>JAJJMB010010711.1:638867-682242 GCA_023531105.1 Papaver atlanticum
AAGGCCCCTCGAATTGGTGCACGCTGATATATGCGGTCCGACAAGAACAACCTCACTCAACAACATAAGATATTTTCTCTTATTTGTTGATGATTATACCAGGATGATGTGGGTGTATATTATCGAGCAAAAGTCCGAGGAATTCACTAAATTCCTAGAGTTCAAGACGTTGGTAGAGAAGCAAAGTGGCCATCAATTGAAGGTTTTCCGTATAGACCGTGGTGGAGAATTTACTTCAAATGAATTTATCAACTACTGCAAAGAAAATGGAATTAAAAAGGAGCTCACGTCTGATACACTCCACAACAAAACAGCGTCGCAGAAAGGAAAAATAGTACGATTGTAGAAATGGCTCGCAGCATGCTAAAAGCAAGGAAGCTACCCAACACTTACTGGGCTGAAGCAGTCAACACGACAGTTTACATCCTCAATCATTCGCCAACAAAAGCAGTCATCAACAAAACTCCATATGAAGCTTGGCATAAGAAAAAGCCTGAGGTAACTTCCTTCAGAATTTTTGGTTGCATCGCATATTCATACATTCCATCTCAACACATAGAAAAGTTTGATGAAAAAGGAGAAAAACTTCTATTCATCGGATACAGTGAAGAATCAAAAGCATATAGACTTCTAAAGCCAGATACAAAGGAACCGGTGATTTCAAGAGATGTTATCTTTGATGAATTCAAAGCTTGGGATTGGAATGATGAACCAGACAACCACGAGTTGCCACTACTCATTGAAGACGAGCCAGATCAGCCACGTCAGGAAGAAATTACTCCACCAGCAAGCCCGAGATCTCCTAGTCCAACACAACAAAGTCTAAGTTCATCTGAAGCAAGTGCCCCACCAAGAAAGGTGCGTTCCCTAAAATATATTTATGATATATCTAATTGTGTATTTATAGCACTAGAACCTCAAAAATATGAGGAAGCGGCGAAGGAAGAAAATGGAGACATGCCATGGACGAAGAAATGTGAGTAATCGAGAAAAATAATACATGGGATCTTGTTAATCAGCCAATTTACAAAGAAATAATTGGTCTGAAATGGGTCTACAAGACCAAGTACAACGAAGATGGTTCGATTCAAAAGCACAAGGAAAGGCTAGTTGCAAAAGGATATTCCCAGCAACCAGGAATCGATTACAACGAGACATTTTCCCCAGTCGCTCGCATGGAAACAATCCGGATGGTGTTAGCTTTAGCAGCTCAACTAAAAATGAAAGTCTACCAATTGGACGCAAAGTCAGCGTTCCTAAACGGAGAACTTGAAGAAGAGGTGTACGTCGAACAACCTCAAGGATATGTCCGAAAAGGAAAATAAAAAATGGTTTATCGTCTCCGCAAAGCACTATATGGCCTGAAGCAAGCACCGCGTGCATGGAACAGCAAAATCGACAAGTATTTCCGAGATAATGGATTTGAGAAAAGTCCAAGTGAGCCATCCCTCTACATAAAAAAACAAGGTACGGATTTCCTAATCGTCTGTCTCTATGTTGATGATTTAATTTACGCCAGTACAAAACAAGAGATGGCAGAAAAATTTAAGAAGGAGATGGTAAAAGAATATGAGATGACAGACTTAGGACTTATGCGATATTTTCTTGGGATTCAAGTAAAACAATCTCCAGAAGGAATATTCATTTCCCAAGAAAAATATGCGGAAGACTTACTGAAAAGGTTCAACATGATGGATTGCAAACCAATTGCAACTCCAATGGGTACCAATGAGAAATTGGTAAAAAATGATGAAGCAACTAAAGTGGATCCAACCTTATTCAGAAGTCTAGTCGACTCACTGATCTACTTAACAAATACAAGGCCAGACATCGTAAATGCAACCAGCATTGTTTCTCGGTTTATGAGCGAGCCAAGCAAGTTACACTATGACGCCGCAAAGAGAATTCGACGATATATCAAGGGAACAAAAGATTTTGGCATCAAGTATACAAGAGAAAAAGATAATAATTTAATTGGCTTCACAGATAGCGATTGGGAAGGTTCTATTGAAGACCGAAAGAGCACGCCAGGCTATGTTTTCTGTATGGGTACAAAAGTTATCTCTTGGAGTTCTAAAAAACAAAGTACGGTGGCACTATCGTCAGCCGAAGCAGAGTACATAGCATCAACAAGTGCAGCATGTGAAGCAGTATGGTTGAGAAGAATAATGACCGACTTACAACAAAAGCAAAAGAAGCCGACAACTATCTACTGTGACAATATGTCTACAACTGCAATGACAAGAAATCCAGTCTTCCAAGGATGAAGCACATAGAGCTACGACACCATTTCATCATAGAGCTGATCGAAAACAAGGAAATTGAGCTCCAATTCTGTCCTACACAAGAACAAAATGCAGACATTTTCACAAAAGCAGTCACGGTGGATAAGTTCAATCATTTTAGAGACAAGCTTAACATCACAAATTAAGAGGGGGTGTTATAAATGCTTGATAATTTGTGATGGGTAAATCTAGAATTATCCAAATTAGCTAACTAAAGTGACAAACTCCCATGGGCTTATCTCCAGGCATCGGCCCAGTCTAGAGGTATCTAGACTCTTCTGATTTTCGTAACTACAAAGATAAAAAGAGTGCAAGTCCGTTGTGTGCACTCTAGAGACTTCTAAGATTGTTTTCGTCACGTGCATCTAGAGAATTCTTTCTCTAGAATAGTCTCAGTAGTCGGTCAATTAGCTCTAGAGATTTCTGAGTCTAGAGTGTTCTTAGTAGTCGGTCATGAAGTAGTATAAATAGAAGCCAATGTTGGCTATTGTTGTCATCAAAAACTCAAGTGAGTGAAGTAAGAGTTAGAGTGAGAGTTAGTAAAGAGTGAGTAAGAGCCAAAGAGCCTCTTGTAAAACAAACGTGTAAGCCAAAGTTGCTACACTAAATCTTCTTGTAACATTTTCATTTCCAAATTAATATAAATCTCACCTTTCACTTAACCAACCTCTTTTCCCAAACTCTTTTTTTAATTCTTTTCCATAAACCCATCATACTTCCGCATTGTGCCAACAGTTTCATCTTCTTCTTCGGGTAGTTTCATAGGAATTAAAAGAGTAGTAATAAGGGTGATGTTCAGATTACCAAGAGATGACATCATTCTTGAAGAATCCATTGTTCAGAAACAATTTTGTAGAGAGAAAATTTTCAGATCTGAATCTGAGCAAGGAAGAAGAAAATGAGAAAGAGAAAGTTTAAAGCTTACTGGCGGCTGAGTTTATCTTTAAAGAGATCTTATACTGTGTTTTTAGGGCGTGAGGGACATCCAACGGTTGAAGATGAATTGAGATTTGACCAACATATCCATTGGGGCTTTATATAGTTCAAGACTAGGTTTAAGAAATTGCGCACTCGGACAGTCAGCCGCACTTCAAGACGGCTGAGCTTACCATTGATGTGGCTGATCCCGACAAATCTCATCCCCTTCTCTGTAGATGTACGAGAACCTAAACTGAATCAATAATCTCCCGGTGAGCTAAAATTTTCCATGGAATCAACAAAATCTTCGAAAGAGCCATAATAACGTGTATAGAGTAGCATTCATACCATATATTTTTTCATTTCATACCCTTTGCTTGTGCAGTTCTGAAAGCGTCATTTGCTCCCCATAATTCATCCATGACTGAGTTATTTTTACTAAGAGATTGTGCAAGACTACCAATCAGAAGACCATTGTTATTTCCCACAACCCGAAAAACCTGGATTCCCCTATGAGCAACCGTTAGCTTTCAGAGGATACCAAGTAACCTCAATGATATTAGGCACATGGGCTAACGTATATTCAATGTAAAAATCAGTAACTTAAGCTTTACTTGGCTTGCCTGATTCCGCAATCAGTAACTTAAGCTTGTTGGATTGATGTAACTTCAAACTTGAAACGAACTTGATTGCGAGCCCACCAAATTAACCAAACACAGCTGATAATTACAATCCACACTAAATTCTTTACCTGCGCCCTCTTCTTGTAATCTTTTCTTGCATCCAACCAGATATCAAAAATACTACCTATCCATAAAAAGAACATTGAAAGAAAAAATGCCATAACTTGTTGGTGACGGGCCATCATTTTCCTAAGAAAATTCCGATCCTTCATTTGAATTAGTTTAGCGTTCTAGAATCAGAGCCAAAAACTGGAATTGCTGAGCCTATTATATTGAAGACTTGCTTGACAAAAATGACAGAATATTGGAAAGTGGTAATGCTCAAGCTCGTAAGCTGGTCTTTGAACACCACAATGAAACATTTTAACCACTAGGGAGAATATAAAAATCCATTCAGACTCGGGATAAGTCTGAATATTTGAATACAGTAAAGTTCAACAATCAAAACTGAAAACAGAACAGATGTCTGAAGTAAAAAGAAAGAATCTGAAAGTAATTTAGAACCGAGAAACATACAACTCATAAGCCCCTGCATAATAATATGAAAGATGTCCTATTTGCTTTCTTTGCAGAATCCACAAATCAAAGAGGTATGAGTGATCACTTTAGGCCTGCAGTTCCTATTCAGCAGTTCCAACTCCAAAGCTAGCAAGACTGGCATCCCCAGTTCTACAATATCCACATATAAGTGTCCCCCAATGTTACGATATCAAGTTTAATTCCCTTTGTCAGTTGAATTCTTGCACAAACAGCACCTGGGGATTATTATTGAAACTAACAGTCTCACAAGTCGGCATCACAACCTCACTGAGGTCTGAAAAGTTCCAGCAGAAGTTTCAAAAATTGCTCCGATCTCCATGCCAATATGTAAACACACTCCATCATTTGCTCTCACGCACCCTGTTGCTGACCTCTAAAAGTTCCTTGCATATAACATCGTTGCTTAAGGTTCTGCAATTTAAAAGATTCAACATAATGTTAAGACTTGTTTGGTCAAGAAGAAAAGACTAATCAAACAGCATACCCTTCAGCATTTATTCTGAACTAATCAGGGCATAAAACACACAAAGAAATGAGCAGCATATTGCGTCTTAAATCTTTAGTATACAGTCTGATTTACGAAACAAGGATGTTAAAATAAAGAAACGAGAGACACTGTTTCTTCATCTAAAGGTAAATAAAGGAAGACAATCTTAATCACCATATCACAACAGACTAAATAACTTAATCTTAAGCTCAAGATCTTCAAATTGTAGGCCAGAACAACATCATTTCATTAATAAAGCACATAAACACTACCAAAATTTGACGAAACTCTAAAATCAAACAATTGAATAAATAGAACAAGTAATTATTCATTAAAAACCCTTTTTTTTTAATTATTCATTTAAAAAAAGAAGAGGAAGAGTTTACCTTGGTTGATCCGTATTTAACAGATGAAGTAGCATCCACAGACAAACCCATTCACTTTCTTTACAGATAAGCATGGGATTTGATTGTAAATTTCCAAAAAAGATCAAATAGACAAGGATCTTCTTTTTCACACAAGGAGTTCCCTGCATCATTGTAAAGTCCAACAAGTTATAGTCAGCTAACTAGTAAATTGTACATTTAGCACAAAAAAAAAAAAAACTTAAAATGAGCCGAAAATCAAACCACTGACAAGTACTAAAGATTAAAGACCCTAAAAAAAGAATTAAAAAATTAAGAGTTTACCTGAAGTAACAGCTACCGATACCAGTGAATAGATGCTGCTGACAATAATACAGGAAAAGAACTTTGTTTTGAGAGGAGAAATCATTGTGTCGGTGGATCTTAAACAAGGTTTCAAATTTTTCTTTTCCCGGAAGTTTCATAGGAATTATGAGAGTAGTGGTAGTAAGAATGAAGTTTAGATTACCAGGTGATAACATCATTCTTGAAGAATCCATTGTTCAGAAACAATTTTGTAGAGAGATTTTTTTTAGATCTGAACCAGAAAAAAAGAATGAGGAAAGAGAAAGGTTTAAGTTCATAGACGGCGGGCGCTGGGTATATACCTTTTAGGGGCAACCCATACTTTTTAGGGTATTAAAGATGGCAAGATTAACAATCCAACGGTTAGAAATGTTTGAGATTCATCTATCGGGCATCGTGGCCCTGTATAGTGCATGGTTTAAGCCTTTTACCGAGAAATGATTGTGCAGTTAGCCAAGGTGATTGTGTGTGCACCGTGCACGTGAAGAAAAGACCAAGACATGTTCCTAAATTATCAGGGACTCTAATCAAGATACTTGTTGAATGAGTCAGAGATTTGAAGATATTGTATGCTTACCATGTAGTTTAGTCAATAATTTATCTTCTTATATCTCTTATCACCATAAGTAAGACAGTTTAGTGAAAAATGTAATCATCCCAGAATCATCTATCTGCAGATTAATAATATATTTCACCTCATGGGGTTTCTCTATGGACGTAGACCATTAGTGCTGAACCATCGTTTCATCTTTTTTATTTGTGTTTGATTCATTTTTGTGTAATCAATGAATCGTCTCGATGGTACCTAAAATTTATAAGTTTCTAGCTTGCCACAAAAGGTTTAGGATAGGATTGAACAGTTTTCAAAATGATCATTCACTGTAGTATAATTTCTATCTGCTCGGCAAATACTAAATTATGGGGGTATAAACAGCTTTCAGCTATCTAAACTAGTATAACACGCATGCGCGATGCGCCTGCCGTTCCGTTCATTTATGTATAGGTTGGTAAAGACGCCCGTGCGATGCGTGTGCCGCTCCGTTTCCAAACCCGTAAAAATATTTTAGTGATTTTCTTTTTTAAGTTGTACATGAGTAAGATGGTCTCTTACATATTTAATTACACTATTTTTCTTTTTAATTTACATAACACGCTATAAGAACTTCTTTATACAGAACCTTTTTTTCTACAAACGTTCCAACTTTCTCAACAACCATTTCAAGTCTTGGACTTTTGGGAAGTCCGGAACTGAAGACCTGGTTGTACTCCACTGAAACATCAAATCAATGAGCCTGACTTCCATTAGATCTCTTCCTCTAGGCATTCCCCAAAAACATAAATTCAGTTAGCATTCCCAAAAGAAAAAGAATTAAAAAAAGACAGTTCTGTATGAAAATTATATGAAGGAATAAAGCAAAGACCCTAAATACACAGATGTATGATCCGATTGGGTTGCCCATATAAGGTAATACAAAGTTCTAAAGAAATCATACAGAAGACGGTAATACAAAGTTCTAGTATATATGCATGCGCGATGTGCCTGCCTCCAGTTCAAAAAGAATAAGTCGAACTCTTTATCACTGTTTACGCAAAACGTATTTTCTAAGACAGAAAAACATTCTTATATACAACATTTTTTAGAGTGCACGAATGAAAAACATATCTAAGGCGCTCGACTTGAGTGCCATTCTATGTCATGACCTGAAAAATATATCGAAACTTCTTGTCCAGTCCATGGCTGTTTAAAACAAACAAAGTTAGCAAAAGGCCTAAGCTGCCCTGTGTGATGTAACATAAATATGAGGACCTAACCTTGAAAATTGACCAAGTATAGTATGGAACCCCTGTATAATCCCGGAACTCTAATTTGTGGAGGCTTTGCACTAATTTCTGGGAAGGATAATGGTGATGCGTGCTCCTTTATGAGAAGCTTATTGTCGCTTAGTTTCAAGCCCTGACTCGAGAAACGCACAATCCTGGAAGAAGATACAACATTAATCATTTAGCACATCTCCAAGAAATTGAATATTTAAGTTTTTCATCTCTAGCTTTATCGTTAGTCTCTACTTAGGCAAAGATGGTCACCAGCTTCCACGGTAGAGATCACTGTAGGAGATGCTCACTTTATATATGCTGCCAGATATACTCGTTGAAACATTAAAAGAGACCACCAATTTATAATTAGTGGTATGACTTGTAGAGCAGAAAAAAATGAATATGCACAAAAGAAATGTCTAGATCTTCTCTTTCTCATGTTCGAGCTTGCTCTGGAATTTTAGGACTTCCATGAAGTTCTGCTACTCTATTGTGGCTCATTGATGTTTCTATCAACAAAAAAATTCAATCTTTCTGTGTGATTCTAAGGATACGGCAGGGAATACTTAGCTCATAAAGGGGAATTCTGGATGTATCTTGCCTTGATAAAGGTTTGGACCTGAGGTTGATGTTATCCACCAAGAGGGGATTGACAGCGTCAGTGAAGGGCGATGCTGGGAAGTAATTGACTAGCTGAAGGCAATTGATTGAGTGTGCAACAATGGATTCAAATGTTAAAGGTGGAGTGAGTCAGCTTTTTGTATTTTGCAAGCTTGAAACCAGAACTTGCTACTTCAAGCTGTAAAATGAAACCATCAAAACTGAATGCAACAATCAAAAATTTCAACCACTAGGGCAAGATAAAAAAATCGATTCAGAGACAAGTCTGAATATTTGTTTAAAACGTTACATAAACGTTCAAGTTCAACTATGAAAACTGAAACCCGGAAAGATGTCTCAAGTAAAAAGAAAACATCTGAATGTAATATAGAACCAAGAAACCTACAGCTCATAAGCCCCTGCATAATAATTTGAAAATGCAAGTTTTGCTATTTACGTAAGTTTGCAAAATCCACAAATCGAAGAGGTATGAGTGAGTGATCACTTTGAGGCTGCAGTTCCAATTCAACATCGCTTTAAGGCTGCACTTTGGGTGAAGTAAGAGTTTAATTCCCCTCCCTTGTCAGTTAAATTCTTGCACACACAGGCCCTGGATTATTGTTATTAGAAGTAATAATCTCACGAGTCAGGATCACAACCCCACTGAGGTCTGAAAAGTTGCTGCAGAGTCTTCAAAGAATGCTCAGAGTCCCATATCAATCTGTAAACATACTCCATCATCATTTGCTCTCATGCTCCCTGTTGCTGACATCTAAAAGTTCCTTGGGTATAACGTCGTCACTTAAGGTTCTGCAATTCAAAAGATTCAAGATAATGTTAGACTTGTTTTGTGAAGGAGAAAAGACTAATCAAACAGCACACTCTTCAGCATTTATTCTAAACTACTAAGTGCATAAAAACACAAAGAAATGAGCAGCATCTTGCCCCTCTAATGTACTACTCTCTTATTCACACTATACAAGGATGCTAAAGAAAGAAATGAGAGACATTGTTTCTCAATCTAAAGGTATAAAGGAAGACATTCTTGATCACATTACCATAATAGACTAAATAATTTAAAACATTTCCGAAATTATGCAAATCAGAACCCAAACTAAATATCCAAAACCCATGTAAAAGATAATTTTTTCTGCCATACAGATATCAAATAACAACCTAATCTTAAGCTCAAGATCTACAAATTATAGGCCAGATTAACGTGAATTCATTAACAAAGCCCATAAGCACCAGCGAAGTTTAACGAAAACTCTAAAATCAAACAATTGAATAAATAGAACAAGTAATTATACACTAAAAACCCTAAAAAAATGTAAATCAGGAAAAAGAAGAGTTTACTTTGCTAATCGTCGATCCGCAGCCGCACCATACACCTGAACAATGATGTCTCTGGACGTGCAAGGGCCAACAAAATTGGGTTGGTCCGAGGAGAAAGGTCTACTTCTCTAGTTGATCACCCTGAAAGTTCCCTGCATCATTGTAAAATTAACATGTTAACGATTCGGTTATAATATCAAAAAACAGACTAAGTAATAAAAACTAAAACCCCGAAAAAATAAAAATAACGAGTATACCGGGTTCAACGGAAGATTAATGGCATCTAACAGAAGAACAAGACTGTTCCACATGGAAACTTTTACGGATTAAAACTTTGTTTTGAGAGGAGAAATCATTTTGCTAGTAGATCTTCATGAAAAACAAGACACGGGTTTCATCTTCTTCTTCGGGTAGTTTCATGGGAATTATGAGAATAGTAGTAAGAGTGATGTTCAGATTACCAAGAAATAACATTATTCTTGAAGAATCCATGATTCGTAGTGAGAAAAAATTTCAGATCTAAACAAGGATGGAGAGAGGAGACCTAATGTTTTTAGGGCATACATATATGAAGAGAGGGTCATCCAACGGTTAGATGATAATTGAGATTTGACCAACATATCCCTCGAGGGTACAGGCTTTTCAAGAGGTTTGAAATAAATTTTGGTGTTTTGACCGGCATATATAAAGATTAAATCACAAGAAGAGACTAGTCAAACCAAGCACATATACATCTCAACGGATTGTGTGACCAAGTACATATCAATTGTTTGAAATTAAAGAAATTGATTCACTTGAAGGCTCGGTTCACTGGAGGTACAGCTTTTGCTGAACAGGACAAAGGCTTTCTATGAGGATTGTGATGCATTCAGTTAAGCAGCATTCTGGGACGAAGGAAATCCCACCGACTTCAAACTGCTTGACCGTTCTCTCTTTCCAGAAACACAATGAAAATAAAATTTTGGTGGATCTATGTGAGATTAAAAATTTACAAGCAAACTTGCATATTTGCGCATTTTATGGTTAGGGTCTTATACTTCAGCCCTTTGCATTTACATACTTGTCACCAGTGCGATGCGCGAAAAAAAAATATGAAAATTTTAGTGGTTCCAACTTCCGCTGAGCTAAGTTTTCTCCTCTTTCCAACTGCATATAAGTGAGTTACTCTTTCCCTCAGCAGATACCTGAGGCAAACCCAATGCAAGCCACAATTTCTAATAGAAGCATTTCGTGTTCTAAGACCTGTAGTTGCAGGAAATCCTACAACCACACCCAACACCCAAGTAAAATCTACAAACTCTATTCAACACATCATGGGAAGAACTCTAAATCATTTCATTAAAAGATAGATCAAATACAAAATGGATGAGTAGAAACCTTAACTTGGAAAAAAAATAACTTTCTCTCTCGTAAATATCTTATCTCAGTTCACCAAAAAGATCTCTCTCTCTACAAAGGAATTTGGCTCCTTTTATAGGAGTTTACATAGTGGAGGACAGCTAATAAAACCCCTATATTCGGATTCGGAGCGCGTCAATGTCGCTTGGACTTTAATATTGCCGAACGGATTCTTTACTGCCGCGTGATTCTTCACACTTCTGATGTGACTCGGTGATGTCATCTAGTTCATCATCTTGGATATATTGTACGCGTTCGTGTTCGCTTGCTACTAAAGGGATTATTTCTCATACCAAATGAGTGTGCGGTATTTTGCACCCACATTTTGCCTCTTCTCGTTTCGTTCTTTTGAGAGAAAGAGCTGTATGAGAAACCCTAGTTTGTTATCTTGCCGCACCAACTCATCTTTTCATATTCCTTTTAGCTGACATCTTTCTGGAACCTCGGCATGGTAGTCTACACTGTCCACTTTTATCTGACACGTCTCTAAAAGAACCTGGTAACCCCTCTTTCATATCCGTTTCTAATCAATGCATTTAAGAAATGAAATATCTCGGAAAAATACCCCAACACGTTTTCTACCCCAACACGTTTTCTATTTTCTTTCTTTACTTCTCTCTTTTTTTCTTTCTTCTCTGCAACTTTCATCATCTGCGGCTGTTCTTCTGCTTCTGTTAAAACTTCGATTGATCGTTATTTTCTACTTCGCATTCTTTTTCTGTCATTCTCATTATTCCTTTTCCTTCACTTTCCTCATCTTCGAACTCTCTTTTTTCATCATCAACATCTTGATCTTGATTGATTTGATCATCTTGATTAAGTTTTCATCATTTTGTATTCTTATTCTTAAATTTTTTCCTAAACCCGGCTGGAAGAACATCAAAGAGTTTAAAAGGTTGGAAGCGGAGCTTAAACCTAAGGGGATTGTCCTTAAAGTTCCTTAAGATTCCACCCCTACTACTGCAATTGGACCCGAATGGTTCGCTCTTGATTAATGGGATGATCAAAGAGTCATTGTTTCGCTTGGACAAATTGTTGCTGGTCTTCCCATTCCTCTTCATAATCCCCAGATTCCTCTTTTTTATGAACTCCTCTCTCATAATTTTTTTGCACGCGGTGTATTTCAGTTAAGCGGCGATTGTATCGAGATAATGGTAGAGTGCGCTCGTTGTGCGGCTGGGTTGGGGTCTTCTTATCCAAAATATGTAATGAAGCCAATCATCCCAGAAGAATATACGATGGAGAATTTTTTCAAGCACTACACAGTTACCATTGTGAAGAACGAATTATACCGCTGGGGCGTTCGCTGGAAGAGTGCGGACGGTTTCGCAGAGAATGATTAGATCATGCGGGATGTTGACTTTCACAACCCTTTCAAAGATTCTGCCCGTCACTCAAAGGATCTTCATTGGGTAGAGTATCCTGTTATTCTAGAGGGCCCTTATATTACGGGTAAGGGTGCTGATGGGTCATTTCTTCCTCTTCCTGAGAAGTTTGCCGCTTACAAGCCTTTGGAATTTAACTGGCCAGAGGAAAAAGATGTGGTATGCTGCTTTTAACTTCGTCTTTCTGTTTATTTCCTTTCTTTTGCTTTTAATTTTTCTCATTATCTCCTTTGATCTCAGATTGTGCAGCAGAAAAAGAAGGCTAAGAAGAATGCCTCTAAGGCGTTAGATTCGCGCACTAATGAAGTAAGAAATACTTTCCTTTAAACTTAACAATATTGTTGCCTCTGTTTCTTATCTCTCATTATGCGTGTAGGTTGAGACTGGAGACGCTGGGGGTTCTAACAATGGCGCTTCTCCTTCTAAGGGTAAGGGTAAGAAAACTGCTTCTAAGTCTATTGCTCAGAATCCTTCTAAGAAGCGGAAGCATCTTCTCTAGCTCCTTTAAACTCTTTCTCTTATAATGACGCTTTGCTTCCTCCTGACAACTCCGCGTCCACATCTTCAATGGGTGATTTATCTAGCATCTTCTCTGACTCACTATCAGTTGTTGATAATGCCGCGTTGGGTCCTGCATGCGATGCATTTGTTAAGATATATGATGCTCCTTCCTTAAGCCATGACTTTCTTAGTGGTGTTGCCTCAGCCTTGACCCCGAGTTTCCAATTTTCTCTTGGGTCATTGGTAAGTTTCCTTCTTATGTGTCAATTTCCATTATGATTTCGCGCTTTTTGGTTATTTTACTGCTTACTTAGTATTGATGCAGAGTGCCCGTTTGTCTTATATTGTTACCGCTGATTTTCAAAGGAAGATTCATTCCCTTGAGGGTGAGAATCTCAAGTTAAAAGGAGATATTTCTTCTAGTTCTAACCGCGTGATAGAGCTCCGCGATAGGAATAATCAACTTATTGGTATGTATTTCATTCTCCTCTTCACTCTAACATCTTCACATTATTTTCGCCCTTCCTTAATTGCTTGTGTTTGCATAGATCTACAACTTAACTGATGAGGAAATTAGTTATCCCGTTGAGGAAGAAATTCTTCTAGAGCATCTTAATGCTTCCTTGAATAACACCTCAGACGATAGATTAAAGACTCTTAATATGGAGGAACTCAAGTCAAAATACGAAACTCTTAAACGTGAACATAGGAATATGTTATCTGTGAATAATAATTTTAAACGCCGCCTACATAATTACAAGGAGGAAATTAGGAATCTTGAGGAGAAAAAGAACGCTCTTATTACTGAAAAGGATAATGCAATCCTTAAGGGCGCTCAAGCTTTAAAGGAGTTTCATGAGGTCAAACTCCAAGTTCAAATAGAGAGAGATCAAGCCATAAGTGAAAAGAACGCCTTGGTTGCTCGTGAGAATATGATTATCCCTCGTCTGCTTATTGAGAATGATGATGAGTTTGAATGGGATGCTAGGATTATTGACAATGCTAGGACAAGTTTAGCTACAAATGTTAGTTTAGAATCTATTCATGCTGAAGTGGTTAAAGCTATTATTTCTGGAAAAGAAGGTTGCTTATGATTCTTCTTTAATGATTTCTTCTTTACACTATACTTTGAATTTTTCTCTTGCGCGTCATTAATACTCATGTTTTTTTATAGATTCCGAGAAGAGTCATCTCAAGGAAATTGAGGATTTGAAATCGAGGCTTTCTGCCAGGGATTCTAAGTACCGCAGACTGAAAAAGAAGTTGATATTCTCTATCTCCAATTTGAATAAGGACGCCCTTCGCTTACGTGACTCATGCGTTAATAAGAGTGCCGAGGAGATCTGTACTGCGTATAACATTCCTCTACTAGATTTCACGCCTTCTGAAGTTTCCCCAAATGAGGAGGACATTGAGATATCTGATAGTGAAGCTGAATACGAGGAATATGAAGAGACTGACGAAGAGGATAGTGGCTCGAAGGCTGAGGAAGAATCAGGAGAGCACTCTTCTGAAGATGTTGAAGGTGATTTGGGTGGGAAATAGCCACGCTTTCTGAAGATCCTTTTCGCTTTTCCTTCTTTTTCCAGCTTGTAAAGTCCTTAGCTGCTCTTTGTATTATGTTCTTCTTCTTCACCTTTTGTACACTGGTCGCTCCCATGCTTTTGGTATTTTTTCTTCAATGTATATTCTTTTTCTACCTTTACTCTTGCGTGTTTAATCCTGTAATTTGTCATTAGTCGAGAGAAAAGCGCCTTTCCAATGATAATAACGTATAACATATGCGTAAGTCTATCATATTGGGGCTGGTAACATTCTTTTCTATGTTTGTATTCCCATTCTTGCCTCTGTTATCCGTCACAAGATGATTGGGTTATGAATTTGTGCGTTAATGTTCGCGGGTATCTTCATGTTAACAATATTATTAGTTAGTATCATACCTGAATATCTTCTCCTTTACTCTACCTCTTGATATATTTTGGTTTTCTGCCTCAGCTATTTCTTGCACTGTTATTTTCGCGTCTATTCATTTTTCTATTTCTTTCTTTTTTATTTTATATATGTGCATTAACTTTTTTTTTTATTTTGTATACATTTCTCTATTCTTTGAGCTTCTTTCCTGCAAAATAATGTTAGTTACATTTTTATAGGTTTGTTTGTGCTTCTCATGAGGTCTTATTGAGCCTCCCTAAGTAGAGGTCTTATCTAGCTTAACAAGACAGTTAATCATGTTTAACTGTCTATCAATGATTTGCAGATCAATGTTATCTTCCAAAGTAGAACTAAAACCAACAGAGAGGCCTATTGGGTTCAAAATGATAGTATTTGGATATTTAAACCTAGCTAGAAGGTATTTCATTCTCTTTTCTTGGTTTTTGGTTTCAGACAGAAAGATAATATCTGGGTTTTGGGATTTTATGAGCATATGAAGATGGTTTCTGGTATCTTTATTTCCAAACCCACACATATTCCATGATATGATTTTCCTTTTTATAAAACTAAGATGAGGAAAGCAAGTATGAAAAGTAAAGACTAGAGACTAAAGATACTTTTGACAAAATAAACTTTATCAAATTTAAAAGAAAATGATTCATAGGATTTGTTTGTTACCTTAAGCTCCCCTGTGGTGTTATTTGATTGCTTCTCCTCAGTTGTGAGTCCATTTGTAGTTTGTGTATCCAAGTGTTTATCATCTTGAGTCTCTTCCCCAATCTTGCAGATTCATTCCCTTCTTCAATTTGAGCTTGGTTGCTAGGCATAGTACCAATAAATATAACCATCCTTAAGGGAACAAAATGGGTATTTTTTAATCTCCTTCTTCTTCTGTATAGTTGGGATAGAACCCAGAGCTTTTCCTTCCTCTATCTTCTTTATATTGGTGACATTGTTTTTCCCAAAGAAATAAGGCTTAGCATGAGATTTTTTGAGAAAATTTGTTGTTGCTTAACACGCCCCTTTAGTGTGCTTGATGATGAAACAGTTGGGAGAAATATTGTGTGGCTGTTTTTCATAGAAGAACTTGATCCATCTTGTGAAGCCTGCATTAGTTGTTGCCATAGCTCCTCTTCTCATGGGGTTGTTGATATCTATTACAACACAAACTTTCACACCATCTTTATCAACTGGGATTACATCTTCTTGTTCAATACCTATCACTTCACCCATTATCCTTCCAACTTTTGTCACTGAGGTAACATTCATATGTTCTGGCAGGAGCTTCTTTAGTTGTAGCCAGAAACATTGATGATTCCAATCTAATTCCTGGTAAAGAGTTGTAGGGGTGGAGAATAACTAGATTTCTTTTGATGCTCCATGGTCTTGTCTTGAAAATCTTCTTCTTCTTTAAATTTGAAGACCATTACATTTTATCAATTTCCACCACTTTGACTTCACCCTCTGGAATAAAATCCCAAGAAAACTTGATATGATGCTCCACACTTTTGAAACCCATTGATCCTTCTTCCATGATTATCATACATATTAGACACTACTCCTATTCTTCTCCTTCATTATTCACAACTTCTTCAGAAAGTTGGTTCAGAGTTTCCATATCATTATCCAATTCAAGCGCAGCTTGCTTGAATTTCTCTGCAAGATCTATGACTTGGATGTCAGTTCCTGTTGCCATATTAATATTTCTTTTGAGATTAGGGTTTCCTTCTTCTAATTGTGTTTCTGGTTTTTCCATATAGTAGGAGACCTCAAACAAGAAAGGATTTTTGGTTACCATAACAATAGATTTCTATGCAGTATTTTTGGTGATAAGATATATTGCAGTTATTGAGAGATATTCCGCTGTAAAAAACAATTGGAATAGCTGCTATTACGGTGAGGAAAAATAGGATTTTGTTTCCTAATTTGTATCGGCTTTTTTGAAATTTGAAATTACTCTTTTTCCGCTTCTTTTGGTGTTGACTTTTCAGCATTGTACCTCTGGATCGAGTTTGATCTTTGTTAACTCGGTTTTTGTTGGGGAAAAACTTCTCAAGATGATGGAACAATGGATACACTCTGGCTTCATAAAGCATCTTAACTAACAGAGAAAACGCTATAAACACAACTATAAACTCGCCAAACGCCATTGAGGAGAGAACAATATGCAAACACATTAGAGGAGATACAGATTTAGTTAGAAGAACATTTTATGTTTTTATGAGAAAACATGTTTTAAGATCAAAAGAAATTAATGAAAACTCAGATTCTCAAAGAGAATTTGAGTAAATATAATCTAAAATGCATAAAACATAGTTTTAATAATAACATATCATGGAATGATAGATTAGGAATGGAGAAACGGGAAGGATTATCAAACTATTTTGGACCTGAGTAAGCTCAATTTTGTCGCCCGATTTTCCTACTCTTTTTTCTTTCGTTAACCAGAAGTCAATACCCAAAAAAACGCTAACAAATTAGGATCTTTTTTTCTTTTCTCGTGGAAATAATTAGAGGAGAGAATTTTGTTGCATCTTGCAGTTAATGGTGGAAGTTTCTCTCTCCGCTCTTCGGATCGGGAGAAATTCTGAGTTAACTCAGTAAAAACTCTCTTCCATTTCCTTTTTGATCGGTTATTTTCCCCTTCTTTCAATCACTTGATTTACTGGTCTTGAGATCAATTACTCTGATCGATAGATATTTCTCTTACTGTCATCCAAGATTAATCCCTTATATCGGTTCTTTCCCCAAGCATAGGTTTTGTACTACTTGGAGGTTGTTTAGTTTCATTTTCTTTAATGGTCGATTGATTTGAGAGGAACAGTCCAGGCGTCATCCAAATCCGGATCAATCTATCTTACTTATTTCTTTAATCGGTGAGTTAGCAAATCTTAGCAGGATTTCTCGATTTGAGATTTTCTAAGTAGCAAAGGTCAACATCAAAGAACCTTATTCTCCATCAAGTATTGAACCAGGGACGGGCCTAGCAAGGGGCTAACCCGGGCTATAGCCCGTCCCTTATTTTAGCTGAATAAATTTTTTTTTACAAGGAATTCTATAAAAATTAGTAATTAGCCCACTTTTATTTATAATTAGTCCTTGTAGTTGAAGCACAATTAATTTTTATCCCAAGATTTTTTTTAAAACTTAGAATTTTCTTTGTCACATCCATTTACTTTCACATTCTTCCTCTATAAACCATAAATTCCCTTCTCCAATCACTTTTCCTAATTAAAATTTGATAATTTTAATCTTATAATTGTCTATTTATCTAGTATTTTATATTCAAATTCCAATTAACCACTAATTATGTAACTCGTTCCAAAAAATTTGCAACGGCCTTCGCCCGCATTGATAATTACTGATATTCTAGTTCTACCCTCTAAAGATTTTTGGGTCCGACCCTGTATTGAACCGTCAATCAACTTCGGCAGCATCAAGTGACTTGGGATCTGATTTGTTTGTTTTAGTCCCTTTCTTCAATTTGATCTTAGCGAACTTGGATACTGTTGTTCTTTGTTAATCCAAAGAGTCGGATAACTTAGGTTTAATTCATTCTTCGAGTTCTTCTTGTTCGGTATCGGCAGCTGTGTTTGAAGATCATATCAATTATCACTTAACATCATTAGGGTTCATCAACCTTCATTCTTCTGTAATTTTCAATCAATTCAATCTGTTACTGGTTGGTTTGTTCTAATGGAGGAGAGTATCCTCTATGATCTTTTTCATTGTTTGAACATTTCCGGCATTGATTATGGAGGAGTGCTTGTTCCGACAACGGAGGTGGTAAATCTCTGCCTTTCCCTTGATCGGCTCAAAATTGCCGATGAAGATTTAAACATTTTCTCGACTGTTGTGGTCCGATGCTCCAATGACCAAACTTCTAAACGGTGCAAAAGAGTGAAGCAGAATCAAATTTCTTTGAGCACAATGGGGAATATTTCTTTGTGGGCCCATCAGTGCTTAGTTAAGAAACAACGTTTTTACAAACTTGATGCTTCTTTATGTGGGTATCTTAATACTTCCCAACAGTATTACCTAAAAAAACAACATCTTTTCAAACTATAAACTTCTTCTCCTGGGAATCTTTACAAAAATTATGTTGTGGCGTGGAGTTTCCTTCGACTCTATGTGCACATTCAACAATACTCTACAGTGTTCTTATTTTTGGGCCATCAAATTCGATGCGATTACTATCTCTTCATGATGGATAGGGGCAGCAACATTACAAAAGCTTGGGAGGAGCATGAACGACTAATAGTCAGAATAATTGGTTCTTTCACGTCAACTCCAACAGGCCACCGAACTCTTAGTGGTATTATATGCTCGATTAACGATATATTAAGTAATAATTATATATGCTTTATTTTCAATTTAGTTAATAATTGCATGATTTATCATATCCCAATCAATTTTCTCATGGAGGAGAATATGGATTCTTATCTTCTCCTTAAAGCCGATTTCGTTCATAGAAATGTCCGACTTGTGTATGAATTACTGATAAGTGATCCAGTATACGAGTCGTTTTTTGGGGTTAACTACCTCACCTTTGTTCAGTCTTCTATCTTGAAGATTGCCCCGATCCCTTTGAGTCGTCGTGGCAGCTCTACTATAACTAGTAGAAGGCTTGGGATCTTTCTTGGGAAAGAGCGTAATCCTTGGATTATTGAGAATGTATTGATATATCTTTTGGAAGTTAAGAAGCTTAATCACCATCAATGTTGGGTGGAAATACTTACATTTTCTGTGAATTTAATAAAGATTTCAGATGAGGACGAATAAATGAAGTTAGTGAAGATTGGTCTATGGTTGAATATCTCTATGCATTGTTAATTTACTATAGCAGTATCTCATGTGTAAAAGTTGTAAAGAATATATATTTCAACTTGGATTATAATCACTTCCTTTGTACTATTGTGGAGCTTGATACCACCTTTCGGGCACTACCTGTTCTTCTCTATGATATTTATTGATTTGCTTAAAAAAAAAACTAGAGGAGAGAAGGAGACGCGTATTAAATGGAGCTGGATTAAACCGGATGACCCATATGATCTAAGGCTTATCTGAACCGTTGGTGTAATCTCTTTATATGTCTATCTGACGGCTATGACAAGCCTGTCAAACCTTGTGAAATTAGACCCTGTCAAGGGATTGCTCCTCAATACTATTCATTCTCTTCCCACTTTCTAATTCACTTTCCTCTTTCTCTCCTCATTGTCTCTCAGTCTCTCAAGTCTACTGAACTCATTTCACTGGAACCCGAACCACACAAATATCAATGTTGTTACTACAGACGGAGTCTCGCCGGTGATCTGAGGTATTATTTTCTACTACAATTAACTCGTGAATCTGTTCAATCACTTCAATCCTTGTTTCAATTAGTTCATTTCCACTAAGTTCAAAATGTTGCAAGGAAATCTAGGTATTTGAAAAGAGATGATCATCATGGAAACAAGTGATAAACATTGTTTTTGAATAATTAACATTGAATTGTTATAGTTAAATTACGGTTAGGGTTTCGTGTATAGAACCCAAATCACAAACTGTAATTTGATTCTAATTAGAGGATTTCATTTAGTGTGAAGTGAAGAAAGATGAAAGTGCGTTAGAAAGAGGGCAGAATTCGTAGTAGCGTTTGGGTTGATATCTTGATGATCATGATTATTTCAGTTATTAACCAATCTTTATCTCTATTTAGGGCCCGGGTTAATGTCTTGATGATAATGTTCTCCTGCCAAAATTTTCACCCTTTTTCAACGCTTAATTCTGCATCTTTTAATTTCTTATGTGTTTACTGCAGATTCGGTTCATATTGTTGCAAATTCTTTCAATATGCTTTTTTCATTTCGATTGTAATTGGGTTTTGAGTTTGATTTCACCTTACAGTACACAAATTTCGTCGAGGTTGGTAGTTCTTCGGTGTTTATTACAATTACACATAGTTTGCCGTTTCCTGATTTCCTTTACATTTTGTTGAACAAGTACTGAACTGTCTTAAGGGATTTTTGCTTGTTCTTCTACCTCAGATAGAATCTATATCTTCATCAAAATCATACTGCAATACCCAATTCACAAAGTTTGAATGCTTAAGCTCCCTGCTCTGAACATATTAGAAGACAAGATACATTCATTTACTACTTTGCAATTGTATATCTGATGCCTTCTAGCTAGAATTGGATTGATTTTCTGCCCATGTCAACACCAGAATCATTTACTGTAATGATGCTTGTACGGTAGTGCATGCTGATCGTTGTCCTGTCACATGTCAGTCTACTTGAAAATGCTTGCGAACATTAAGCGCAAAAAGTTAGTGATATTGGCTAAAGATCGTTGCTGTTTTCTCTGTCTTTTCTCTTTAGTGCCATTTATATTTTCTATCTAGTTTGTCTTGGTTGTTTGTTTTATTTACTGTCATTAATGGGTAAGAGAAATATGTGGCATGCTTCCAATATACACTCCCTTTTTCTTTTCTTTCTTTTTTTACCTTTCTCAAGTTCTCCTTCAACTTCTCCTACTTCTACTTTATGTTTGAATAAGGTTAATAAAGAATTTACTTTATTCGTTAGAGAATTTTCTTTACTGGATAGTTTAGTGCACATCTGTTGTGTAGAATTAATTATTGATTGGTTTTTGCCGTAGGTCAATGTTGCTATATTCAATTCCAGCAATCCATCATGTTTGGAACGACGAAACAGTTTCATTTTCTGTGAGCAAACGTCCCCAAGCAGATGATATTACAGAGGTCAAAAAAGTCATTACATTTTGCAGTGGTAGTTTTTGACATTGGTCTTGTTGTAAGGTCAAGGAGGTCAAAAGAAAGATAAGTGTAACAGGTAAAAAGCTGAGGGTTAATAATAGTTTTGAGGAATTTTTTCTTGCTGGATTGGTGGTAGTCATATTACTTGGAGGTGAGAGTTTTGTTGGAAAAAGCTGAAAGTGCTCCAGCTTCTGTTTTTTGATTCTTGGGCTGAATTTATACTTGAAGTTGTACTGACAGAAGTTTTGAAGGAAGTCAAAGAGTGAAGTTAAAGAGATTGGTGTGCATATTTTCATTTTAAATACTACACATTAATTTGCAGAACACATTTGAGAAGTTGCAGAAAGTGAGTTCAGGTCTTCCAATGGCATACATACCTCCACATAAGAGGCACTCTAAGGATAATGATAATAGTCCTGTTCCAACACCGTCTTTGCTTGTTCCTCAGTTCAAGAAAAGCTTAAACTTGGGGTCTTCAATTGGTTCTGGATCTAAGATGAAAAATGATACTGCTCCAAATGTTAGAAAAATCATTTATGCAAAAAATGCCATTTCTAAATGGTTTATAGAAGGTGGTTCAACATCTGATGGTGATCGACTCCCTGCACATTCAGTTCGGATGGAACCTTTTCATCGTCTCAAATCACATGAGTGGAAACGCACGGGAGAACCATTTGTTTTGGCTTGTGACTCCCTCGGCTGCAAAGGATTTGTGCAAAGTACTCCATGGGTATCCATAACTGAGAACATACGTTCTGAGCTACTTGCTTCTTTTGGAAATCTTAGAGAAGAGATGGGTTCGGGAGAGGTTGGAGCATTATTAAAGCCTATTTTTGTAGTCAGAATTGGTAAAATTCTCTTTCATGGAAAGAACTTTTCAGGAGGTGTAACTAGCAGGGCAGCTGCCGAATCTTATTTCGGTCACGTCGGAAAATCATTTTGGACAAACCTTCCTGATTCTTACATGGAAGCCATTCTTGCTACAGTTATTCCAAAAATCAAAGTTGATTCTGAGCACACCAAGGAGTACTACCATGTGAAGGTATTTGACAAGTGCAACCCTGAATCATCTATTTCAATCAAATGCCGAGTTATTTCCGGACACCTTAAAATACACAAGATTGAGCTAAACCAGAAGAGGTGCCTAGTAGTGGATGTATCTTGCCTTGATAAAGATTTGGACCTGAGGTTAATGTTATCCACCAAGAGGGGATTGACGACGTCAGTGAATGGTGATGCTGAGAAGTTAACTAGCTTAAGGCAATTGGTTGAGTGTGCAACATTGGATTCTAATGTCAAAGGTGGTTTGAGATGGGCTATGGGAAAGAAGTACTCTTCAGATGGTAGATACACGGTTGTAGGTGTTTGGCACACAAATGTGCGGAGTTTTAAGAATTCACAGCTGAAGGTGAGGCTTAGAAATGCAGACCGATTCGATTTCTGGGCTTCCAAAGGTGAGGTTGGCAAGGAAGTAACTCTGGAATTAACAGGGATCAACGATTCGCTAATGACTGAGATGGTTGAAATGGAACATACCATTGCAATCCTTCAAGAGACTCTGAAATTGGTATGGGATCATTTCTTGAGCTGTGACCTGTAAATGCATGTTTTTACTTGTTAGTGGTCATACTAGTGCACTAAGCTTTGATTGTGACTGTTCTTATGTTTATAGCATAGTTCCTTGAGCTTAAATGACTTGGTGTTTTAACTGGCATATATAAAAAAAATGCTGCAGATCTACTTGGAGAAATGTTTTCATTTTCTCAGTGGCTAGTGCTGGTATTATCTTTCTGGTGCAAATAAATGCTAGATCTGAAGCTAGAAAGGAGTGAATTTCTCGCACTCACCAGATACCTGAGGCAAACCCAACAATTTCTAATAACAGCATTTCTGTGTTCTCAGACCAACTTGGGGAACCAAGAGGATTCCTCGAAAATAAAGCTCTCATTTTGGACAGAGGGTCTTTTATGGGCAAAGGCTAATGGAGACTAGTCGGTGATGGATGAGAATGAAATAAACACAACAATCAAACATTTGAACCACTAGGGAAAATAATAAAAATTGATTTAGAGACTCGGATAAGTCTAAATATTTCTTTACACCAAAGTTCAACAAATCGGAAAAGATGTCTTAAGTAAAAAGAAAGAATCTGAAAGTAATATAGAACTGAGAAACCTACAACTCATAAGCCCCTGCATTATAATATGAAAATGCCAGTTTTGCTTTTTACAGTTAGTTTGTAAAATCCACAAATCAAAGAGGTATGAGTGATCACTTTAAGGCTGCAATTCCAATTCAGCGTCTCCAACTCCAAAGCTAGCAGGGGGGAGGTTTTACAGTGCCCTCGTATAAGTGTCCCTCAATGTCACAACATCAATTTCCCTTCCTTTTGTCAGTTAAATTCTTGCATAAACTGCTATCGAAAGAAAACGGCTCACGAGTCAGGATCATAACCCCACTGAGGTCGTAAAAGTTGCTGCAGAGGTTTCAAAAATTGCTCCGAAATCCAGTTTTATCTGTAAACATACTCCACCATTTGCTCTCACGCTCCCTGTTGCTGACATCCGAAAGTGGCTTCGGAGTAATGTCGTCACTTAAGGTTCTGCACTTCAAACAATTCCAAATAATGTTAGACTTGTTTTGTGAATAAGAAAGACTAATCAAACAACATACCCTTCAGCGTTTATCCTACACTAATCAGAGTGCATAAAAACACAAAGAAATGAGCAGCATGTTGAGTCTCTAATCAACAGTACACAATCTGATTTACAGAACAAGGATGCTACAGAAAGTAATAAGAGACATTGCTTCTTAATCTAAAGGTATAAAGGGGCACAATCTTGATCCCAACACCATACCAGACTAAATAACTTGAGCATTTCCGAAATTACGCATATCAGAACCCAAACTACAAAAACCCATGTGAAAAATAATTTTTTCCTACATATATCAAATAACAACCTAATCTTCAGCTCAAGATCTTCAAATTATAAACAATTAAATACACAGAACAGGTAATTATACACTAAAAACCCTAAAAAAGAAAAGGAAAAAAAAAACAGGAAAAGGAAAAGAAAGAGTTCACCTTGCTACTGCTTGTGCATTTCCAAAAAAAGATGAGAGGGTGTTCCACCACACAAGAAGAGGAAAGGATCGTGTCCTTCTCTAGTGGTTGATTCGATTGTAGATTTCCAATTAGATCAGAAGATATTCTCACAGAAAGATTACCTGCATCATTAACAAGTTGAAGCATTCGATTGTACTATCAAACAACAGACTAAGTAACAAAAAACTAAAAACCGTAGAAAAATAAAATAAAATAAAATAAAAGAGTTTACCTTCATTTTATTTTATTTGATAAAGAATAATTTATTAGAGAAAGAAGAATATACAAGATAACTCTTACAAGGAGTAAGAGAAAACAAAAGAGTTACAGTAAATGATGTGCAGAGAGTTACAAAAACACCAGATCCCAATTATATAGAGCACTACTGGAATTCCCATTCAAACTATGTTTAAAAATAGATGCCCAGGAGAATAACGAAGCTCTGGTATTCTGCCCAACTAAATCGACGTCTGTAACCTTCTCTTCAAAAGTTCTCAGGTTCCTCTCGGTCCATATACTCCACAAAACAGCACCCGGAATCAGTGACCAAACTAGCTTGTCATCAGCAGGATCCTTGAGTGTATGCCACACTTGCAGCAAATTGAGGATGGTGGAAGGCCAAACACCATGAATTCCGTGAGATGGAAGGATGTAAGATCAAATACTTCTAGCGAAGGAACATTCGAAAAACAAGTGCTTTATAGTTTCCTCGGCACAATTACAAAGTATGCATTTATTGACATGATGGTAACCCCAGTCTACAAACTTATCAATGGTAATAATCCTATCATGGGCAGCGAACCATAGGAAGAAATTTATTTTGTGTGGAACCTTGTTATTCCAGATAGTTCTATAAGGGAAAATCGGGAAGCTATTACCTTGGTGTAGAGCAGCATATAGAGAACCCGTTGAGAAAATGCCGGTAGGGGAAAGAGACCATCTTCTTCTATCATCTGTATCACAAAGAGAGGGAGGCTCTGGACCAATGATATCTAATAAGGATGCTAGATGTATTGCCTCTTCATCCAAAAGAGACCTTCTTATATGTAAATTCCAACTTCTTGTATTCCCAGCAGTGACAATATGAGATGAAAGAGATCCATTCTTATTTCTACTGAGTTTATATAATGATGGAAATTGAGATCTAAGAGTATGATTGCCAACCCATAAATCACACCAGAAAGATATGAAGTTTCCTTTTTGAACAACTAAAGAAGAAAATTGAGTTACCTTATCCGCATATTTAGCTGTCCCTTTCCAACATGATGTGCCGTATGAGCCTTTAACTTTGTCAGGAACCCAGTGCGAGGTAGATAAGCCATATTTTTCAGTGATAATGGAATACCACAGAGAGTCTTTCTCCAAGCCATAACGCCAACTCCATTTGGCAATCATTGCCAAGTTGAATTGTTGAAGATTCTGGACTCCCAGACCTCCTTTCTCAATTGGAGTATAAACAAATGTTCCATAAGATGTTTCTTTTTATTTTCACCATTATCCAAAAGGAAATCTCTGATTTTCTAAAGAGTTTACCTTCATCTACTAACAAAAGCCAAACACTTTACAACAAAGAAATGTTTAGCCATGAAAACTTTGTTTTGAGAGGAGAAATCATTGTGTGAGTGGATCGTCATCAAAAACAAAACAAGGGTTTCATCTTCTTCTTCTGGGAGTTTCATAGGAATTATGATAGTAGTAGTACGAATCGTGTTCAGATTACCAAAAGATGACATTATTGTTGAAGAATCCATGATTCAGAAACAATTTCGTAGAAAGAAAATTTTCAGATCTGAGCAAGGAAGAAGAAAATGAGAAAGAGAAAGTTTTCAGCTTACTGACGGCTGAGTTTATTTTCAAGGAGAGGAGACCTAATGTTTTTAGGGCATACATATATAAGAGAAGGACATCCAATGGTCAACATATCCCTTGGGGGTACAGGCTTTCATGTATGTGTCTTTGCTTATGTATATTAATGAGCTTAATTACCCCAAACATTAACATTTCTTACAACGGGTAATACCTACAAAAGCACCTTAAGATACACCAATAAATTTTGGTGTTTAACTGGCATATATACTTCTCAACCACAAAGTAAGCATATCATTAATTGTCTGAAAAGAAGTTGATTCACTTGAAGTTCTCGGTTCACTGGAGTTACAGCTTCTTCTGAACAGGCCAAAAGGCTTTCTATGAGGATTGTGATGCAATCAGTAAAGCAATATTCTTCAAACTGCTTGGTGGATCTAAGGGAGATTAAGAATTTACAAGTAAACTTGTGTATTTGTGCATTTTATGGTCAGCGTCTTATACTTCAGCCCTTTGACTTAACATACTGAACTTATCACCAACGCGGTGGGCGAAAAAAAATATGAAAATTTTAGTGGTTCCACGTGATAAGGTATCTCATTGTTGTAAATTCTCATTCGGATCAACTAGTTCTCCTTATTTTAGGAGTATGAGCAGAGTAACAACATTTGAGCTTGTTTTCTGTTCTTGTTGCAGTGAACTTGTAAAAGGATCAAACCGGAACTCAAAAAACTAAAAAGAAAGAATCTGAATGTAATATGAAAATGCAAGTTTAGTTAATTAAGGTAGTATGCATGATCCCCAAATCAAAGACGTTTGAGTGATCAGTTTAAGTCTGCATCACCAACTCCAAAGCTAGCAAGGCTGGCTTCCCCAGTTCTACAATGCCCATGTATAAGTGTCCCCCATGTCACAGCATCGAGTTTAATTCCCCTTGCAAGTTAAATTCTTGCACACACAGCCCCTGGATTACTGTCATCGAAAAAGTCAGGATCACAACACAGCCCCTGGATTACTGTCATCGAAAAAGTCCGGATCACAACCCCACTCACTACAAGAAAATGAGTCTATGGCCGCACTACATTGCTACATATATCTATAAATAATGCTGCTATAGGTAGCTTTTAGCCTCACTGCATAATTGTGGTGGCGCATTAGGTTTTGTCACATCTATAAACAGATGAGTTAAGAGTTTAATTCCCCTCGTCTCGTCACTTAAATTCTTTCGCACAATTGTTATTGAAAGGGATAATCTCACGAGTCAGGATCACAACGCCACTGCGGTCTGAGAAGTTGCTGCAGAGGCTTCACGAGTTCCACATCAATCTGTAAACATACTCCATCATCATTTGCTCTCATGCTCCCTGTTGCTGACATCTGAAAGTTCCTTGGGTATAACGTCGTCACTTAAGGTTCTGCAATTCAAAGATAATGTTAGACTTGTTTTGTCAAGAAGAAAAGACTAATCAAACAGCATACTCTTCAGCATTTATTCTAAACTAATCAGTGCATAAAAACACAAAGAAACGAGCAGCATCTTGCCCCTAGCTCTAATCTAGTACGCTCTAATTCACACAATACAACGATGCTAAAGAAAGAAATGAGAGACATTGTTCTTAATCTAAAGGTATAAAGGAAGACTATCTTGATCACCATACCATAATAGACTAAATAATTTAAAACCTTTCCGAAATTATTCAAATCAGAACCCAAACTACATAACCAAAACCCATGTGAAAGATAATTTTTTCCGCCATACATATATCAAATAACAACCTAATCTTAAGCTCAAGATCTACAAATTATAAGCCAGATTAACATTAATTCATTAATAAAGCGCATAAGCACCACCAAAATTTAACGAAACTCTAAAATCAAACAATTGAATAAATAGAAAGTAATTATACATTAAAATCCCTACAAAAATTGTAAATCAGGATAAGGAAGAGTTTACTTTGCTAATGGCTGATCCGCAGCAGCACCATACACCTGAAAAATGATGTTTCTCGACGTGCAAGGGCCAATTTTTTTTTTGGGTTGGTCCAAGGAGAAAGGTCTTTCATTCTCTAATAAATCATTTCCTCCTATGTACCTACATATATCAGATAACAACCTAATCTTTAGATCAAGATATTCAAAATATAGGTTATTATACACTAACAAGTAATTATACACTAAAATTCCTAAAAATAAATAAATAAATGAAGAGTTTACCTTGCTAGCGGTGGATCCAGTATTTGACAGATGGAGCAGCATACATGCACAGCACCGTTCAATTTCATTACCACTGTCTTTCCTTGTAAATGAGCCGTCGATTTGATTGCGAATTTCCACAAAGATTTGGAGAAGGGTAGTTCTTTCTTGAATCACAATGCCAGTTTCGGCAACATTGTAAAGTCCAACAAGTTAAAGTCAGCTAACCATTCGGTTGTCCTATCAAACAACAGACAAGTAAAAAGTCTGAAAACCCTAACAAAAAAAATTAAGAAAATGAAGAGTTTACCCAAGGTCAACAAAAGGAAATGATAATTAACAGTAGCTGAAGACTTTCTTACACTAGAATGTAAAAAAAACAAAACTTTGTTTTGAGTGGAGAAATCATTGTGTGAGTGGATCTTCATCAAAACCAAAACAAGGGTTTCATCTTCTGGCAGTTTCATGGGAAATATGATAGTAGTACTAGTAATAATGGTGTTCAGATTACCAAGAGATGCCATTATTCTTGAAGAATCAATGAGCTTACCTCAAACATTGACATTTCTTACAACGGGTAATAAAGATCAAGAAGAGACTAGTCAAACCAAGTACGTATACATCTCAACGACAAAGTAAGCATATCAATTGTCTGATAGACTGAAAAGAAGTTGATTCATTTGAAGGCTCGGTTCACCGGAGTTACAGCTTCTTCTGAACAGGCCAAAGGCCTCTATGAGGATTGTGATGCATTTAGTTACGCAATACTCTGGGAAGAAGTAAATCCCACTGACTTCAAACTGCTTGAACGTTGTCTCTTTGCTTCATTCAACAGAATGAAAATAAAAATTTGGTGGATCCAAACTGAGATTACAAATTTACAAGTAACACTTGTGTATTACTTAAGAGATTAAAATTTTTATGGTCTTATATTTCAGCCCTTTGCATTCACATACTGAACTTATTACCTATGCAATGCACGAAAAAAAAATAAATGAAAATTTTAGTTGTTCCGCTGATCTCATAGTTGTAATTTCTCATTCCGATCACTTAGTTTTCCTTACTCTAAGGTAGTAGGAGCCGAGTTACAAACATATTTGAGCTAGTTTTCTGTTCTGGTTGCAGTGAACTTGTAACCTACTGAGTTACTCCTCTTTCCAATTGCAT
The DNA here is from genome assembly GCA_023531105.1 of Papaver atlanticum. Classification (NCBI taxonomy): domain Eukaryota; kingdom Viridiplantae; phylum Streptophyta; class Magnoliopsida; order Ranunculales; family Papaveraceae; genus Papaver; species Papaver atlanticum. The sequence goes on from JAJJMB010010711.1 coordinate 668,486, forward strand.
ATCAGTGAGTTTCTCTTGCACTTATAGTAATAGCAGACACCTGAGGCAAACCCAATGCAATTTCCAATAGCAGCAGTTTGTGTTCTATGACCAGCTAGGGGAACCAAAAACACTTCCACACAAATTATGCTCTTATTTTTGATAAAGGGTCATGCAGAGTAGTGGATGAGGGATGAATATGAAATGAACGCAACAATCAAACATTTCAACCACTAGGAGAAATATAGAAAACGATTCAGAGACTCAGATAAGTCTGCATTATTTGTTTACACTAAAGTTAAAATTAAAACTACCATAACTGAAACCAGGAAAGATGTCTCAAGTAAAAAGAAAGAATCTGAAAGTAATATAAAACTGAGAAACCTACAATTCATAAGCCACTGCATAATGATATGAAAATGCAGTTGTTCGCAAAATTCACAGATCAAGGTGGTACGAGTGATCAGTTTAGTCTTGTGGCTGCAGTTCCAATTCGCCATCTCCAACTCCAAAGCTAGCTTGGCTTCCCCAGATCTACAATGCCCACCTATAATTGTCCCCCATATCACGGCATGGAGTTTAATTCCCCTTGTCTGTTAAATTCTTGCACACACACAGCCACTGGATTAGTGTCATCAAATGTAATAATCTCACTAGTCAGAATCACAAGGCCTGAAGAGTGAAGAGGTTTCAAAAATTGCTCCGACTTCCACACCAATCTGTAAACATGCATACTCACGCTCCCTGTTGCTGACATCCCAAAGTTGCTTGGGTGTAAGGCCATCACTTAAGGTTCTGCAATTCAATAGATCCAAGATAATGTTATGGACTTGTTTTGTCAAGAAGAAAAGGACTAATCAAACAGCATAACCTTCAGCATTTATTCTAAACAAATGAAGAATTGGAGAGACATTGTATCTTAATCTAAAGGTACAGCTAGCATACAATCTGATTACAAGACAAGGATGCTAATGAAGAATTGGAGAGACATTGTTTCTTAATCTAAAGGTATAAAGGAAGACAATCTTGATCACAATATCATAACAGACTAAAAAACTTTCTGAAATTACTCATATCAGAACGCAAACTAAATAACCAAAACCCATGTCAAAAATAAATGATTTTTTTTCTGCTAAATACCAACATATATCAAATAACAACCTAATCTTAAGCTCAAGATCTTCAAATTATAGGCCACATTAACATCATTTCATTAATAAAGCGCATCACCACTACCAAAATTTGACGAAATTCTAAAACCAAACAATTGAATAAATAGAACAAGTAGTAATACACTAAAAATCCTAAAATAAAAAATTAAATCAAGAAAAATGAAGAGTTTACCTCGCTACCAGTGGATCCAGTATTTATATGAAGCAGCATAGAACAAACCACTTTCATAAATGTAGATGTAGATGATCTGTGGATTCTATTGTAAAATTTCCACAAAGATTAGTGAGAAAACTACAGATCTTCTTCACTCACACTACCAGTTACCTGCATTATTGCAAAGTTCAACAAGTTAAAGTCAGCTAACCATTCGATTGTCCTATCAAACAACAGACTGTAATAAAAATTAAAAACCCTAACAATTTTTTTTTTAAAAGATGAAAAGTTTACTAAAATCAACAGAACGTGATGAAAATCAACGGAAGTAGATGACTTTTTGCAAGGCAGTATTTGAGAAAGAAAACTTTGTTACGAGAGGAAAAATCATTGTGTGAGTGGGATCTTTATGAGAAAACAAGACAAGGGTTTCATCTTCTTCTTGTGGCTGCTCATGATAGGATTATTACAATTGATAAGTTTCTCGATTGGGGTTACCACCATGTCAATAAGTGCCTTCTTTGTGGTAGCGCTGAGGAAAGTGTTAACATTTATTTTTTGAATGAGCATTCGCAAGAAGAATTTGGTCATATCTTCTTCCATCTCATGGTATTCTTTGTGTTTGGCCCTATTCTCAATCTGTTACAAGTCTGGTATACACTTAAAAATCCTGATGTTGACAAAAAGGTTTGGTCTCTTGTCCCAGCTGTTGCTCTTTGGAGCACCTGGACAGAGAGGAATTCGCTTACGTTTGAAGAGAGAACCAAAGTTGTTGATTTGGTTGGGCAAGATGTTAGAGCTATGCTATTTTCTTGGGCTTCAATTGTGGGTACAAAATACCGCACATTCATTTAGTATGCGAAGTAACTCCATTGGTAACAAGCGAATATGACCGCATACAACATATCCCAGATGAAGAACCAGATGACGTGACCTAGTCACGAGTAAAGTGTGAAGAACCATGCGGCAATGAAGAAATCGTGCGTCAATGATTAAGTCCACGCGGCATTGACGCACGTCAGATCCGAAATTAGGGGCTTTATTAGCTGTACTCCACTATGTAAACTCCTATTTAAGGACCTGAGCGTCTTTGTAAAAGAGGGAGATCCTTTTGGGTAAGAGATAAGATATTTAGGAGAGAGAGAGTTATTTGCTTTCCAAGTTAGGGTTTTCCCTCATCATCTTTGTACTTGTTCTAAGATTTAATAAAAGATTTTGAGTATTTCATCATGGTTTCTTAGATTATTTCATAGATTATTTCATAGATTATCATTAGGGTGTGGTTGTGAGATTTCATGCAACTACATTTTGGCGCTAGAAACAGCTCGAATGATGTACCATGTTGGTGAATTTCTTTAAAAGCAAGCTTAAAATTATTCATAGCTTATCATCTCTCTATTAACAATCTTTGAAAGTTTTAGAAGTTTAGATCTAAAAAATTCAACCAAAAGTTTTAATCTCAGAAAAACAATTTTCATTGTTAAGAAAAATAACAAGCAGAAGAAGAGGTGAATTTTTGATTACGCGCAGATGGATGAAAGAAATAACGATTCCAGAAAAATCCAAGAACAGATCAAACAGAAAAACACTTGTGGGAACAAAGCAGAAGCAGTAAGGATCATCAGAGCAAAAGAAGGAAGCAGGAGTATACAATGTAACTCAATAACAAAAGCGGTTATCAATGATTTTCATGCAGGAATCACAGGAAAAATACACAAGCGCGACTTTGAAGGAAGTAAAATCATGACGGTGGAAAAAGTATCTCCCCTAAAGGAATGGGAAAAGAAGAAGATAACGTTTGTAGCGGATGAGATACCGGAAGAAAGCTTAGGGCGAATAGATCCACTGGTGGTTACAGTAACCGCAGAGAGAAAAGAAAGAAGTGAAAGCATCAAAGCATCATAAGAATGGGCGGAAGATAGAACCTTGGTAGACACGGGCAGTTCGGCAGATATCTTATTCTATCTTGCATTCAAGAGCATGGGATACAAGGACGTGGACCTGACACGCTCTACATACAACATTCATGGTTTTAATAAAACTATAACAAAACCAAAAGGAGAGATAACCATGCGAATACTATTAGGAGAAATAGAAACGCATGTAGAGATGTGCGTAGTTGACGTAGAATCACCCTACAATATGCTATTGGGACGACCATGGGTACATGCGATAAAAGGTGTCGCGTCAACTCTTCATCAATGCATACGTTTCCCAATACCAAGTGGAATAGGCGAAATTAAAGGAGATGCCAGGGATGCGAAAGTCTGCAGTCAAATAGATGTAAAGAGTTATGAAGGACGCGCAAAGAGGCAAAAGGATAGATGGAGGAAGGCAATAGAATTGAAAAAGGAAGAAGAATTAAAGATATACATGATAAGAGCACAAGAAGGAAAAGGAATACCAAGCGAAATCCCAGTAAAGGAAGGTGAACCAGTACATAAAATAAAAGAACCATCACCAATAGGAGAACCAAAAGCGAATTTCACCGCAGCAGAACCAACAAAAGAAATAAATGTTGGGACAGAAGAAGAACCAAAGATGTTGAAAATCGGAACTAAGATGGGCAAAGAAGAAGAAGAAAAGACGATCAACCTTCTGCGAGAATATAAAGACATCTTCGCATGGAGCATGGATGAGATGCCAGGAATAGACTCTTCTGTCGCATGCCACAAGTTGGATATCAACAAGAACGCGCGACCATTCAAGCAGAGGATAAGGAAGATAGAAAAAACATATCATCCTCAAATAGAAGAAGAGTTACAAAAGATGCTAGATGCGGGAATAATAAGGCCAGCAAAGTACCCAAAATAGATAGCAAACATGGTAGTTGTACCAAAGAAAAATAAAGGCATACGGCTATGCATCGACTTTAGCGACCTAAATAAAGCATGTCCAAAGGACAGCTTCCCCTACCAGATATACCACAGATGGTAGAAGCAGCATCAGGTAACGACAGATTATCACTTATGGATGGATATTCAGAATACAATCAAATCCCTTTGGCTGAGGAGGATCAAGAACACACAGCTTTCTTCGCACCAAGAGGATTTTATTGTTATACAAGAATGCCCTTTGGTTTAAAAAATGCAGGTGCAACATATCAAAGAATGGTAGAAAAGATATTCGCAAAGTGGGTGCATACAACATTAGAAGTCTACGTGGATGATATGCTAGTGAAGAGAAAAAAGGCAGTAGATCATGTTGAAGACTTGAGGGAAATATTTGAACAGATGCGGCAATATAAAATGAAGATAAACCTGACAAAATGCATCTTTGGAGTAGCATCGGGAAAGTTTTTAGGTTACATTGTATCAAAAGAAGGAATTGATGTGGATCCAGAGAAGGTGCAAGCGGTTCGTGATATTCCATCACCCGCAACAATAAAAGACGTGCAGAAATTGAATGGGCTACTAGCTTCATTATGGCGGTTCATTTCGCGCTCCTCAGATAAATGCAAGCACTTCTTCAACATCTTGAAGAAAGGAAAAAAATTCGAATGGATAGAAGAATGTGAGAAAGCACTGCAAAGTATTAAGGATTATTTAATAAATTTATCTATTTTATAGAAAGCAGAGCCAGGAGAAGAACTATTAATATACTTAGCATCAACACCGCATGCGTTAAGCGCCGTACTGCTCCGACTAGATGAAGGAGTTGAAAAGACAATATACTACATAAGTAAAACTTATAATTCCGTATTTCGTTCAACGAATCAGGGGTGTTATAAAATAGTTATTATACCCTAGATATATATACTGGTCAAAAATTCTCAATATACATCTTAAAAAGCCTTCTTAAGCCATTCCTGACAATCTTTCTTGAAAAAAATTGCATCGTGTAGAGAAAAACTACACAAAGGTCGAAAAGCTAATCCTCGCATTAGTGTATACAACACAAAATCTACGCACATATTTTCAAGCTCACAAAGTCAAAGTATTAACAAAGGTACCGGCTGAGTCCGTATTGAAGAATTCGAAAAGATCAGGAAGAATATAGAGATGGAACGCACAGATAGGTCAATTTGGAGTTAAACATGAGATACTATCTTCACCAAAATCACAGGTTATTGCGGACTTCTTTCTTGGAAGAGTTTCCATTAGAAGAAGACGAAGGTGTAGAAGAAATGATGAATATAGATGAAGATCAAGGAAATCCTAAAGACTTGCTAACAGAAGGTGACTCAAATAGGTGGGAGATATTGGTAGACGGATCATCAAATGGAGAAGGAAATGGAATCGGGATAGTATTTATTTCACCAAAAGGAGCACGGATGGTCTTTTCATTTAGATTGGAGTTCGCATCCACTAATAATGAAACCGAATATGAGGCAGTGGTGCACGCATTAAAGCTGGCAATTGAAATGAAGTTAGAGGAGGTTAGAATAACTAGTGACTCACAATTGGTAATACGCCAAATACAAGGGTTATATAGTACAAATGAACCATCTCTTCAAAACTACAAGAAACTCGTTGAAGAATTATCAGCAAAAATCAAAAGCATAAGTTGGATACACATATGCAGGAAAGATAATCCATTCGCAGACGCACTGGCATTCTTTTCTTCTATGTTAGTAGATCCTACCGCAAGGTACATAAAGATAAAGACGCTATCTTTCCCATCAATTAACAAAGAAGAGGAAGAAGACGCAGACGTAATGATAATAGAAGACTCATAAGCGAATAAAGACGCAGACTGGATAACCAAACTCCATTTATATCTGGAAAAAGGAGAAGTCCCAAGAAACAGACTAGAGGCGCACAAGTTAAAGAGCCAGGCGAAAAATTATGAATTAAGAGAAGGAGTACTCTACCGAAAATCCTTCCTTGGACCGTCACTTAGATGTCTAACACGGAAAGAAGGAATGGAAATCTTGAAGGCACTACACTATGGTGACGCTGGGAACCACAGCGGAGGAAGGTCGTTGGCTTACAGAACAAAGATACAAGGGTACTACTGGCCCTACATGCATGAGGACGTAAAAGAGGTATCTAGAAGATGCGAAGAATGCCAACGCCATGGAAAAAAGATACATGCACCTGGGGCGTCGCTAAACTCATCAACAAATTTGTGGGCATTTGAAAAATTGGGCCTAGACATTGTAGGTCCATTTATACCAGGAACGGGGAAGAGGAGATATTTAATAGTCGCAACAGACTACTTTACAAAATGGGCAGAAGTGAAAGCAGTCCAACATATTCGAGATTGAGATATGTTTACATTTATATTTGAAAATATCATTTGTAGATTTGGAATACCTGTGCAATTAGTCTCCGACAATGGTAAGCAATTTGAGGGCGAAAACATAGAGATGCTGCTTAACGCATTCAAGATCCAAAGCATAAAATCAACTCCTTTATATCCGCAGAGCAATGGACAGGCTGAAGAAACTAACAAAAAAATTACGGATATATTGAAGAAGAAGCTAGAAAGATACAATAAAGGGTGGTGTGAACATGTACATAATGCAGTATGGGCATACAGAACGACGCGGAGAGAAGCTACAGGAATGTCACCCTTCTGTCTAACATATGGAGTAGAGGCGGTATTACCAACTGAAGTCATTATTCCCACAACAAAGAAAGAAGCATGGGAAAAGAATCTAAACACAGATTTGATCTTAACAAAACTTGATGATCTAGAAGAAAACAGAGAGATCGCTCTACAACATATGGAAAACTACCACAAAAGGTTGGCTCGAGAATATAACAAGCGCGTAAGAGAAAGAGAATTCCGGCCAGGAGAGCTAGTGCTGAGAGACATACCGCCTTATCATAAAGGAGGAGATGGAAAGCTAGAGAAAAGATGGGATGGACCTTACATAATAAAGAGGATAGTTGGAAATGAAGCATATGAGTTGATGGATCCTGAGGGGAAGAGCACAGGTCGCAGACTTGAACATCCATGGAACAAATTATATTTGAAGAAGTACTATCCGTAGGTGCTGCGGTAGTAGTCGCACACGTGAAGAAGGAAATATTTAGATGCGAATCTAAAGAAGAATAAAAAGTCAAAGAAAGTGGGCAAGATGCAAAGTTTTTCATACCCAACAAAGATGTACTAATCAAACATATGAATAAAAATGAAAGATTTCTCTTCTTCATACATGATAAAAGTCTCAAGAAAAAGGAAAAAATAAGACCTTAATAGAAGGCAACAAAAGTAAAACCTCTAACTAGGGAGGCTAGGCCTCCAATTGTGGCGTGCACCCTAGTTCGCATAATAGCAAGAGGCAATGATAATACCTAACGTGCGTCATAATTGGGGAAAACCTAGTAAGCATGACTCGGGGAAAAGCTACACCGACCCTGAAACCTGAGTCATGGAGATTTGGGGTAAAATAAAATCCCATCCAGCAGAGACGCCTTAGTCGAGAGACTAAGGTGAGAAGGTCTCTCCTAGGGAGTGCAGAAACTCGATCAGGGCGCCGAGGTACACGGTTGATTCAAGTGTTCCTGGGGCGTCTGGAGCGTACCTGGCCGCTCTTGGAAAGTCCTGACTATGATGCACTCGGTCCTCAAGAAACCCCAATTAGGGTGCGGTGTCGTAACCATAAGCCATATCGGCAGAGGGATAAGAGGCCGTGAAAACAACTGATTGTTGCATCACTGGATGGGAAGAGCCCACCCTAACCCGGTAGGGGTAAGCTTCCTTGAAGAGGCAGTCAGGGGGCTGAATTGTGTCGAAGACGTCAATATCATGAGGCTTTTTACTCACGGGAGTAATAAGACTTGTCGTATTGACGCATCAATACATCCTGCAGAGGCAATAATATGAGAAGATGATAAGGCGAAATCAATAGGTCATTACATGAAAATGTAAAGACCGCCTGCGATTTCGCCGCACAAAAGCAAATCATATCTTAGGCAAAATAAGACCTCTAATTAGGGGGGCTTAATAAGACCTCATGAGAAAAATAAAATTGAAATTAATACTGTTTTGTAGGAAACAACGAAAGAAAAAATAACGCACGGATATAATCGCACGATGAGAAGGCAAAGAGTATTTATAACAAGGCGAACAATAAGAGGCAAGTATGGGAATAACAGAAAGGGAGGTATTATTCTCCTTGTTAGAGACAGTTTTACACAAAAAAAGCAAAAAAAGAAGAAAATAAAGAAATAGAAGTGTGCTCCTCTAATACATAGTCAAAAACCATCATTTAAAGTTAAAGTACATCCAGACGTGCAAGAAAAGAAGAAAATAGAGAAATAAGGCTAGACATCATTCGAAGACACATCTTGATTTGGTGCAGATGCTCCAACTTCAACCTCACTGTTGGGATTAAAATAAGAGCTTGGATCCTTGGGAAGACCATCACCAGATCCATCTTTTTCAAGTTGATCCTCTTGAAAGAGAGCTTATCCACCTTCGTCATCATCGCTCTCATAGTAGTAATCGCTATCAGGCTCAGGAAGCTCCTTGTCCGCATCTACATCAAGAGGTTCCACATCTACTAGAGGAAGTGAATTATAGAGGAAAACTCGGTTTGCGAGAATCTGAGCCTTAACATGATCTTATCATGCGGCATTCTTTTTAGTGTTCTCTATGACAACTCCAATGAAGTTTTCAAAATACGAACAACTCCTATTCGCTCTGTCTCGAGAAGGGGTAAGCGCTACTGAAAGTCTCCCGCGCTCTCTATGAGGCTTAGTCAGGTCAGACCTCAACTTGGAGAGGACAGATTGGTGTGATCTCTCAAATTCTGCAAAAAAGACATATAATCAATACCAGGGCGACAATTTCGCAGCTACAAGATACAAGCAAATAAATAACACAAGTAAACTGAGGCAGTCAGCTCAATGTGACTACCTTCCCTCTGGGAAATGAGGTATTGAGATAAAGCGAAACCACTAATTTTCATACCCTCCATAACCTTATCAAAATCATCACCAATTAAACCTTGGAGGCAAGATCGAATCTTCTTTTCATCCTGAGAAAGAGAAGCGTTTTCCTTAACCAGGATGTCATGAGACCCCTTTAACTGTGTATATTGTTCTTGAAGTTTATTCATCTTCACGGTCAAATTTATCTTGCTTTGGATGATCTTTTCATTCTCCAAGGTTAATTTCTTTATAGACTCATCATGCTGACTTCTCGTCATGCGAAGAGACTCCTCGTGATCATTACAAGTCTTCTGGAGAATAAGATATTGGCGCGAAAACATCGCTTCTATCTTCAAAAAAGATTGCTTCTCTGCGGACAGGACCCGATTTTCATCTGATAGAGTTTGATGTCTTAAATCAGCGGTATGCAACAATCCAGAAAGATGGGATACTTGAGAACCCAGAAATTCATTTTGATTAAATAAGCAAAGATTCTCATTTTTTAGGTTCTCAATCTGATCAAGCGAATGTGAATGACTATTAACTAATAGATCTATTTGATTTTGAAATATTTCATTATCCGTGCGAGTATCTTCAGCAGAACATTGATAACTAAATCTCTCCATAACGCGCTTCTGATTTAAGTCTTAACATGAGCACGAAAAAAATTAAAATACGAACACGAGTACAAATTTATTTTAAGTGAGTAACAAAGGAAAGATAAGCATACCTCTGAGTTATTGATTCTTATTGCGGAGATTTTAGGACGCAAGAGACTCAGCTTGAAGAGCATCCTTCAACTTAGCATTTTGACGATGAAGTTCTTGGATAGTATTGCTGGATTCAGAAAATCCCTCAGCTTGGACTAAGCGGCGACGATAATCCTAAAAGAGAAAATGGTATGAATATGAAGGCGAGATCAATTAAAACGGATAGAAAGACACAAGCGAAAGAATAATTACCAAGAAGTCAAAATCAAGATTAACGCATGCATCAAGCTGTGAGAAGATTTCGCTCCTAGCAGACTTATTTGGTGGAGAATCGCCTAGTAGCTTAACAAGAGCATCACACATGCGAACTTGGGAAGGATCATTAACGGATGAGCGAGCGACATTAATGATTTTTAGAAGGGGCTTGGTATTAGTAGGATAAGAAGAGATCACAGAATGAGGAGGAGCGGCCAATGCAATATCTACAGGAGAGTTGGAAGTAATACACTCCGAAACGGGAATATACGCTGAGGCAGGGATATTCACAAAGGTAGAAAGGGTAGAATCCACTAATGGAGCGGCCACATCCTTAAAATAAGGAACAACCGCATGATCAACTAAGACGGCTTCCTCAGGAGCGGGAGTTTCACTTGAAGACGCAGAGGCATCTAAAAAAGCTGGGGAAGCGATGCCCTATGGATGAGCGTCAATAACAATATGAGGAGAGGGTTGTTGTTCAGCGCGGGGCTTATAGTTAAGCTCTGGGATGACAAGAGAAGTGTTGATGGTGGGAGGTTTGCGAACTTTCTTAACCTTCTTCTTTTTCTCGACATCAATTTCGCACTCAGCATCCTACGAAGAACAAGGCAAATAAGAAACAGAGGCAACAATATTGTTTTGAGGAAGAGAAAGTATTTCTTACTACCTTGTTATGCGAAGGCTTCCTCTTGCGAGATTCATCATCTTTAAAACTCAAAGAAGATTTAGGGTTCGAAACTGTAATACGAATGTTAACAGAGGAAGAGTTCTTGCTGCAACAAAACCAGTATGGGAATATGAAGAACAGTAGCAGAACAACAGCAGCACAGTAGTAAATCAACAATGGCAGATTGAGAATTCAAAAGAAAGAAAATAAAAATAATATCGATAGCAGAATACACTGACCTTGAATGAGAATCCATAGAGCTCGGAAGAAGAACAGCACCAGAAAACTTATGAAGATGAAGATGAAGATGAAGATGATGAAGATTTGCAGAAGATTTATAGAGAAGAAGAAGGAAACTAAAGTAAAGAAAAGAAAAATTATCTCTCCTCACTTCAGTCAATAAATAGGGAAGAGAGATAAGCCGGTTAAATTAAGACGTGCCGGTTATAAAGGGAAGAAGTCAACACGAGTAGAGTGTTAAGCCGGAATCACGGAAGCATGTCGGTCGATAATAACACAAAAAGATAAAATGGTGCGGCATAATAACAAGCTAGGATTTCTCATACCGCTCCTTCTCAAGAAGGAAAGATATGAGAAGAGGCAAAATGTGGGTACAAAATACCACACATTCATTTAGTATGCGAAGTAACTCCATTGGTAACAAGCGAATATGACCGCATACAACATATCCCAGATGACGAACCAGATGACATCACCTAGTCACGAGTAAAGTGTGAAGAACCATGTGTCAATGAAGAAATCGTGCGTCAATGATAAAGTCTACGCGACATTGATGCACGTCAGATCCGAAATTAGGGGCTTTATTAGCTGTCCTCCACTATGTAAACTCCTATTTAAGGAGCTGAGCGTCTTTTTAAAAGAGGGAGATCCTTTTGGGTAAGAGATAAGATATTTAGGAGAGAGTTATTTGATTTCCAAGTTAGGGTTTTCCCTCATCATCTTTATACTTGTTTTAAGATTTAATAAAAGATTTTGAGTATTTCATCATGGTTTCTTAGATTATTTCATAGATTATCATTAGGGTGTGGTTGTGAGATTTCACGCAACTACATCAATTTTCAAATGTAGCTTGAATACTCCAGTAGTATACTGCATAACTGGGATTTTATATTTCTATAATTTTTACATAAATAGTTTTCTGTTTTGTTTCCCCTTAGTCCTTGTAAGTCGGAACTCTGTAAATTCTTCTTTTCTCTAATAAAGCTTCTTTCCTAATCAAAAAAAAAAGAAATGGAACCTGCCATTACAAACCTTCAAGAGACTCTGAAATTGGTATGGGATCATTTCTTGAGGTGTGCGCTGTAAACGCATGCTTTCACTTGTTAAGCAGCTGCATATTTTTCATTAGTCATACTAGAGTACTAATCAGTCATGTTCTCCTGTTAGGTGCATCAAAAAAATTCGTCTGGTTCTCCATTGTATATGCAACACACGTAAATCTTCAGAATTTCAGGAGTGTGTCACCTTAGAATTTTGCTAGCTTGAATTCAGAACTTGCTAAGTATGTTAATTATCTTTAAATTATGAATTAAGGATTATCAATGTATAAAATGAACTGTTGATTTTAAAAAATCGCTGATCTGTTTTTAAAACAAACGCTAAATTCAGATGTTAGTTTTGTGTCAAATATAAGTCTTGAATAAAATGAACGCAAGAATCAAACATTTCAATCACTAGGAAAAATATAAAAATGGATTCAGAGACTCACATAAGTCTGAACATTTGTTTACACTAAACATCAACAATCAAAACTGAAACAGCAAAAAATATCTTAAGTAAAAAGAAACAATCTGAACATAATATAGAACTGAGAAAATAAAATAGAACTCATAAGCCACTGCATAATAATATGAAAATGCAAGTTTCGCTATTTAATTGAGTCAGTTGGCAAAATCCACAAATCACTTAAAGGTTGCAATTTCAATTCAGCATCTCTGCTGGCAAGACTCGCTTCAAAGATTGCTCAGAGCTTCAAATCGATCTGTAAACATACTTCATCATCATTTGTTCTCACGCTCCCTGTTGCTGACATCTAAAAGTTCCTTGGGTATAACGTCGTCACTTAACTTCTGCAATTCAAAAGATTCAAGATAATGTTAGACTTGTTTTGACAAGAAGGAAAGACTAATCAAACTGCATACTCTTCAGCATTGATTCTAAACTAATCAGTGCATAAAAACACAAAGAAATGAGCAGCATCTTGCCCCTCTAATCTACTAAGATGTAATTCACACAATACAAGGATGCTAAAGAAAGAAACTAGAGACATTGTTTCTTAGTCTAAAGGTATAAAGGAAGACAACCTTGATCACAATACCATAATAGACTAAATAACCAAAACCCATGTGTAAAAGATAAAAAAAATTCTGCCATACATATGTCAATAACAACCTAGACTTTAAGCTCAAGATCTACAAATTATAGGCCAGATTAACATCAATCCATTAATAAAGCGCATATGCACCACCAAAGTTTATCGAAACTCTAAAATCAAACTATATTAAATAAATAGCACAAGTTTATACACTAAAATAAAAACCCTTAAAAAAAAGTAAATCAGGATAAGGAAGAGTTTACCTTGCTACTGGTCAATCCGCATCATTCTACTGGTCGATTTTATAATCTATTTCAAGAAAGATGAGATGATAGTCTATCACCCCAAGAGTTACCTGCATCATTGTAAAATCCAACATGTTAACGATTTGATTATACTATCAAACAACAGACTAAGTAAAAAAAACTAAAAACCCTGAAAGAAAAAAAAGAGTTTACTTGAATCAACATAAGGTTAGTGGCAAACTAACAGAAGGCCAAGACTTTATTACAAGGAAACGCTCAAGAGTGAAAACTTTGTTTTGAGAGGAGAAATCATTGTGTGAGCGGATCTTCATCAAAAACAAAACAAGGGTTTCATCTTCTTCTTCTGGCAGTTTCATAGCAATTATGAAAATAGTAGTAAGAATGATGTTC
>JAJJMB010010711.1:682252-786896 GCA_023531105.1 Papaver atlanticum
CTGGCAGTTTCATAGCAATTATGAAAATAGTAGTAAGAATGATGTTCAGATTACCATGAGATAGCATCATTCTTGAAAAATCCATGATTCGGAAACAATTTTGTAGACAATTTTTTTAGATCTGAGCAAGGAAGAAGAAAATGAGAAAGAGAAAGGTTTAAGCTTATTGACGGCTGATTTTATTTTCAAGGAGAGGAGACCTAATGTGTTTAGGGCATACATATATAAGAGAGGGCCATCCAACGGTTAGATGATAATTGATATTCGACCAGCATATAGATATGTTGGTCTGAGCCTCTGAGGTCAGTATGACCCCAAAAAGACCAAAAAGAAACCTCAATGATAATTGATATTCGACCAGCATATAGATATCTTCAGTCTGACCTATCACATCGCACCATTGGCGTTCAACTTAAACAATCCATACAACGGATGATACCAAGTAACCTCAATGGTTTTAGGCGCATGAGCTAGCTTACATGCAACGTTGAAAAACCTTAGGATGTATAAATCAGCTAGCTCATTATGCATATAACCTTTACTTGACTTTCCTGATTCCGCATCCAATAATTTAAGCTGAAAACGGACTTGATAGCGTGTCCACCAAATTAACCAAACACAACTGATAATTACCTCGTATTGAACTTGCACCCACATGTAACTTCAAACCTTATTCAAGGCAGTCTAAACCCGAACACGTTCCCTTTCGAAGTATGGGATACTCAAACCTCCCATATGATCAAAATTTCCATATGTAAATGTATTTAATTAGGATATGATCCCCACAAAATGTCTCAGTTCACAAATATTACAAATGTTTTCCCTTTGTATTCTCAATAGAATGAATCCATTCGGCATTTGTTATTCTCTTGCCCCTTTGCGGGGATTGTGTTTATTTGCCTCAAACCACAACCCCTTCCCCTAACATTTTTCCTATAAACCATGGATGCTGGACTGGACCACTGACCCTGCAGGTTGGGATGCTAGCCAAGGCCAATGGAAAGAAATCAGCAAAGATGTGCAAGGGTCTTGAGAGAACAGTTGGAATGATAAATACAACAAACTCGGGGAGTATCCTATAGAAAGAATACTAACTCTACAAGTAGAGTGCACGTGCATTGCACGTCGGCAAAAGCTAGTTTTTTTCTCTCCTACTTTCCATTTTTGGCACTATGCAAAGAAATCAAAATTCTACTCATAGAATATGTTGCAAATCAGGTGGGAAAATCAAGTTAACTTCTCTTTCATTATCTCGTTGATCGTAGGTCATCATGTTCCTCCGAACAGCAAATGCATTTCAGGCAGTACCCATCCTTTTACAGGCAAGCAAGGCAGTTAAAATCCAATATATACGTGTAAAGCTATGAGCCAACTGTAGTTGCAGGAAATCCTACAACCACACCCTAATAATAATCTATCAAGCAATCTAAGAAACCATGATGAAATACTCAAAATCTTTTATTAAATCTTAGAACAAATACAAAGATGATGAGGGAAAACCTTAACTTGGAAAGCAAATAACTCTCTCTCTCCTAAATATCTTATCTCACCTCACCAAAAAGATCTCTCCCTTCTATAAAGGCATTTGGCTCCTTATATAGGAGTTTACATAGTGGAAGACAGCTAATAAAGCCCCTAATTTCGGATCTGGCGCGCGTTAATGTCGCTTGAGCTTTATTATTGCCGCACGGTTTATTCACTGCCGCACGACTCTTCACACTATTATCGTGACTAAGTGACATCATTTGGTTTGTCATCTTGTATGTGTTGTACGCGTTCGTGTTCGCTTACTACTTATGGGAATCATTTCGCATACTAAATAAGTGTGCGGTATTTTGTACCCACATTTTGCCTCTTCTCATATCGTTCCTTTGAGAGAATGAGCGGTATGAGAAACCCTAGTTTGTTATTATGCCGCACCAACTCATCTTTTCGTATTCCTTTCGACCGACATGTTTTCGTGATTTCGGCTTAACTGTCTAAAGTGTTGACTTTTTCCCCTTTCAACCGGCACGTCCTGATTTAACCGGTTGCCTCTTTTTCCTATTTATTGACTGAAGTGAGGAGAGATAATTTTTTCTTTTCTTTACTTTTCTTCTTCATCTATGTAGATTTTCTTCATCTTCATCCTCTCGAAGTCTTCATCCTTCATCCTTTCAGAGATTTTTCCGGTGTTGTTTCTTCTAGCCTTATGGATTCTTATTCAGGGATAGTGTATTCTGTTATCATTATTGTCTTATTTTTCTTTCTTTTGAATTTCCGACTGCCATTGTTGATCTGCTACTTTCCTTTATATTTGTTGTTCTTCATATTCCCATACTGGTTTTGTTGTAGAAAAAATTCCTCTTCTGGTAATCTTCGTATTACAGTTTCAAACCCTAAATCTTCTTCGATCCCTAAAGATGATGAATCTCACAAGAGGAAGCCTTCGCATAACAAGGTAGTAAGAAATACTTTCTTCTCTTTAGAGTTAGAACAATATTGTTGCCTCTGTTTATTATCTGCGTTGTTCTTCGAAGGATACCGAGGGAGAAGCTAATTGTGAAAAGAAGAAGGTCAAGAGAGTTCGCCACGCTCCTATAATCAATACTTCTCTTGTCATCCCGGAGCTCACCTATAAATCCCTTCCTCTGCAGGAGGTTTCCTCTAATGACGCTGTTGACACTCTTTTAAAGGATGTTGTTTCCTCTGCTTATTTGGATGCCTCTGCCTCTTTGAATGCCTCTGCGTCTCCGAAGGAAATCTCCGCTTCTGAGGGAGATACTTTGACGCACCACACCATCTCTTCTACTTCTGAGGACACGACTTTGTCTAAAGGAGTCACTACTGTTTATACTTTTGTGAATATTCCCATATCAGTGAAAGATATATCCGCTCCTGTTTCAAAGGATATCGTTTCTTCTGTGATTACTCTTCCCCCTTCTATGGTCACTTCTTCCACTTTGGAGACTGCTTCTGCTGATAAGGGTGTTCTTTTACAAGTTAGCTCTGGGACTGAATCTCTGTTGAACATCATTAATGCCGCTCGTTCGTCTATTAGTGATCCTTCTCAAGTCCACATCTGTGATGCTCTTACCAAGTTATTATGCAGTTCTCCTCCGGATAGGTCAGCAAGGAGCGAAATATTCTCACATCTGGATCCAAGCGTCAATCTTGCTTTCGATCTCTTGGTAAGCGTCCTTTTATTTGTGCTTTTCAATTTATACCATTTACCGCATCTTTATGTTTTGTTGTTTCTTCCTTAGGAATTTCGTCGTCGCCTA
The DNA here is from genome assembly GCA_023531105.1 of Papaver atlanticum. Classification (NCBI taxonomy): domain Eukaryota; kingdom Viridiplantae; phylum Streptophyta; class Magnoliopsida; order Ranunculales; family Papaveraceae; genus Papaver; species Papaver atlanticum. The sequence goes on from JAJJMB010010711.1 coordinate 685,516, forward strand.
GTCCAAATTGAGGGATTCTTTGAGTATAGCAGTACCATTCTAAAACTCTCTCGTCAAAATGCTAAGTTAAAGGGGGATCTTCTCGCTGAGTCTCTTGTAGCCGAGAAGCTTCGTAAGAAGAATCAAGATCTCAAAGGTGTATTTTTCTTTCTCTTATTTAATCGCTCATGAGTTTTATTGCAGTTGCGTCAATATTTTGAATTTCTTCACACATATGTAAAGACTTAAACCAGCAGCGCGTCGCGGAGAGATATAATTATCAACACTCTGCTGAGGATGCTCGTGCGGATAATGAGAGATTGCAGAGTCAATTAAATCAATTAACTAATAACTATTCATACCTGCTTGACCAAATTGATAATTTGAAGTATGAAAATCTTTGTTTATGCACTCAAAATGATTTTATAAGCTCCCGAGTGTCCAACCTCTTGGGTTCATTGTTCAGTGCTGATTTAAAAAATCATACTCTATCATATGAAAATCGAGTTCTTGCCGAAGAGAAGCGGTCTTTTGTAAATGAGAAAGCGATGTTTACGCTCCAGTATCTTGCTCTTCTAAAGACTTGTGATGATCAAAAGGAATCCCTTCGCGTTCTAAGAAATCAACATGATGAGGCCGTGAGAAGTATGAAGAATTTAACCTTGGAGAATGAAAAGATCATCCAAAGCAAGATAAAAGTGACTGTCAATATGAATAAACTCCGAGAACATCATGCACAGTTAAAGGAGTCTTATGACATCCTAGCAAAGGAAAACGCTTCTCTTTCTCAAGATGAAAAGAAGATTCGATCTCATCTCCAAGGTTTAATTGGTGATGATTTTGATAAGTGTATGGAAGATATGAAAAGTAGTGGTCTCGCTTTATCTCAATATCTCGTTTCTCAGAGGGAAGGTAGTCACATTGAGCTGACTGCCTCAGTTTACTTGCGTTTTTTAATTACTTATATCTTGTATCTATGAAATTGTCGCCCTTATAATAATTAGATGTCTTTTTTGCAGCATCTGAGAGGTCATATCAATCTACTATCTCGAAGTTGAGGTCTGATCTAGCTAAGGCCCATAAAGAATGCGGGAGACTTTTTGTGGCACTTTCCTCTTCCCGAGATAGAGCGAACATGAGGTGTTTGTATCTCGAAAGATTGATGGAGGTTGGCATGGAGAATACTGAAAAGGGTGTCGCACGAGAAGTTCACCTCAAGGCTCAATTCTCGCAGATCGAGTTTGTCATAATAACTCACTTCCTCTATTAGATGTGGAACCTATTGATGTAGATAAAGATGAGAAGCTTCCTGAGCCTGATAGTGACTATGATTACGAGAGCGATGATTTCGCAGATGAAGACCTTCTTCAGGAGGATCAACCCGAAAAGGATGCACCTGGTGGTGATCTTCCTAAGGACTCAGATCCTGATGTTAACCCCAACACTGAGGTTGATGTTGAAGTATCCGCACAAAATCAAAATGCGCCTCCAAATGATGCTTATCTTTTCTTTTTCTTCAATCTTTTGTGCGTCTAGATGTACTTTAACTTTGAAAGTGGATTTTACTATCTGTCTTCGGCTATGTATTGAAGAAGAAACTTCTATTTTTACAACTTTTGTATAAGACTGTTTCTAAAAAGGAAAATAATATCTCCCTTATGTTATTCCCATACTTGCCTCTGTTATTTTCCTTTTTAGAAATGTTCTTTGTCTTCTCATCATGCGGTTATATTTGTGCATTATTTAATCTTTAATTATTTTCTTCCTTTCACTGTTTTTTTGTGTGCATCTCTTTCGAGTTCCTCCCCTGCAAAATAGGAATCGTTATAGTTTAAATTAATCTTAGGGTTTTATATTGAGGTTTTATTGATCCTCCCTAGGTAGAGGTCTTATCATCCTCCCCCTTATATTTGTCTTAGTATACTATTGTGCGGCAAAATCGCAGGCGGTCATTACCCTTTCAAGTAATGACCCATTGATCTTGCCTTATCATTTTTCATATTTTTTCCTCTGCAGGATATATTAACGCGCAAATACGAAAGGACTATGCTCTCATTTGAGTCAAAGCCCCATGATATTAATGTCTTTTGACATAATTCATCTCCCTAATGGAGAGTGCCATCCTTATATTCCCCCTGACTGCCCCTTCAAGGAAGCTTACCCCTACCGGGTTGGGTGGGCTCTTCCCATCCAGTGATTCAACAATCAGTTGTGTTCGCGGCCCCTTATCCCTCCGCCGATATGGCTTATGGTTACGAGACCCCACACTAAGTGAGGTTTCTTGAGGACCTAGTGTATTATAGTCAGGACTTTCCAAGAGCGGACAGGTACGCTCCAGACGCCCCAGGCACTCTTGACTCAACCGTGTACCCCGGGCCGTGATCGATTTTCTACACTCCTTAGGAGAGACCTTCTCACCTTAGTCTTTTGACTAAGGCGTCTCTGCTGGATGGGCTTTCATTTCACCCCAAATCTCCATGACTCAGGTTCCAGGGTCGGTGTAGCTTTCACCTGAATCATGATAACTAGGTTTTCCCCAATTATGACGTGTGTTAGGTCTTATTATTGCTTCTTGTTGTTATGCGAACTAGGGTGCACGCCACAATTGGATGCCTAGCCTCTCTTGTTAAAGGTTTAACTTCTGTTGCCTTCTATTAAGGTCTTATTATAAGGTCTTATTTTTTCCTTCTTCTTATATGAAATTTTGTATATATATAATAGAAGAATTCTTCATTTTTATTCATACGCTTGATTAGTACAACTCTGATGTCTTCTTTCTTCATTTATTCGCCTTCATAATGACTACTTTCTCATTTCTTTTCAACCCTTGCACTTTATTAGGTTCGCAGACGAATTGTTTTCTTCAGGTGTATGATGACTGCCGCTTGACCTATGGATAGTATTTCTTCAGATATAATCTGTTCCACGGGTGTTCAAGTCTGCGTCCCGTATTCCTACCCTCACCATCCATTAATTCATACGCTCCATTTACAACAACCCTTTTGATTATATAAGGTCCATCCCACGTCTTCTCTAGTTTTCCATCAATGTGCTAAAGATGACAAACAAACAGATAGGTCTTTCTGATAAAACATCAGTGATGATCTAGACACACGAACAAGAAGAATACAAGAATCAAACAAGTGAGAGGGCATACCATCATGCTCATGAAGACATAAAAAAACACTTCGCAACCATGGAGGACGAGGAGGAAAACTTATACCGGCCATAAGAAACCTTTATAAAAAGGAAAGAGAAAATTAAAAACTCTGAACTCTACAGAAGGGAAGAAAAGAATAAAATCCAATTAACCATCAAAAGAAGGCTTTTATAGGAATAAAGGTCCTGGGGAAGATAATCGGTACTTATCCAAAAGAGTTAAGACACGACAACCATAAAAAAAAAAGACATTCTCTATAAACCTATGGACAACCAACCGGCGCCCCAAGTCCAACGGGTAAAAGCGCATTAAAAGTGCAGACGTGGCCATAAGGACGGGACGGTTACGAAGTTTTCTCCCCATCATGCCCTTGGCAGGATAAAAAGAAAAGGAGAAAAATGTGAGGGTACAGTACCCGATTACCACGTGTCAACATCTCAATGGATGGATTCATGATAAGGTGATAAGATAGAAGCATCGAATCATACTCTAAAATGTGATTTCGTCTGAATCGAGACGACTTCCACAAACGTTACATGAAGGACGCGTGTGAGGAGTGGTCTAATCGACTCAGACGGTAAAGTCTATGAAGAAGGACTGCATTTAATGAAGGATCATAGGAGACGTGGACGAATCTACATCGTATCAGAAGACTCGGGCGATCTATACTATAACCTAAAGGTGATGCAGAACGAGGTCCCCAAGGAAGAGAACCACGATGACGTACGGAGCGAGATGACTCGGAAGGGGAACCAAGTAGGACATCACGAGGGATAGTATAGAGCTCGTCCGAAGTAATGTGAAGATATACGATGGTTCCACCAGCTCGGCGAGACCAGGCCTTCACGAGTTTAATTTTCCTATAAATACCAGTCCATGTAGAAGGAGTTGGACATGTAATTTTAGATGGTCTTTCTACAGAGAATTCCTGAGAGAGATCTAGATAAAGAGAGAGTGAGAAATCTAAGTGATATTTGTAGCTCTTTCAAGGGTAAGACCCTAATCAATAAAGAAAACATCTTCTTTCTCGTGGATGTAGGTTTTCATGGCCGAACCACGTTATATGCTTGTGTTGATCTTTACTTTCATGTTCTTTACATCTTGTTTATCTTTAAATCTTGAATGTTAGTAGTTTTATAGCCTTTAGATCTACTTGGATGTAGCCATCAGAAAAGATGCTACTACATTTTGGTGCTAGAAACAGGGAGGTATGAAGATCTAATCTACCTCCCTAATAACAGCTCTATATTGTTTTCAACATCTCCTTGATAGAAGTGGATTTCACACCACTACGTAGAATTATGTTCAAGTTCATGAGTAGATCTCGGACTCAGCATGATCCACACGATCAGTGAAGTCCTGAAGAGCCTCAGAACTATAAGATCTACATGTTTTTCACTGATTTTCTTTAATATTTTTGTTTTTTCAAGATTTCTTACATCTTCCTCAAGACGCTCAGGAGAGTTGAAGATCGGAGTGAAAATAGAGTTTTGAACACTTCAGCACTCAAACGATCTCCTCCATGAAAGGACTGGGAAGAAGTTTAAAGTCAATAAACTTCATAAGAGAAAATATCACCTTATGAAAGTTGAAAAGAGAAGTTGTTCTCGATGTTCTTCATCTTTTTAAACTCAAGATAATCCATAATCTTCTTATTAGAAATCTAACTCTAAGTCAAGGGGAAGGGTTAATGAGTATTTAATCAAACATCAAACTCAAAGTTTGTTCAAAATCAAAAGTTTGAAGATATTGAGAAATATTTCCTAAAATGGGAAGATATGCTCAATAGTCATAACTTGGTTTTTTTCTAGTAAAGGTATGATGTGTAGAAGGAGGTATTTTTCTCAAGAAAAGAGACAAACAAAACACCTTTTTCAAATCACCAAAACTTTATGCAAGTAGGGAATATTTTGACATCTTCACATGTCTCCAAAATTTATTGCAAAGTATTCCTGTACTAAACTGTCCAGTCTAAACTATGACTTAGTAATTGCACATGACTTGCAAATCTAGGGTCCCACTTTTCTGTAAGAAAAACAAATTAAGCATTATTTCATATATCGCAGGTAAGGCGATGGTGACGAGACGATCCACTCGCACAAGCCAAGGTGAAACTGGTGGAGCCCTGTCTGGAGGCCTAGACGAGATGGAGCTCGGTGAAACTATGCACAACGGTGTACTCCCAGGAGAGGGACAACCCGATAACCATTATCGGTAGGGGTTAACTGATAATTCTATCTCTGACGAAGAGGGAAATCCTTTCGAAAGACAGAATGATATCCATTTAACTCAACCAGGAGGGTTGAATCGTTTGCTAAGGAAAACAGTAAACAATGAGGAGAAGAAAAGCGAACCTTCTAACCTAAGCGATACCGCTGCTACTATCGCATCCATCCTGAAAACACAAGATGCGCAGGATTAGAGAATGAAAAAGTTAGAAAGACGTAACAGGAGGCCAGAACGGAGAAACCACAGGCTAAAACGCAAAACAAAGAAAAAGGTGTCACTCCCTACCATAGAGGAGACCCCCGAGGAGGAGAATCCTTTTGAGAACCTACAGGACGATGAGCGAGTGCATATCCCTGACACCTCGAACGAGGAAATAGGAGAGCGCTTTCCAAATGGAAGCCGAGAAGTCTAAACGAGGAAGAAAGCCCGTCCGATGGATCATCCGATGTCAATCCCAAGCATAGACGAGAAAAGAAAAAGTAGGACGAAGTAAAAACAAACTACATGTCCGAGAACCACGCAGTCGTAGACCCCAAGCGAGGGGAGACTTCAAAGTCAATTCGCTCTAAAATAGTGACGTACGCCGAGCAATCGGATGAGGATTCTGGGCGATCAAGATATCGCCGCCCAGAAACTTCCTACTCGCCCGAAAGAGCGCAAGGACGAATAAAGAAGGCCGAAACGAGGCACAATGATGACCAATTACAAGCCAAACTCTGTCAACTCGAAGCGATGTGCAGATAGGCTATAGGAAAACAAGAAGGGAAAAATTTGAAGGAAGTACTGCAAGAGGATGGACAGTCTCCCTTATTGGAGATTCTGCTAACCTAACCATTTTCAAGGAAATGCTCGCTCCAAACGTTTGCAACTCCCTTGAATGGGACCGGCGATGCAATCGAACATCTCAGATCCTACCGCATGACACTGACACAGTGGATTCACTACGAGGTAGTGATGTGTAGGTTATTTCCAGCCAGTCTAAAAGATGAGGCCCTAATGTGGTTCAATAACCTTCCAAAGGCATCGGTTAAATCGTTTGACCATCTATCCGAGTTGTTCTCATAAACATACATACATAACAGCCGAGTCAAACCCGAAATTGACATGCTATTCCAGTTAGCCAGGGGACCGAACGAGTCACTCCGCTTTCTGGTAACTCGTTGGAGAAAATTATGTGCCGAGATCAAAAGAGTCCCAGATGCCTATGCGATCTTGGGCTTCAAAAATAGTCTAAGAAAGATAGACCCCATATTTGTCCGCATGTACAAGACCATGCCACCTAATCTAGGGAAAATGAGAGAGATTCAAGAGGACTACATATACCTTGAAGAACTCCAAGATGGTACATATGACAAATTAGTAAAAGGAACCAATACAGGAGAAAATGTGGTAGAACCACAGAACCCTCAAGCGCCAACACAAGGAGCAGGGCGATCCAACAATGGATCTACCCAATTCGATAAACATCAAAATGGAGGATGGAAAGGGCGAGACCAATCCCAACAAAAGAAGGAAAAGTTCGTAGACCCAGCCTACACGAAACTAAACACACCTATATCCGAGATTTTTAAGAAGATCGATGGGAAATGTAAGATCACATACCCATGGAATAAAGGACAGCATCCCGAGCGCGCTAAGAATAGAATAGACTTCTGCGAGTTTCACTAATTCTATAGCCACACGACAGACTCATGCAGATATCTGAAGAAGATGGTGCAAGACATGATTGATGAAGGAAAACTCCAAGAGTATATCGCACAGCCAGCGATCTAACCAAAGGTGGGAACACCCGTACATCGCGTAGAAATACCACGCGAGGCACAATACTTGGGATGCAATATGATTTGCTCTCAGCTATCACTGCTCCCACACCTTAAGGATGTATTACAGGACGAATCCACAGGCGAAACTTCAAAGGTGGAAAAAGAACCTCCTATGCAGGAGTGGAAGAAAATACCTATCAGTTTTTCGGCCTTGGAGGCACCTAGTGAAGGATGAAACCACAACGATCCATTGGTGGTTACGATGGTTATCGCACTCCCTGAGCAGGAGGGCGAGGAAGAAAAGCCTAAGGTATTGCCATGGGCCATGCCTAAAATACTAATATACGGAGGAAGTTCTGTCGAAATCTTGTTTTATAAAACATTTAAGCAAATGGGTCTTAGAGACGAATGCCTAATCCATTCTACCTATAACATATTTGTCTTCAATAGCTCATCAACCCTCCCAAGGGGCGAGGTCACCTTAGTAATTCGAGTAGGAAAAATCCTCACTCTAACCACTTTCTGTGTAGTAGATGTACTTTCACCCTACACAGCCATTATCGGGCGATCCTGGGTCCATGGGATCAAAGGAGTTTCCTCGACCTACCATCAGAGACTAAGGTTTCCGACACCCGATGGGATCGCAGAGATCGTTGGATACTCAGGCGAAGCTAAGTACTGTTACAACATGGACGTACAGAATGGCAAGAACAAGGTAAATTCCCCAAAAGCAAAGAAGAAAAGGGACAAGAATGCTAAAGCTCAGGCTGAAATCGATGCATTCATAACAATGACAAATGAAGCAAGGCGCTCGGACGATGTACCATCCTCGGACAATATCCCAACCTCGGACTCATCCTTGGAGTCCATACATAACCTCTCCGATGTGGGTAGCTTAGGTCAAACTTCTCGGCCTCGGAACCTACAAAGGAAGTAAATATTAGAACACCCGAAAATCCGAGTATGGTTAAAATTGGAACTCTCCTCGACAAAGAGGAAGAAGAAAAACTAATTTGCATGCTAAAAGAATATTCTGATGTCTCCGCATGGCATATGGAAGATATGCTTGGGATAGACCCAGAAGTCTGCTGTCACCACTTCAAAATTAACCTAAAGCACAAGCCTATAGGGCAAAAGATGCGGAAGGTGGCACCAGAATATCACGAGGCGATTCAAAAAGAAATAAAGAAAATGGAGGCGTCAGGAGTCATCCGAGAAGTACAATATCCGATATGGATATCTAACATGGTGATAGTGCCAAAGAAAAATGGAGAAGTACGAATCTGCATTGATTTTAGCGATCTTAATAAAGCCTGCCCAAAGGACAGTTTCCCGCTCCCCAATATCTATCATCTCGTAGAAGCAACCTATGGATATGGATTTATATCCCTAATGGACGGATACTCGGGCTATAACCAGATCCCCCTCGCCGAGGAAGATCAAGAGCATACTGCCTTCTTTACTCCTCGAGGTCTATACTGTTATACTAAGATGCCATTCGGACTAAAAAACGTAGGCGCGACTTACCAAAGAATGGTGGAGAAAATGTTTGACAGATGGATACATAAAACCTTAGAGGTATACGTGGATGATATGCTCGTCAAGAGAAAACTTCCACAAGACCATGAAAACGATCTCAAACAAATTTTCGAACAAATGAGGAAGTTTAATATGAAAATAAACCTGGCAAAATGCACCTTCGGAGTTACCTCAGGAAAATTCTTGGGATACCTGGTTACTAAGCGAGGCATCGAGGTCGACCCGTCCAAGGTACAGTCTATCTTAGAGATTCCCTCGCCTGCCACAGTCAAAGACGTGCAGAGACTCAATGGTTGACTAGCATCCCTAGGAAGGTTTATAGCTAGATCGTCCGACAAATGTAAATACTTTTTCAATACCTTAAAAAAAGGAGAAAATTCTCATGGAGCGCTGAGTGCGAAGGATCTTTTCAAAAAATAAAAGAACATCTGGCTACTCTGCTTATATTACAAAAGCCTAACCCAGGCGAGGATCTTTACATCTACCTATCGGCAACTGGCACTTCTATTAGTGCAGTGCTCACTCGCATAGAAGAAGGAGCGGAAAATCCTATTTACTTCATAAGCAAAACTATGACGTCTGCAGAGAAGAACTACTCCAAAATCGAAAAGAATGTGTTGTCCTTGGTTTACGCGACGCAAAAGTTGTGAACGTATTTCCATGCCCACACGGTAACGGTCATTACAAATGCCCCAATATAATCTGTTTTAGACCATGCCGATAGGGCAAGAAGAATCTCCAAATGGAGAGCTCTAATCAAACAGTTTGGGGTAAAATATCAATCCCAAATGGCAATAAAAACCCAAGTTATTGCAGACTTCTTAGCTGACTTCCCTCTAGATGACACCAATGAAATCGAAGAAATCCCTGGAATGGAGGAAGAGTTAGAAGATCCACCTGAGCTACTTCGTTCGGATAACCCCAGACGATGGGAAGTCTTAATAGACGGGTCATGTAATTCGAAAGGATCTGGCATCGGAATGGTCTTTACTACTCCAACAGGACGCAGGATCGTCTATAGCTTAAGGCTAGAATTCCCCGCTACTAATAACATAACCAAGTACGAGGCAGTCATACATGCTCTACGAGTGATAATCGCACTAGGCATTGATGAAGTGAGACTCACAAGTGACTCACAGCTTATCGTCCGACAGATAGATGGAATATATCAAGCTTCTGATATATGTCTGCAGCGATATCTCCAACTCGCCAAGCATTATATTGGGCATATACCAAACATCACTTTCCGACACCTTAACAGGAGCAATAATAGGCACGCAGATTCCTTAGCTTTTATAGCCTCCATGACGATAGATCCAGAGGCCACAAATGTAAGAATCGAAAGGGTACTACTTCCCTCCATACCCCTAGAAGGAGATATGAAAATCCTTAACATGGACACAACTAGCCGAAACGAGGCTTTGCCTGAGAACGATTGGATAACCCCAATCATAAAATACCTAGCCAACGGTGAATTACCAAGCGACCAAAATCTCGCACACAAAGTAATATCCCGATCAGGAAACTATCAACTCAGAGATGGCATGCTATACAGACAGTCATACCTGGGACCCTTGCTTAGATGCCTTTCCTTTGCTGAGGGCCAGGAAATACTAAAATAAATACACCATGGTTACGCCGGAAACCATAGCGAGGAAGATCCTTAGCTCACAAAGCCAAGTTACAAGGATATTTTTGGCCTCGCATGAACGAGGACTCGAAACAAATGGCGAAATTTTGTCTAGAGTGCCAAAAATTTGGTAAAATAAGGCATGCACCATCAATAGACCTAAAATCTGTGCTTAGCCCTTGGTCATTCGCCAAGTGAGGGGTCGACATCGTCGGACCCCTACGAGATGGCACGGGGCAACGAAAATACCTAATCGTGGCTGCAGATTATTTTACCAAATGGGTAGAAGCCTAAGCCCTCAGGCACATTAGAGATCACGACATCTTTAAATTCCTTTTCGAGCACATCATATGCCACTTGGGTATCCCAGCCGCCATCGTATAAGATAATGGGGCCCAACTCCGAGGGAAGAATATCGATCTCCTCTTTAACTGCTTCAAGATTAGGAAGAATAAATCCACACCAATCTACCCCGAGAGTAATGGATAGGCAGAGGCCACTAACCAAACCATCGCCGACATGCTCAAAAAGAAGCTAGATGGACATGGGGATAGCTGGTGTGAGTAATTACACAATGTTTTATGGGCTTATCGGGCCACGCGAAGAGAAGCAACAGGGATGACTCCCTTCGCCCTCACTTATGGAACAGAAGCGATCATACCAACTGAAGCGATGATCCCGATGACCAAGACCGAGGCTTGGGAAAAGAACCTAAGCTCGGACATGATACTCGCTAAGCTAGACAATCTCGAGGAAAACCGAGAAATAGCTCTCCATAAAATAGAAAATTACCACCGGAGGTTAGCCCGAGAATACAACAAACGCGTTCACAAGAGGCAATTTATCCCAGGCGATAAAGTATGGCGCGAGATCCCGCCATACCAGTGTGAGGAAGGAAATTTTTCTACCATCTGGGAAGGACCACTCACAGTCATCGCCAAGGAAGGCGATGGGGCATACAAATTGCTCAAACCTAATGGGGAAGAACTCGAACGCCCCTGGAACATCAAATACCTCAAGCAATACAATGCTTAAACAACTCATCGCTTTGGAAGATAAAATCTGAAAATAGGACTCGAACCCTTACTTGTAAAAGGTCATAAAACCTTACTTGAATTACTAAGGTCTTACGAACCCTCTTTTGAGAATAATAAAATTACTCCTTTTGTGTACTTATTTCTTGAAATTTTTTGCAACCCTTTTTTTCGATTCACCTTGATTTATTTATTTTTCATTGCAATTTTTTTCTTTTTGTTTTATATGTTCTTGCATAATCATATCATATTTGCATTATCATAAAAGCCCATCAAGATTATGGCACGGTGCTAGCCACACCTTCCATTATACAATGAATGATGCGGGTAAAATACCTAATCTGCCCGAGACGGACACAGACCTAAGGCAATGCCATCTAGCCAAATGAAGAAAGATGAAGCAGGGGACACCCTAAGTTACCTAAGAAAGGAACAGACCTAAGGTAATGCCATCACGATCACGAAATCGGATGATGTCCTGCCATAACAGGAGATATCCATAATCAAGGTACTCACCTTTGGCTAAGGTAGGAATAACTTGACTGAGATATTGCCCTACAAACAATGGTTAATAAACCTGGGGCAAGTGTAAGCTAAACAGGACACTATTAAAAACACCAAGCCCATGAAGGTATCAGACCAAGGAGAGAAGGGGAATGTGCTATGCCTAAATCCCAACACCGTAAGAGATGCCCTATCCAATTAAGGAACTGATCACTCCTTGGCTTTGTCACCCATGGTTGGACTGATAGTATACATAAAAACCCCTCAGAGCCATCAATATAAAAATATGATGCAGAAATAATGCAGCAAAAAAAAACAAAAAAAAACAATCATATTAACAAGTATTTCCATTACAAGTAGTATTTTCCTCGAACATATGAGGACTTTTTAAACAAAAGTCAGCATAATAACACCTCGTCAGGAGCATCACACTCGGTATCCACCAGAACCTAAGACGAAATCTGGAGCAGCTATATCGCTCGAATGGGGCATTCGCGACTCTAATCTCGGATCTGCACCATCATCACGAACAAAACCAGCCTCGTGCAATCCCTCATCGCACGACACATATGCCGACATATGCTCAGATATAAAACAGGGTCAAGGTATATATACCTTAAAATATTAGGGAAGTATTTTATACCTCAGCATCCTCAACAACTCGGGCGATCGGCAAGAAAGAACAATAGCTCACACAGATCATGGATCTTCGAAGGACACGACTCATCTCGCATTAACTAAAAACACAAGAACCTCTGTAACCTGTTGAATGGAAATCCACGCAGTAGCAGAAAGTTTTTCTAAGCTAAACAGTGTAGAAAATCGCACAAGTATGAAGTATTTCCAAGCTAAAACCGTGTAAACAAATACAACAGCGGATGGAAATCTTCAAGCAAAAATACCAATCCACTAGCAGATAAACCAGTTTCTCTAAGACATCAATGGGCTAAAGATGACAAACAAATAGATAGGTCTTTCTGATAAAACATCAGTGATGATCTAGAAACACGAATAAGAAGAACACACGAATCAAAAAAGTGAGAGGGCATACCATCATGCTCAAGAAGACATAAATAAATACTTCGCCACCATGGAAGACGAGGAGTAAAACTTATACCAGGCATAAGAAACCTTTATAAAAAGGAAAGAGAAAATTAAAAACTCTAAACTCTACAGAAGGGAAGAAAAGAATAAAATCCAATTCACCATCAAAATAAGGCTTTTATATGAATAAAAGTCCTGGGGAAGATAATCGGTACTTATCCAAAAGAGTTAAGACATGACAACCATTAAAAAAAAAGACATTCTCTATAAACCTATGGAAAACCAACCGACGCCCCAAGTCCAACGGGTAAAAGCGCACTAAAAGTGCAGAGGTGGCCATAAGGACGGGACGGTTACGAAGTTTTCAACCTATGATGCCCTTGGCAGGATGAAAATAAAAGGAGCAAAATGTGAGGGTAAAATACCCGATGGCCATGTGTCAACATCTCAAAGGATGGATTCATGATAAGGTGATAAGATAGAAGCACCGAATCATACTCTAAAATGTTATTTCGTCTGAGGATGGGACGGTTACGAAGTTTTCTCCCCATCATGCCCTTGGCAGGATGAAAAGAAAAGGAGCAAAATGTGAGGGTAAAATACCCGATGGCCACGTGTCAACATCTCAAGGGATGGATTCATGATAAGGTGATAAGATAGAAGCACCGATTCATACTCTAAAATGTTATTTCGTCTGAATCGAGACGCCTTCCATAAACGTTACATGAAGGATGCGTGTGAGGAGTGGTCTAATCGACTCAGACGGTCAAGTCTAAAATGAAGGACTGCATTTAATGAAGTATCGGAGGAGACGTGGACGAATCTACATAATATCAGAAGACTCGGGCGACCTATACTATAACCTAAAGGTGATGCAGCACGAGGTCCCCAAGGAAGAGCAACACGATGACATACGGAGCGAGATGACTCGGAAGGGGAACCAAGTAGGCCATCACGAGGGATAGTATAGAGCTCGTCCTAAGTAATGTGAAGATGTAGGATGGTTCCACCAGCTCGGCGAGACCAGGACTTCACGAGTTTAATTTTCCTATAAATACCAGTCCATGTTGAAGGAGATGGACATGTAATTTTAGATGGCCTTTCTACAGAGAATTCCTGAGAGAGATCTAGATAAAGAAATAGTGAGAAATCTAAGTGATATTTGTAGCTCCTTCAAGGGTAAGACCCTAATCAATAAAGAAAAAATCTTCTTTCCCGTGGACGTAGGTCTTCATGGCCGAACCACGTTATATGCTTGTGTTGATCTTTACTTTCATGTTCTTTACATCTTGTTTATCTTTGAATCTTGAATGTTAGTAGTTTTATAGCCTTTAGATCTACTTGGATGAGCCATCATAAAAGATGCAACTACAGGAAATACCGCCTCTACTTCGTATGTTAGACAGAAGGGTGACATTCCTGTACATTACCTCCATGTTGTTCTATACGCCCATACTACATTATGTACTTGTTCGCACTATCCTTTTTTGTGTCCTTCCAGTTTCATCTTCAATATATCCGCAATTGTTTTATTAGTTACCTCAGCCTTCCAATTACTCTGCGGATATAAAGGAGTTGATTTTCCTCTTTGGATCTTGAACGCGTTAAGCAGCATCTCTATGTTTTCCCCCTCAAATTGCTTTCCATTATCAGAGACTAATTGCATAGGAATTCCAAATCTGCAAATGATATTCTCAAATATGAATGTGAATACATCTCAATCTCGGATATGCTGGATTGCCTTCACTTCTGCCCACTTTGTAAAGTAGTCTGTTGCCACAATTAAGTATCTCCTCTGTCCCTTTCCTGGTATAAATGGACCTACAATGTCTAGGCCCCATTTTTCAAATGTCCATATACTTGTTGATGAGTTTAGTGCCGCTTCTGGTACATGTATTCTTTTCCCGTGACGTTGGCATTCTTCACACCGCCTAGACACCTCCTTTGCGTCCTCATGCATGTAGGGCCAGTAGTTCCCTTGCATTTTTGTTTTGTAAGCCAAGGATCTTCCTCCACTATGGTTCCCTGCGTCTCCATAGTGTATTTCCTTCATGATTTCCATTCCTTCCTTTCGTGTTAAACATCTGAGTGATGGTCCAAGGAAGGATCTTCGATAGAGCACGCCTTCTCTTAATTCGTAATTTGGCTCCCGTCTCTTTAACTTGTACGCCTCTAATCTGTTTCTTGGAACCTCTCCCTTTTCCAGAAATAAATGAAGTTGGGTCCTCCAATCTGCGTCTTTATCCGTTTGTATTTCTTTTTCATTTTCCACCATCATTACGCCCGCGTCTTCTTCCTCTTGTTTTTTAATTGAGGGGAAAGAGAGCGTCTCTACCTTTATACCTTGCGGTAGGATCCACTAACATAGAAGAAATAAATGCAAGTGCATCTACGAATCGATTATCTTTCCTGCATATGTGCCTCCAACTTATGTTTTCAATTTTTTCTGAGAGTTCTTCAACAAGTTGCTTGTAGTTTTGTAGAGATAGCTCATTTGTACTATATAACCCTTGTATTTGGCGTATTACCAATTGTGAATCACTAGTTATTCTAGCATCTTCTAATTTCATTTCGACCGCCAGCCGTAATGCGTGCACCACTGCTTCATATTCGGTTTCATTATTGGTGGATGCGAACTCCAATCTAAATGAGTAAGACATTCTTGCTCCTTTTGGTGAAATGAACACTATTCCAATTTCGTTTTCTTCTCCGTTTGATGATCGTCCACCAATATCTCCCATCTGTTTGAGTTACGCTCTGTTAACAAGTCTTTAGGATTTCCTTAGTCTTCATCTATATCCATCATTTTTTCTACGCCTTTGTCTTCTTCTAATGGAAATTCTGCCAAGAAGTCCGCAATAACCTGTGATTTTGGTGAAGATAGTATTTCATACTTGACTCCAAATTCTCCTACTTGTGCGTTCCATCTTTCTATTTTTCCTGATCTTTTCGAGTTCTTCATTACAGATTTGATTGGTACTTTTGTTAATACTTTGATCTTGTGAGCTTGAAAATACGTACGTAGCTTTTATGTTGCATAAACTAGTGCGAGAATAAGCTTTTCGACCTTTGGGTAATTTTTCTCTGCGGAATTGTAAGTTTTACTTATATAGTAGATTGGCTTCTCAATTCCTCCATCTAGGCGAAGCAATACGGCACTTAATGCTTACGGTGTTGATGCTAAATATATTAATAGTTCTTCTCCTGGTTCCGCTTTCTGTAAAATAGATAAATTCATTAAATAATCCTTAATACTTTGTAGCGCTTTCTCGCATTCAACCGTCCATTCGAATTTAGTTCCCTTCTTCAAGATGTTAAAGAAGTGTTTGCATTTGTCTGAGGAACGTGAAATGAACCGGCCTAATGAAGCTAGCAGCCCATTTAATTTCTGCACATACTGTTGCGGGTGATGGAATGTCTCGGACCGCTTGCACCTTCTCTGGATCAACTTCAATTCCCTCCTTTGATACAATGTAACCTAATTTTTTTCCTGATGCTACTCCAAAGATGCATTTTGTTGGGTTTATCTTCATTTTAAATTGCCGCATCTATTCAAATATTTCCTTTAGGTCTTCAACATGATATACTGCCTTTTTGCTCTTTAGTAGCATATCATCCACGTAGACTTCTAATGTTGTATGCACCCACTTCTTGATCTTCTTCAGCCAGAGGAATTTGATTGTATCCAGAATATCCGTCCATTAGTGATAACCTATCGTTACCTGATGTTGCTTCCACCATTTGTGGTATATCTGGTAATGGGAAACTGTCCTTTGGGCACGCCTTATTTAGGTCGCTGAAGTTGAGGCATATCCGTATTCCTTTATTTTTCTTTGGAAATACCACCATGTTTGCTATCCATTCTTGGTACTTTGCTAGCCTTATTATCCCTGCGTCAAGCATCTTCTTTAACTCTGCTTTTATTTGAGGATGATATGTTGTTGCTATCTTCCTTATTCTTTGCTTGAATGTCCGTGCGTTCTTGTTGATATCTAACCAGTGACATGCAATAGAAGAGTCTATACATGGCATTTCGTCCATGCTCTATGCGAAAATGTCTTTATATTCACGCAAAAGGTTGATTGTCTTTTCTTCTTCTTCCTTGTCCATCTTAGTTCCAATTTTCAACATCTTTGGTTCTTCCTCCGTCCCAATATTTATGTTTTTTGTTGGCTCTGCTGCGGTAAAATTCACTTTTGGTTCTCCTAATGGTGATGGTTCCTTTATTTTATATACTGGTTCCCCTTATTTGTATGGGATTTCGCTTGGTATTCCTTTTCCTTCCTGTGCTCTTATCATGTATATTTTTAGTTCTTCTTATTTCTTCAGTTCTTTCGCCTTCCTCCATCTATCCTTTCGCTTCTTTGCGTGTCCTTCATAACTCTTCACATCTATTTGATTGCAAATTTTCGCACTCCTAGCATCCCCTTTAACTTCTCCTATTCCACTCGGTATTGGAAAACGTACGCACTGATGCAGAGTTGACGCCACACCTTTTATTGCATGCACCCATGGGCGTCCATATAGCATATTATATGATGAATCCACATCCTCTACGCACAAAGTTACCTGCGTTTCTATTTCTCCTAAAGGTATTCGCATGGTTATCTCACCTTTCGGTTTTGTTATTGTCTTATTAAAGCCATGCATGTTATATGCGGAGCGCGATAAATCCGCATCCTTATGTGCCATACTTCTGAATGCGCGGTAGAATAAAATGTCTAACGAGCTGCCCGTGTCTATCAAGGTTTTGTTTACCATCCACCGTTCTGGTGTTTTCGCGCTTTCACTTTTATATTTTCGCTCTGCAGTTAGTGTAACCACTAGTGGATCTGTTCGTCTCAAGTTCTCTCCTGGTATATCATCTGCTGCAAATGTTATCTTCTGTTTTTCCCATTCCTTCAAAGGGGCTACTTTCTCCACAGTCATTATTTTCCTTCCTTCATAATTGCGTTTATGTATTTTACATGTGATTCCTGCATGTAGATCTGCGTCATTCACATTCGTTTTTGTTATTGAGTTACATTGTATACTCCTGCTCCCTTCTTTTGCTCTGATTATCCTTGTTGCTCCCGTTTGTTGATTTTGTGCTTTAAGACGTGTTTTGCTTCTGCAGTTATTCTCCTTCTGCACTTGTTGGATCTGTGTCTGGATTTGCTAAAATTGGTTGTGTCTTTCGTCCATCTGTGAAAAAGAAACAATTTCGATTCTTTTTGTTCCTGCGGTTCTTCTACTTCTCCTGGTTGCTATCACTTGTTCTGCTGTAGATGCTTGCCTAACCATTAGTTCCTGAAATAAGATCTTCTCTTGGTCAAAATAAAAAGTTTTCTTCACCAACAGGGTATATCATCCAAGCTGTTTCCAAGCGCCAAAATGTAGTTGCAGGAAATCCTACAACAAAACCCTAATGATAATCTATCAAGCAATCTAAGAAACCATGATGAAATACTCAAAATATTTTATTAAATCTTAGAACAAGTACAAAGATGATGAGGGAAAACCCTAACTTGGAAAGCAAATAACTCTCTCTCTCTCTCCTAAATATCTTATCTCAGCTCACCAAAAAGATCTCTCCCTTCTACAAAGGCATTTGGCTCCTTATATATGAGTTTACATAGTGGAGGACAGCTAATAAAGCCCCTAATTTCGGATCTGGCGCGCGTTAATGTCGCTTGAGCTTTATTATAGCTGCACGGTTTCTTCACTGCCGCACGACTCTTCACACTATTATCGTAACTAAGTGACATCACCTGGTTTGTCATCTTGTATGTGTTGTACGCGTTCGTGTTCGCTTACTACTTATGGGCATCATTTCGCATACTAAATAAGTGTGCGGTATTTTGTACCCACACCAACATTTCCTGAATAAAAGTTCAACCATTTCAAATTACATTGTTTCTTCTATTAATGACCTTGATTTTAAGATACTTACAAATTGAACCAAAATTCAGAAAATCAAACAAAAACTTTCATACAGTTTAATTTTCTATATAATCACCATTATTATTATATGCCAGAGATAAGAAACATAGTAGAAATTAATCATACACATCCAAAATTGAGTAAAGAAAACTAATATAAGGTTAAACTAATTGTGTATTTCAACAACAAACTGCACAACTAACGTGCTCTTTAAAATAAAACAATAAATTCCAGCCATTTTTCTATTCAAGTACACAAGTTTTAGTTAAACATATGATGCCGTCAAAGAAAACCATCCACTTTAGTTACGAAAGATGCTCTACCAGATGAAATGCAAGGCCTTTCAATGAGCATTATAAGATGCTAAAGGTTAACTACACATGAAGAGAAAATACACCAACTAAATTGTGGCAATGGAACCGTCATACACATTTTAAATTCGCCACTCCTGCATTGGGTCATGTAAGATTTCTTAGTTATCCGTCCACCTCAGTTGTAGTATTCGATGTCCCCTTCTACCATATTCATAAGATATTCCATTCCATTGCACCATGCCATTCAATTTAGATGCCACTACTGACTACACTATATTAATTCTTCTTCTCTGTTTTAAACTATCTCCCAAGTATTAATAATATCCCTCATATTATTACCCTACTGAAATAATTTGGTCGACCGAAGGGAGACCTCTATCACTTCTTTGTAGTTTGTCAGTCACAATAACTGTACAAAAAAAACAAAATCAGCTTTTACCATTTTCAAGTTTCATCAAATTCAAGTTCATCTTCACATAATCAAACAAATTGATTTGAAATTTGTATCAACTACAATTAAACAAACAGATTACATGTTTCAATATCATTGAAAAATCCACTGATTCAACTGCAGGTGATCAATTTCAGTACTTTTTCATAAAAATAAAACAGAAAAAAAAAACAAATTTAATACTAGGAATCAGTAAAACATAAATCGATTTCAAATTATTCAAAGACAGAATCATGGTCCCAATTTAAGTTATTGAACCTTTTAATTATTGTTTCAGTTCAACCATATTTGCGGCTTTCAAAATCATTGTACTACAAAAAAGAAAAAGAAAAAAACAGAGTTCTGTACATTCTCTGTGAATAAAACGACGCCTGTGTTAGCCCATAATCCAGAGTTAAGTTCTTTCCACCCAACCGGTTATTGACTCTGTAGTTGCAGGATCTATGAACTAAATTCAAGACATCATGAAGAGAACTCTAAATTATTTCAGTAAAAGATAGGTCAAATACAAAGTTGATGTATGAAAACCCTAACTTGGACAAATAATACAATTTTCTCTCTCCTAAAATTCTTATCTAAGCTCTCAAAAAGATCCCTCACTCTTACAATGGCTTCTTGTCCCTTTTATAGGGGTTACATAATGGAGGACAGCTAATAAAGCCCCTATTTTCGGATCTGGAGCGCGTTAACTTCGCCCTGACTTCTATATTACCGCGCTGATCTTTTAACTACCGCGTTGATCTTCACACTTGTGGTGTGACTTGGTGACGTCATTCTGCTCGTCAGCAGAAATATACTCCACGCGTCATCTCGTCTGTTATCAAATGGACACTTTCGCGCTACTGATGGTTATGCGGTATTTTGCACCCACATTTTGCCTCTTCTCGTATCGTTCTTTCGGAGGAAAGGGTGGTAAGAGAAGCTTTACTTTATTTTCCCGCACTAACTCATCTTTTCGTATTCTCTTAACTTGTATTTTTCTGGAATTTATGGGTAACCGTCTACACATGTTTGACTTCTACCTTTTAACTAACACGTTTCACTATTTGACCGGCTATCTCTTTCTCAACAATTTTCCTATTTAATAGCTCTAGTGAGGGAACAATTTTCTTTCCTTCGTTTTCCTCTCTTTTATATCATTTCTTTATTATCTTCTTCTTCTCCGAGTTTCCTTCTTCTTAGAATCTTCATTTGTGTCAATCTTTTCTTGACTTCATGGATCCAACTGTTAGGTTAGTTTGTTCTTCCATTGCTATTATTTTGTTTTTCTCTTCTTTAATTTTCGACCGTCATTGTTGTTATGCTACTGGTTTTGTTCTTCATATTCCCACACTGCTTTGATTTCCGCAAGGATTCTTCATATGGTAATCTTGTCTTCAAGGTATCGAACCCTAACTCTTCTTCGAGTTCTAAAAGTAACGAGTCTCATAAGAGGAAGCCTTCGCACAACAAGGTAGTAAGAAATACCTTTTACTTAAATTTTTTTCTTTTAGAGAAATAACAATATTGTTGCCTCTGTTTCTTATCTGTCTTGTTTGTGCGAAGGATTCTGAGAGAGAACCTAATCATGAAAAGAAGAAGATCAAGAGACTACGCTCCATTCCCAAAATTGATACAACCATTGATTTGCCAGTGCTCAATTATACACTTTGTCCTTACCTATTGCCTCACGCTTCACTCTCGTCCACCAAAGTTAATGCTGAATTTGTCGCGTCTCACTCTTCTGTTGAGTTACAGAAGGTCTCCTCTAATGAAGCTACCAACATTCTCGTGAAGGATATTGCCGCCTCAATTCCTGAGAATGTTACCGCATTTATTAAGGATATTACCTTTTCTTCTTCTGAGAATGTTACCGCCCCTCTGCAGGGCACCACTACCTTGTCTCCTTAGGATGCTACCATATCGTCAAAGGATGTCACCACTACCTCTACCATGGGCGTTTTTGTAACTACTCCTCTTATCATGGTTACACCCTCTTCCTTGGTTACCACTTCTGCTGATCAGGGCGTTTTCGAGAGGGTCGACTCTAGAACTAAGTTCTTGTTTGATATTATCAATGCCGCCCGTTCATCAAATTGTGATCCTTCTCAAGTTCAAGTCTGTGACCCCTTGCTAAATTATTATGTGAACCTTCTCTAGACAAGTCTACTAGGAGTGAGATTTTCTCCCAGTTGGATCCAAGCTTTAATCTTGCTTTTGATCATCTGGTATGTGTTCTTTCATCTACATTTTTGACTTATGTTATTTTACCGCTCTTTCATACTGCATGCTACTTCTTCCCTAGGAATCTCGTCGCCGCCAGGTCCAAACTGATGGTTTTTCTGAATCGGGCAATACCATCCGAGAGCTTTCTCAACAAGTTACTAAGTTAAAGGGGGATCTTTTAGCTGAATCTGTTGTGTCTGAGAATCTTCGCAATAAAAATCGAGAACTCAGAGGTATGCTCCCCTTTCCAATGATTATTTTTGCATTTTTCCGCGCTTGTGTTTATTCTTTGAATTTCTTCGCACATATGTAAAGACTTAAACCATAGGCGTGTCATGGAGAGGTTTAGTTATCAACATTCTGCTGAGGATGCCCGTGCTGATAATGAGAAGTTGCAGAATCAATTGATCCAACTAATTAATAATCGTTCGTACTTGTTTGATCAAATTGATAATCTAATAAATGAAAACCTTTATCTATGCAACCAATACGATTTTCTGGGTTCCCAAGTGTCCAATCTTTCAGGATTATTATATAGCTCTGATTTAAGAAATTGAACTCTATCAGATGAAAATCGAACCCTTGCTGAAGAGAAGCGGTATTTTATGAATGATAAGGCGATGTTTACGCATCACTATCTAGCTCTTAAGAAGACCTTTACTGATTAGGAAGAATCTCTTCGCGTCTTGAAAAACCAACATGATGAAGAAGTGAGGAGATTAACCTTAGAGACTGAAAAATTAATTCAGAGCAAAATAAACGTGAATGTGAATATTAATCAACTCCGACATCAACATAAATAACTAAAGAATTCTTATGATAATTTAGCAAAAGAGAATGCATCTCTTTCCAAGGATGAGAGGAGGATTGGATCACGTCTTCAAGGTTTGGTTGGTGATGACTTTGATAAGTATATGGAAGATATGAAAAATAGTGGTCTTGCCTTATCCCATCATTTCGCTTCTCAGAGGGAAGGTAGTCATATTGAGCTGACTGCCTCGGTTTTTATTTACTTGTAATTTGCTTCCTTGTCTCCATTTTACCCCCCTTGTTTAATTTATAACGCTTTATTTTTGCAGCGTCTGATAAATCATATTAGTTTACCATCCAGAAGTTAATTTCTGATGTTTCAAAAGCGCAAAAAAAATGCGGCAAGCTTTCCGTGAAACTTTCATCTTCTCGAGACAAGGCGAATAGGAGATGTTTGTATCTTGAGAGGTTAATGGAAGTTTCTGTGGAGAATGTCAAGAAAAGTGCCGCACGTGATCTCATTGTCAAGTCTAAGGCTCTTGCAGATCAAGTTTGCCTCACTCATTCACTTCCTTTGGTAGAGGTGGAGCCTCTTGAAGTTCCTGCTGATGAAGAGCTTCCTGACCCTGATGGTGATTATTTTGATGAGAGTGATGATGATAAGGATCTCATTGTTCAGGAAAACCATCCCGAGGAAAATGAAGCTTATGGTGAACTCTCCAAGGAGGAACATGGAGTTGATGGTGAATTCTCCAAAGATCCCAATCCTGATGTTGAAATCCCCGCACCAAATCAAGATGCTCCTCAAAATGATCCTTAACTTTTTTTTCTTTCTATACCTTTTGTGTAACTGGATGTTCCCAAGCTTGTGGAGCATGAATTCTGTTTACCTGTTCTTGGCTACACGCTAAAGAGACATATTTTTGTTTTCCATGTCTTTATGCATTTATTACCTTTCTGATATCTTTTATTACCTATTTGTCTTACTTTTCTGAAAAGGCGAATAACACCTCTTCTAAGTAATTTATTCCCATACCTGCCTCTGTTCTTCTCCTTTGAAGACAGTAATAAGTTTACAATTATCCTTAGTGGGCGGTAATTATGCCTTATTATAAAATTTTAAATGCATACCTACCTCTATTATGTGATCTTTATTTGTCTATCTTCCTTTATGCTTTGTGCGTTCCTTTCGAATTCTTCTTCTGCAAAAGAATTAACGTTTTGTTTAAATAGGTCTAAGGGTTTTTTGTTGAGGTCTTGTTGCGCCTCCCTAAGTAGAGATCTTAATCAGCCTCCCACTGTTAATAGGACTTATCCTTGCCCCAGGGTATTCTTTTTAGTCGGGCGGAAAAATCGCAGGCGGTCATTACCCTTTCAAGTAATAACCCATTGATTTTGCCTTATCATCTTTTCATATTTTTGCCTCTGCATGATATATTGACGCATCAGGATATAGTAAAAGTCTCATGATATTGGCGTCTTAGACATAATTCAGCTCCCTAATGGAGGGTGTAGTCCTTGATTTCCCCTTCAAGGAGGCTTACCCCTACCGGGTTAGGGTGGGCTCCTCCCCTCCGGTGATACCAACAATCAGTTGTTTTCGTGGCCTCTTATCCCTCCGCCGATATGGCTTATGGTTACGAGACCACACCTAAGTGGGGTATCTTGAGGACCGAGTGTATCATAGTCAGTACTTGCCAAGAATGGCCAGGTACGCTCCAGACGCCCCAGGCACTCTTGACTCAACCGTGTACCGCGGCGCCCTGATCCAGTCTTTACACTCCTTAGGAGATTGCTTAGTACCTCAGTCTTTCGACTCAGGATCGCCCCAATTATGACGCGCGTTAGGGCTTATTTATCTTTCCTGTTGCATTTATGCGAACTAAGGTGCACGCCACAGTTGGATGCCTAGCCTCCCTAGTTAGAGGTTTTGATTTTTATTGCCTCCTATTGAGGTCTTATTATGAGGTATTATTTTTTCCTCTTTCTTCTACTTGTTAATTGTATTTGATATCTGATTAAAATGAAATTTCTTCAACTTTATTCATATTATAATTAATACATTGTTGCCGCCTTTCTTCTTGATTAAAGGCGTGTGCATATTGCTTTCTTCACACTTTCTATTTTAAGGATAATAGTTCTGTAAGAAAGTTCTATTCCATGGATGATCAAGCTTTCGTCCCACGTCTCTTCCTTCACTATCCATTAACTTATACGCTCCCGTTCCAACAATTCTCTTTATAATGTACGATCCATCCCATGTCTTCTCCAGTTTTCCATCTCCTCCATTCTGGTAAGGCGGTATTTCTCTTAATACTAAATCTCCTGGTTGGAATTCTCTCTTCTTGACGCGCTTGTTATATTCATGAGCTAATCTGTGATGGTAGTTCTCCATATGTTGTAGGGCAACTTCTATGTTTTCTTCTTAATCATCAAGCTTTGCTAAAATCAAATATGTGTTCAAGTTCTTTTCCCATGCTTCTTTCTTTGTTGTCGGTATGATGACTTCAGTTGGTAGTACCGCTTCTACTCCATATGTTAAACAGAAAGGTGACATCCCTGTAGCTTCTCTTCTTGTTGTTCTATACGCCAATAGAGCATTATGTATTTGCTCACACAATCCTTTATTGTGCCCTTCCAACTTCTTCTTCAATATATCTGCAAGTATTTTATTTGTTGCCTCCGCCTGCCCATTGCTTTGTGGGTACAAGGGGGTTGATTTTCCATTCTGGATTTTGAACGCGTTAAATAGCATCTCTATATTTTCACCCTCAAATTGCTTTCCATTATCGGAGACTATTTGAACTGGAATCCCGAACCTACAGATGATATTCTCAAATATGAAAGTGAATATATCACGATCTCGGATGTGTTTTGTTGCTTTCGCCTCCACCCATTTTGTGAAGTAATCTGTCGCCACTATTAAATATCTTCTTTGCCCTGTTTCTGGTATGAATGGCCCTACAATGTTCAAACCCCATTTTCCAAAGGGCCATACACTTGTTGATGAGTTTAGTGTCGCCCATGGTGCATGTATTCTTTTTCCATGACGTTGGCATTCTTCACACCTCCTAGATACTTCCTTTGCATGTTCATGCATATATGGCCAATAATATCCTTGCATCTTTGTTTTGTAAGCCAGTGATCTTCCTCCATTATGGTTCCCGCATCTCCATAGTGTATGGCTTTTAGTATCTCCATTCCTTCATTCCGCGTTAAGCATCTGAGTGATGGCCCAAGGAAAGATTTTCTGTATAAAACGCCCTTTCTTAATTCATAATTTGTCGCCCTTCTCTTAAGCTTGTGCACCTCTAATCTGTTTCCTGGTACCTCACCCTTCTCCAGATAGTTGTGAAGTTGTGCTCTCCAATCCACCCCTTCTTCATTTTGCCGCTCTTCTTGATTTTCCACAAGCATTACGTCAGTGTCTTCTTCATCATTTTTGACTGATGGAAAAGAGAGCGTCTCTACCTTTATATACCGCACTGTCGGATCTACCAACATAGAGGAGATGAACGCTAACGCGTCTGCAAATCGATTGTCCTTCCTGCATATATGCCTCCAGTCTATGCTTGGTATTTTTGCTGATAGTTCTGCGACTAGTTGTTTGTATTTTTGTAGAGATGGTTTGTTCGTGCTGTATATACCTTGTATTTGGCGTATTACCAATTGTGAGTCACTAGTCACTCTGATATCTTCCAACTTCATTTCAATTACTAACCTTAATGCATGTACTACTTCTTCATATTTAGTTTCGTTATTTGTGGATGCAAACTCCAATCTAAATGAATACGCCATTCTTTCTCCGTTGGGGGCAATGAAGACTATTCCAATCCCTTTTTCCTTCTCCATTTGCCGATCCATCTACTAGGATTTCCCATCTTCTTGAATTCCGCTCTGTTAATAATTCTTTTGGGATTCCTTGTTCTTCATCTATTTCCATCATTTCTTCTACATCTTCATCTTCTTCTAGTGGAAATTCTGCCAGGAAGTCTGCAATGTCCTGTGATTTTGGTAACGATAATATTTCAGATCTGACTCCATATTGCTCTACTTGTGCGTTCCATCTCTCCACCCTTCCTACTCTTTTGGAGGTTTTCATTACAGATTCGATTGTGACTTTAGTTAACACTTTAATCTTGTGATCTTGAAAGTATGTGCGAAGTTTTTGTGTTGCATCAACCAGTGCAAGAATGAGCTTTTCAATTTTTGTGTAATTACTTTCTGTGGAGCTGTAAGTTTTGCTTATGTAGCATATTGCCTTTTATATTCCTTCATCTAAGCGGAGTAACACATCACTTAATGCATGCGGTGTTGATGCAAGGTAGATTAATAATTCTTCTCCTGGCTCGGCTTTCTGCAAAATAGATAAATTCATTAAATATTCCTTAATACTCTGCAGTGCTTGCTCGCATTCGGTTGTCCACTTGAATTTGGTTCCCTTCTTCAAGATATTGAAAAAGTGTTTGCATTTATCTGAGGAACGCGAAATGAACCTCCCCAATGAAGCTAGTAGTCCATTCAATTTCTGTACGTCTTTAACTGTTGCGGGTGATGGCATTTCTCGAACTGCTTGCACTTTTTCTGGATCTACTTTTATTCTTTCCTTTGATACAATGTAGCCCAAGAATTTTCCTGATGCAAGCCTAAAGATGCATTTTGCCGGGTTTATCTTCATCTTAAATTGCCGCATCTGTTTTTCTTTCAAGTTGTCAACATGATTTTCCACCTTCTTGCTTTTCACCAACATGTCGTCAACATAGACCTCCAGGGTTGTATGCACCCACTTTTTCCCACCATCCTCTAGTATGTTGCAACTGCATTTTTTAAACCAAATGGCATCCTTGTATAATAGTAGAATCCCCTTGGCGCGAAGAAAGCCATGTGTTCTTGATCTTCTAATGCTAGAGAAATTTGGTTATAGCCTGAGTATCCGTCCATTAATGATAGTCTTTCGTTTCCTGTCGCTTTCTCCACCATTTGTGGTATATCTGGAAGTGGGAAACTGTCCTTTGGGCATGCCTTATTTAGATCACTGAAGTCGATACAGATTCGTATCCCCTTGTTCTTCTTCGGCACCACCACCATGTTTGCTATCCATACCGGGTATTTTGCTGGTTTGATTATTCCCGCGTTTAGCATCTTCTGCAACTCTGCTTCTATTTGTGGGTGATATGTTGTTGGTATATTCCTTATCCTTTGCTTGAATTACTTTACATTTTGCTTGATATCTAACCTGTGACATGCAATCGAAGGATCTATACCTGGCATTTCATCCATGCTCCATGCGAAGACATCTTTATATTCCCGTAACAAGTTTATCATCTTTTCCTCTTCCTATTTGTCCATCTTAGTTCCAATTTTCAACATTTTTGGTTCTTCTTCTGTTCCCACATTTATGTCTTTTGTTGGCTCTGCTGCGGTGAAATTCTCCTTTGGTTCTCCTAATGGTGATGGTTCCTTTATTTCATGCATTAGTTCACCTTCTTTTTCTGGGATCTCGCTTGGTATTCCTTTTCATCCTTTGCTCTTATCATGTGTACTTTTAGTTCTTCTTCCTTTTTTAATTTCTTTGCCTCTCTCCATCGATCTTTTCACCTCTTTGCTTGTCCTTCATAATTCTTCACATCTATTTGACTGCAAATTTTCACACTCTTTGTGTCGCCTCTGATTTCACCTATTCCACTTGGTATTGGGAAGCATGTTGTATGGTGACTCCACGTCCACTACGCACAATGTTACCTGCGTTTCTATTTCTCCTAGAAGTATTTGTATGATTATCTCACCTTTCGGTTTTGTTATCGACTTATTAAAACCGTGAATGTTATATGTAGGGTTCATTAGATCCGCGTCGCTGTATCCCATACTCCTGAATGCGCGGTAAAATATGATTTCCACCGAGATGCCCGTATCTACCAAAGTTTTGTTTACCGCCCACTTTTCTGATGCTTTCACGCTTTCACTTTTTTTTACGCCTTGCAGTTACTGTGACCACCAGGGGATCTGTTCTCCTTAGGTTTTCTTCTGGTATATCATCCGCTGCAAACGTTATCTTCTGTTTTTCCCATTCCTTCAAAGGAGATATCTTGTCTACTGTCAGGACTCTCCTTCCTTCATAATCGTGCTCGTGTATTTTCCCTGTAATCCCTGCATGAAAATCTGCAACATTCATAGTTGATTTTGTTATTGAATTGCACTGTATACGCTTGCTTCCTTTTTTGCTCCAATAATCCTTATTGCTTTTGCTGTCTCACTTTGTTTCTCTTGTCTCTTCTTTTCCTTGTATAACTCCTTGTCCATTTGTTTATTCTCTTATTTTGTCGATAAATCTCTTCTTCCTTTGCTTTGTGTTCCTTATGATTTTCCTGAATTGAAAACGAGATCCGGAAACTACGGAAAAGTTTCGAAATCAGATTTGAAAAACAATGATAAAGGATTTAATGGTTGAAAATCTCAGAGAATCTCTTCTTAGGTCTATTAAAACGTTTCGACAACCGCAAGCTCTTTAAATCAAATCTGTTTAGTCAAACATCATCATTTTGAGCAAATCTCTTAATCTTTACAATACTTTTAATCTTTCTTAGGAAATATCTACAGTCCAGGAAACCTGTCTTCCCTGTTTCTAGCGCCAAAATGTAGTTGCAGGAGATCCTAGAACTACACCCAAGTAAATCTATGAACTAAATTCAAGACATCATGAAGAGAACTCTAAATTATTTCATTACAAGATAGGTCAAATACAAAGTTGATGTACGAAAACCCTAACTTGGACAAATAATACAATTTTCTCTCTCCTAAAATTCTTATCTAAGCTCTCAAAAGGATCCCCCACTCTTACAATGGCTTCTTGTCCCTTTTATAGGGGTTACATAATGGAGGACAGCTAATAAAGCCCCTATTTTCGTATCTGGAAGCAATAGCCTACTGGTGTATTTGGAAGTCTCGATGTGCAAAAAACTTCCAAGCAGTACCAATCAAACAAGAAACAACAATCACTCAAATAACTCAACTTCTGAAACAAACTAAGACGTTATCCCCTACACATATATACAACAGACAACCAACAACAACCCAACTGCAAACCATGCAGTTGAAGATTAACCTAAAAACAAAGACTGCTGTTATATATTGTATCTATCAAGCTCACCCTAGACTCTCTCTGGTAATGGTAATTTTTGTAGATGAAGAAGACTCAATCGAAGACTGCAAAGTCTTCACTTGCAGGGTAGCAACACAACAAGAAGGCAACACACTGGGTCTACTGGCAACTCTGAAGTGGAAACAACAACATAAGGTACGAAACTGCAAGATCCAGATGGATGACAAGAAGCTCATGAAGGAGTTGAAGAAAAAGTGGATCAACAACCAATACTAGTCCAACAACAACATAGTTGATAACTAGGTAGATTATATTTCATATTTACGCAAGTTTGATTTTATTTCCCTAAGGCAGATGTGGTTGCCAAAATTTCATGAAATAGCCTCAAACTGTTACTCTAATCCTCAAATGGTGGAGTTACGAGAGCTCTTTCCTGATAATGATGAAATTGTAAGACAATATGTTTGTCAGGATGTTCTACCTGGCTAAGTTTTAGTTTTATTTTCAAAAAAAAAAAAAAAATAGTATACAAGGTTGTTTTTTAGTATACACAAAATTTAGTTGTGCATGTTTTGTTAGATGGAAGCGAAATCTATTGAGAGAATCACGACTGTATTTCTTTATTTCTTCGTTTGAAATATGTGTTTTGTGATTTTTCCTAATGCATTCCCAGTGGTGCTAGACACACCGAGCTTTCCACCGTAAAAGTTCACGGAAAAAAATCTAACGGTCCCTACAACGCTCGTAACATAGGGATTGGTGCGTGTAAATGGGGTTCGTGTCTCTGTGTTCGTCGGCGATCACTTCCGGATTTCTCCCAAAGTGAATGTAGAGTTATTGAATGCATTCTATGCAAAAATGTATGTCAAGTTTCTCTTAATGTATTCTGTGTTTTGGATTTTCGGGTATCATTTATTGGATTTTAGTCGTGTCTTTTGTCTGATTTTAGTTGTGTGTTTTAACCCTTCGGTGTGTCTTTTGTCTGATTTTAGTTGTGTGTTTTAACACTTCGGTCGGCCTTCCCACCGCACGCGGAACAAAGGGAGACCTCTATATGGTCTGGTCATTTCAGTGTTATTTGTCAATCACAATAAATGTACAAAAAAATCAAAATCAGTTTTTTGGTTTTTCAAATATCATCAAATTGACGTTCATCTTGAGACAATCATGCAAATTGATAAGAAATTTTCATCAACCACAACAAAATGAACATATTACCAGTTAAAACTTATTCCATTAGTCCATTGAATCGATCAATTTCTTGTTCAAAAGGAAGAAAAAAAACTGTGCTAATTTTATAAACTTGACTGAATTGAAGCTTTTATACTCTACTTTGATACAAACAAACCAAATAAATAAATTAACACGTCTCATACAAAATTTGTAGTAGCTTGAAATCAATGGCAGTAGCAGAGAAAAATTGGTACTGATACACTCGTAGAGAATCGGGCGAAGAAGATGAGCTGTATCCGGGTGTGCGGGTCGGATATGATAGAGAGATATCACCCTGTAAACCCACAGAATTTCCACATTTTAATCAATCTCCTTCAATAACAATTTTTTTTTTTCATTTCTTCTAATTGACCAACAACTTCACTCCAATTTATACTGATTTTTCTGTTATCTCTTTCAATTACACTTTTGAAAATGAGCAATAGTAAAATTTCTACAATCTTCCAAAATTTCATCAAATTCAGAAAACAAATGCAATTCCTACATCAATTTTTTGGACTTCAAATCGAAATCAAAAAATTACAGTAACAGAACACTCACTCGTATAAAAAATCAAACACATCCATGTCTGTCAAAAGAGATCAAAAGCTCATGAAGGGTGACAGGCATTGATATACGCAGAGAGAATGAGAGGATTTAAAAAACGCAAAGAGAAGGAGAGGAGAGGGTTCGATAGAAACAAAGAGAAATAGGTTTTCGTTTAGATATATAGATATGAAAGACAGGGATATAATGTAACCAGAAACAATAAAAGAAGTTATAAGCGTGGTTTGAGAGGTACAATGACTGGTGGGTCCCATGTGTTAATTCCAGATCCTCTTTAGTTTATCAAACTAGATGCACCCTCTCTCAGCAAATTGTTGAATTTAAACCGTTATTTTGTAAATCACGGGTCTAGGCGTATCGTCTAGGTTTTCGGATCTTGCACATTTTCTCCTATTTAAGTTTCGACATAATAGCAAGAACACAAATGCTGCGAGCTTAAAAAAAAATTCATCCAACTCCTTTCTCTTGTTCTTCGGTCGACGCCCCACGGCTGTAGCAGTAATCTAGTATATTTCATCTTATACAGTTACATTTTTGATGTATTTAAACATAGTTACACAAAATGTTTTGGAACATCAAATTTACAACTTCTTTCAAATTGATAATTAAGGAAGTGTAATTAAGAAAGTGTAATTGGGATTTCCTCGAACACTTCTATGGCATAACCAATGCATCCAATATAAAACCCAAATTTGTATTTGTAAAACCGAATTTTTTAACGTTAGATTCAATCCCTAAAGCATGAATGCATGATAAATTCTTCCATCATGATGAATTCCTGCATTAATTTTTCGTATCAACAGTTAGGGTCAGAAAAAAGGAATCAAATCGAAACTAAATCCTCAACTGAAATCGATAGAACAAATCAAATCACATCTGATTACTGATTGATGAAATTATTAGTAAAAATAAGGAACTAACCTGGTGATGATCAGTACCACTGTATATTGAATTCCTCCATTAAATCTTTGGTTTCAGCAACAAATCCATGGAAGAAGCTCGGGGAGAAGAAAAGAAAAGAAAACAAAGAACCCCGCTATCTTCTGTTTTTTCTTTTTCAAGTCTTAACAATTCGATCCCTTAAACGTTTGTTTATTTACCAACATACCCCTATGTGCAGACAACAAATTTGTCAGCGCATTTTGGAGATCTAACGGCTGAAGTTTTAAGTCAGCACATCTAATGATTCAGAAGGACGGAGATTTCAAACCTGGTTAGTGACTTCGACACACAGAAAAGTTATTAAAAGGAAAACCTAGTGGAGAAAAACCTAGTGGATGAGTTGCAGAGCCCAAAATCTGGATGAGACGAAGGCTCAGGCCATGCTAGAAACTCATAAATGGATGGATTGTCTTGGTGTAAGTTATGCAGATACAAGGGACAGAGGGAAACACAATACTCTCGACTAGAAAGCACTTTCAAGGATAGAAGGCATGAAAAACCTTACTAGGGAGTTACAAGTTGTTTTGATTAATTAACTGTTGTAAGAAAGCCAATAAGGTGGTTGTTACCTTGGCGAACAAAAAAAATATGCAATGGAAGCCTTAGACTATACTAGTTATTGTCACACCCGCAAATATACCCTGCAATTTTTGGCTCGATAATGACTCGGAAGCACGGTGGTTCAATGAACACAACACACTCCTTACAGATAGGCAATGGAAGACTTACTTGATTTTCTGTTTAACCATCTCAATTGTATCCCATAATACAAACAGGGGTTTCATGTCACTATTATGCTTCACGGAAATGGAGGAGTACTTACGAATAACAAAAACACACAGATAAGCTTTTACATCAACGAAATCCATTTCTTTAACTTAGGGGAAGATCACAAAAATCGTGTCCATACCAATGGACTTACAAGTTTATTCCGTAACTAAGCTTAAACTCATTATACCGCAGCAACGATGCTTCTCTCTTTCAAAGGCTAACTATTCCAGTAGTTCTCTGGCCTACTCTTAACAGTGCCAAGAACAAAGCTAAACCGTGTGCAACTGATTGCACAACCTATGAACAATCATATGAATTTATCGGTAGTTTGTGAGTGGTGGTGGATGGAGCCGGTGGCGGTAGTGATGATGGTGAAATTCTTGTAGTAGTGTGCAATGTTTATTCAGTGTCGTTATGACACAAATAATATTATATTATGGAAGTTGTGCTCGATTTTAATAGTGTTAAAATAATATCGGTTACAATACAAAAGAAAAAACAATCAAAAAATATGGAGAACTGTTGTCACTTTATATAGTAACAACAAATGAGTAACAGCGGTCAAAAATTTACTTATTTTTGAGGCCGTGCCGTTACGGCACGGGCCAAGTTCTAGTTGCATATAAAGCATGGATATATAGTTCTAAATCATATTCATAATTATCAATCCATATATCAAACATGATTTCCTCAATATGTCATTCTGTTTTCGTGGTGCATCTTGATTGTAACAAAGTATAAATGATGATGATTGTAATGTAGTGGATTTAGATCGTGAATCTGTTCGAAATTTGGAAAAGTCGTGGATAAGTCGTTTAGTCTAGAAAAAAATGTATTTCTAGGTGGGGATTGCAAATGGACGACGATTTTATGTAGGAATACGTAGTTCACCAGTAATCTCGATTAATCCTCCAAAAATATATACGAGAACTTGCTAACTGGGCTTCAAGGTATGAAAAATGGCCCCGAGATGATTATGGTCATTTATGAGCTTATATAACAAAAACCATATATAATAGCAAGCACTATGGCGAGCTTAAAATGAGCCAACTTAAGGTTTCTGGCTTGACCTAAGGAGGAGGAGAAGACAACTACTATGGAGTTTGGTTATTAAAGATGGAAACTGGGTAAATCTTGCGGAAACTCAGTTTCTGACAAGCTAAATCTTGACTTTTGACTTGGCGGAGATAGAGGATCCGGTCAGGAGGATCCTCTAGACAGAACAGAATACTAACGCTACTAACTCTATAAGTACTTGGTCGTTACCACCACCAGGGATTTGGAACTTAAACATTCCAGTTGGGTTAAGTAAATTGAAGCTCAATGGTGGTGTAATTTCTCTTATTCTAATATGTAGTGTTGGTTGGTGCAGAGAAACCTAGTGGATGAGTTGCATAGGCCAAAATCTGGATGAGATGAAGACTCGGGCCATGCTAGAATCTCTTAAATGGATGGATTGTCTTGGCGTAAGTAACATGCAAATAGAAGGGAGAGAGGGAAACACGGTACTCTCGACTGGAAAGCACTTTCAAGGATAGAAGACATATAAAACCTTATTAGGGAGTTACAAGTTGTTTTGATAAATCAACTGTTGTAAGGAAGCCAATAAGGTGGTTGTTACCTTGGCGAACAAAACAAATGCAATGGAAGCCTTAGACTACACTAGCTATTGTCATACACGCAAATACACCCTGCAATTTTTAGCTCGAGAATGACTCAGAAGCACGGTGGTTCAAAGAACACAACACGCTCCTAACAGATAGGATATGGAAGACTTACTTGTTTTTCTGTTTAACCAACTCAATTGTACCCCATACTATTATGTTTTATGTTAATATTATGTTTCATGGAAATGGGGAAGTACTTATGAATAACAAGAACACACAGATAAGCTTTTACGTCAACGAAATCCATTTCATTATCCTAGGGGAAGATCACTATACTAATGGACTTACATGTTATTCTGTAACTAAGCTTAAACTCACTATACTACACCAACGATGCCTCTCTCTTTCGAAGACTAACTATTCCAGTAGTTCTATGGCCTATTCATAATGCCAAGAACAAAGCTAAACCGTGTGCAACTGATTACACAACCTATGAACGACCATATGTCCATCGCAGTTTCCCTAATTACCGCTAATGTGCTTTTCAACTGCTAGTTTTTGCGTCGTCATGTCAATCAATGTCACATTTCTATTTAGTGGTTAGGATATACCGAACAAGGTTATAAACCCCGTTTATAACCGTTCCAAGCCAACTCTTTACTCTGGCATGCGTGTGATACTCATAACTAAATCGTTCCTATGGGCCATTGTGTTATTTCTGATCAAGCCAAGCTTAATGCTCTCCTTGGATGCTACCAACTAGCATGAGTACGGGCCAATGTCCCTTCCAACCAAATTGGCCAACTTTGGCCAACAAGCCACAAGCTTCGCTTACTGGATTTTCCAAGTAACCGACTACGCTAATTAGGGGTGTGCAACGGACGGACGGTTGCGGATTAGGGGTCACCCGCAACCAAACCTTCAAAGTTGCGGATTTGGGAAATTGAACCGTGACCGGCCCAATCACCCGTGGATTTCACATCCGCGGATCAGCAGGTAATACGGACCGATGCGGTTTAACCACGGATTTAGTCAGAAGGAAAAAAGAAAGAAAAGAAGAAGTAAACAAACAAAACCGACGAGGGAATTTTTGGACATGCTATGCTAGGCATTTCATCAAACAACTTGCGTGCATAATAATGAAAAACAAAGTAACTGATTTGGAGTAGAATCAGTATTCAGGGACTAATAAGCCGAAAGGAGAATTCCATAATGTAGATATGAACACCATTCAAAAAATTCAAAAGATATTTGGACTGAAACTAACATGAAATTGAGCGAAGGGGAACTTCAGTTCGTTTCATTTCAAAGCAAACTCTGTTAGGTTAAATAGCAGAATACATGGCTGAAGGCTCATAAGCTTTGTTTTGCCGGGCTTTATTTAACTGGGCTTTATCTTTTTTTGTTATAACCTACTGTGCAGGTTAATCCGCGGATTTACAAAACCAACCGCAACCAAACCGCTAAACCTTGTGGATTTGAAAACTCACCCGTGTCGGGCCCATAGACTCTTGCGGATCGGTTTTCACCCGCAATTTTGCGGACGGTTGCGGATGAAATCCGCGGTTCCGGATTTTATGCACACCCCTAACGCTAATGCCTTCGGGGCGGCATGCGCCACTACTGCTGCATTTGCATTGCCTAAGCCCAACCTTCAGGCCCATGCACAAGTTCATTATATTTGGATGTGGACTTACTTCTGAATCAGGGACTTAATGTGGACTTACGTATAAATCAGGCACTCCCAATATTATTGCATCATTTCCTACTCAATGATGCATGAGTCATAGTCCTTCCTTGTCTTAGCCAAATGTCGCTGCATAGTCGGTTAATGTAGCTTCATTTGCCAGGTCGCTCGACCAACCGGTCATAGATATCCACCTAGTTTTTTTTTTGTTTTTTTGAAATCCTTACGCTAGACAGAAATTTGGCCTGAAACTCTATGTCGAGGGCTAATGGGATGTATGCTAGGCTGCCAAGTCTTATTAATATTAATCTCAAGAGATCATTACATTTAGAAGTGGTAGTTTTGACATTTTTCTTGTCGTACGGTTAAAAGGAAGATAATTGTAATCACTAGTTGCACTTGTTAATTGTTAAAATGATGCGGGTAACCAGAACTAATGGGAAGTTGTACTGACAGAATTTGTGAAGGAAGTCAAAGAGGAAGTTAAAGAGATTGGTATCCATCTTTTCATTTTAAATACTACTACTACAGCATATAGGTATCAACTTGGTGATCATTCTTCTTCTATCAGTTTTTCATTCATTTTACTGCACAGCACATTTTGGCAGCGTCAGTGAAGGGCGATGCTGAGAAGTTAACTATCTTAAGGCAATTGGTTGAGTGTGCAACATTGGATTCTAATGTTAAAGGTGGTTTGAGATGGTCTACGGGAAAGAAGTCCTCTTCAGATGGTAGATACGGTTGTAGGCGTTTGGCACACAAATGTGCAGGCGTTTAAGAATTTGCAGCTGAAGGTAAGGCTTAGAAATGCTGACCGATTTGATTTCTGGGTTTCCGAAGGTGAAGTTGGCAAGGAAGTAATAATGCTGGAATTAAAAGGAATCGACGATTCATTAATGGCTGGGATGGTTGAAATGGAACCTACCATTGCAATCCTTCAAGAGACTCTGAAATTGGTATGGGATCGTTTCTTTCTGTGACCTGTAAATGCATGTTTTCACTTGTTAAGCAGCTGTATATTTCTCATTAGCCATATTAGAGTACTAATCAGTCAGTCATCTTTTCTGTATATGCAACACAAGTAAATCTTCAGAATTTCAGGAGTGTGTGTCACCTTAATGAATTTTGCTAGCTTGAATTCAGAACTTGCTAAGTATTCTACTTAACTTTAAATTATGAATTAAAGATTATCAATGTATAAAATTAACTGTTGATTTTAAAAAATCTCTGACCTGTTTTTAAATGAATGCTAAATTCGGATGTTAGTTTTGTGCCAAATACAAGTCTCCAAGTGCAACTGAATCACCAGTCAAATGTGGCATCAGTTGTTCTCTACCAACAAAAGTAAATACTTCCATGTGCTGCTACATTCTGGCTAGGAATCACATCACAATAAGTCCTGATGCTAGACTCGGATAAGTCTGAATAAAATGAAGGCGCATTTCAATCACTAGGAAAAAATATAAAATGAACGCAGCAGCACCGTACACCGGAACAATGATGTTTTTCGACATGCAAGGGCCAAATAATTGGGTTGGTCCGAGGATAAAGGTCTTTCATTATACTGGTCGATCTGATCATCCTTTTCCAAAAAGATGAGAGGTATCACCGCAGGAGTTTCCTGCATCATTGTAAAATTCAACATGTTAACGATTCAATTATACTATCAAACAACAGATTAAGTAATAAAAACTAAAAACCTTAGGAAAAATAAAATTAAAGAGTTTACCGGATCAAAACTTTGTTTTGAGAGGAGAAATCATTATGCTAGTATTTCTTCATAAAAAACAAGACAGGGGATTCATCTTCTTTTTCAGGTAGTTTCATAGGAATTATGAGAGTAGCAGTAGTAAGAATGATGTTCAGATTACCAAGAGATAACATCATTTTTTAATAAACCATTGTTCAGAAACAATTTTGTAGAGAGAAAATTTTCAGATCTGAGCAAGGAAGAAGAAAACGAACAAAGAGAAAGTTATAAGCTTAGTGACGGCTGAGTTTATTTTCGAGGAGAGGAGACCTAATGTTTATAGGGCATACATATGTAAGCGAGGGCCATCCAACGGTTAGAAGATAATTGAGATTTGATATGGATTGGGGATAGTATGGGTGAGCATTTAAATGTAAAAGAATTTTTATAATATAATTGAACTTCAAATTAAATAGATTTGGTTAATCATACGCAAAATTAGACATATACTTGGATATCCATGACCCGGCCGGTACTCACCGAATATACCTGATTAAGAACCAAAATCTAAGGATTCTATCTATCGCATATTAAAACTACTAACAAATCGGATATTAGGATTGGATCCGATTAAAAGGGTACAAAACTCTAATGTGCAAATAATAGCACCCTTCAACCAATTTTGTCTTATTAAAGAATGTAAAGACTTATCATCGGGATGTGCAAGCCGCGTGGGAGTCCCGACGTGTTCCGAAATAGACACATATCTCGTTAGTGTACTCCCAGTTAAGTAGTATAAGTTGTGATGATGTGTGCCCTTCATGGTTACCAGCGATCTAGAGATCACTTTTAGCTAGAACGTACGTCGTTCTCAATTACTAGTTGTAGTAATTAGCTTCCAAAGTTCTGAGTGAAATCAGATTCTTCTTCACTGCGGGTACGCACCTGATTTCCTTCATCTCCCTAATTATACAGTTATGCATCTTGATTTGAATACTAGCAATCTCAATCACCATATAGTTTTGATTGTTCCCCATACATACTTCTCCATCAAACTTCTCGAAGCTTGAGAACTAGTCCCGATGAGGATATATATATATGTGATAAGTAGCACCAGAATTAAGTACCCATGTACCGTCAGTTACGATACAAATGTCACAGTCAGTGAGCAATCTGAAGCTTCATCCGAATCTTCACTTGCCTGATTGTTCAACTCAGTCATGTTGTTATCTCTTTCTCTATCTTTACGCTTGGTACAATCCTTAACCTAATGGTCAGAGTCATGACACCGTGCACACTCATCCTTCTTTCAGACGTGCTCTTAACTTTGAACTCCTTCTATGTTTGCCATGATCACCAAATTTCTTCTTCTTGTCCGTCGAGCGATCTCTTGCAACAAGTGCATTTCTGTCATCTTTATTTGCAAGATTTCCACGATCAATCTTCCTGAACTCTTCACTCCGTAATGCTGTAGTGACTTCTTCGTACAACATCTTCGTGTTGCAGCGCATTAATTATTTAATCACATGCTCGTACCTGTTAGGAGGAGAATTCACCAGACACAACACCTGCTCCTCGTCGTCAACAGTTTCTTCATAGTTAATAAAATCATCAAGAAGTTTAGTAAATGAATCAAGGTGCTCTGTCAAAGTTGCACCCTTCTTCATGTAATAACGATACAAATTTCTCTTAAGATATTTCTTATTTGTCACGTTCTTCACTAAGTATTCCTTTTCTAACTTTTTCGAAACCTCCTTAGCTGAAGTCTCGTGCTGGTAATTAATTCTTATTGGCGTTGTTAAGCATCCATGAATATAACCAAGTTTGTTCAACTTGTTCAACTGTCTTCCAGTCATATCGTCTGGTCGACCTTTTAGAGCTTCATTCTGGTCAACATGAACAAGCACATTCATCTAAGTCATATCGCCTGATCGACCTTATTGGTTCCGGTGAACTTTTCAACCTTCAGTTGTGATCTATGGGAATGAAATATCCTTTTTTTTCTTTATCTTTATTTAATGGCTCCGTTATATCCACCATCTCGTCGGAGAGAAAATTTACAATACCCAATAGTTGCACTAAAACCCACGGATGAGGTTTGCACAGCTATACAATAGTACTCTAAATATTGCGAAGAACACAACATAGAAAATAAACGAGATAACAATTTAGGGAAGTTGGATTTTCAGAAAAATAAGTAGACATTATATATTATCGTAAGTAAAATATACAAAACCCAAGAGAGAGAAAGATTTTTAGCGTTCCAGGAAACCCCAGAGTCGAAAACATGCCATAACTTGTTGGTGAAGGGACCCAAAAGAATGGTAAACAAAAAGTCATTAGATTTGGCACTGGTAAGTTTGACATTTTTCTTGTTGTACGGTAAAAAGGAAGATAAGTGTAACAGATAAAAAGATAAGAGCGAATAATAATTTACGGCTAATATCGGAAACGATTTGGTGTTTCAACTGGCATATATAAAAAAAATGTTGCAGATCTACTTGGAGAAATGTTCATTTTCTCTGTGGCTTTTGCTGGAATTATCTTTGCGGTGCAAAGAGCTAATTGTTTAGCCAGAAATGAGGAGTTACACAAGCAAGAACTTGTAACCTACTCAGCTACTCCTATTTCCAATTGCATATTAGTTACTTTCTCTTGCACTCAGCAGATACCTGAGGCAAACCCCTCAATTTCTAACAGCAGCATTTCGTGTTTTAAGACAGCTTAGGGAACCAAAAGGATTCCTCAGAAACTAAGCTCTCATTTTGAACGAAGGGTCTTTTATGTGCAAAGGCTAATGGAGAGTATAAAATTAAACCATCAAAACTGAATGCAACAATCAAACATTACAACCACTAGGCAGAATATAAAAATGGATTCAGGGACAAGTCTGAATATTTGTTTACATTAACGTTCAAGTTCAACTATGGAAACAGAAACCAGAAAAGATGTGTCAAGTAATATAGAACCGAGAAACCTACAGCTCATACGCCCCTGCGTAATATTCTGAAAATGCAAGTTTTGCTATTCATTGCAAGTTCCCAAAATCCACAAATCAAAGAGATATTAGTGAGTGATCACTTCTAAGGCTGCACTACCAATTCAGCATCCCCTTGTCAGTTAAATTCTTGCGCACACAGCCCCTGGATTATCATTATTGAAAGTAATAATCTCAAGTCAGGATCACAACCCCACTGAGGTCTGAGAAGTTGCTGCAGAGATTGCTTAGAGTCCCACTTCAATCTGTAAACATACTCCATCATCATTTGCTCTCATGCTCCCTGTTGCAGACATCTGAAGTTCCTAGGGTATAACGCCGGCACTTAAGGTTCTGCAATTCAAAAGATTCAAGATAATGTTAGACTTGTTTTGTCAAGAAGAAAACACAAAGAGACGAGCAGCATCTTGCCCCTCTAATCTACTAAGCTCTAATTCACACAATACATAAGGTACGAGAAGTGGTTGATAACGGATTTGTACAACTATTGAAGGTTGATACTGAAGATAATCCAGCAAATATGTTGACGAAAGTCGTTCCGAAGGTCAAGTTTGAGAAGTGTCTCAGTTTGATCAATGCTGCTCATTGTTAAGGCCCTAGGGGCATTAGAGACTACGGTTAACTTGTAAAGATCAAGCTCAGTTTGGTGGAAACATCGGCAAGGTGGAGAATTGTTAGAAGTTGTCGATGTTTTAGGAAGGTTCCAGAATTTTCTAGAATCATCTAGGTGTTTCCTTATTTTGGTATAGCTAAAGGTTTCCTGTTTTAGTTAAACTCAAGGTTTCCTTTCTTAGCTATGTTTAGGTTTCCTAGTATAACTCATATACTTGGAAGACAAGTTTGTAACCTATATAAATAGGTGTACAAGTCTTAAGGAAACACACACACAACACAGTTTAGAGAAGAATTCTCACAATTAGAGAATTTTAGGGTTTAGAACGTTTATTCATAGAGAAATAGTTTGGTGTTTGTGAACAGCAACCTGCTGTTCATAATTGTGGTTTAATTCTTTGTAATTTGTTCTATAATAAGAGTTGATCGTATCCGTTTGTGGACGTAGGCATATTGCCGAACCACGTTAAATCTTGTGTCTTTCGTGTTTCGTTTAGTGCATCTAGTTTCTGTTTTCTTTAGTTCTACATTGATCCAAAGAACTATTAGTGTCTTGTGGAGGTCTTAATCCTAACAAGAATCAAGTATGTGATAGATGGATTTATCCCGTGATAATAATGTGATAATTTATTTTTTCACATTAAAAATATGTGATGCAGTCTGTTGTTTTCACTTCAATTAAAAATATTTGTACATCAAAGATCAACAATAATATAACTTGTACATTATGTTTTTCACTTTGGTTTGTGAGGTGGGAGCTCTAATTCAGTATTTATGATTCTATCTCTAGTTCTAAGCTGGCTCGAACTGTCTAGTCAGAAAATACTAGATACTCATAAGCTATGGGAGCTTAAAACATATTTTCTCAGAACTGTATTGTATCTCTGTGGACCGAGCTCCAACTACAGGCAAAATTCATGATCAGTAGTGATCAAAGGGCTGCATTAAAAAGAATTTTACACCATTAGACTGCTTTGGGAGAAAGCTGAATACACTGGTTTCCAACCCCATATTCCTTTTCCCCTTCGAACACATCCGCAGCTATGTTTGTCAATATAAAAAAGCGTCATATGAGACTGGTGCAAATTCCAGTTTTCACAAAGTTACTAGTGAAATTCAAAGTTTTCACATTCCATAATTGGTGAAAAGCACAATTATCAACTTAGTTACTAGTGAAATTCAAAGTTTTCACATTTCATAATTGGTGAAAATCACAATTATCAAATCCGTATAAAGGTGTGTCTAGGAAAATTCGCTGAAGTACCTTCACTTTTTGTGATATAATCGCTGATCGGAGTTATCACCAAAACTCTATCATGAAAAACCCTAAAAAAAAAAAAGAGAAAAAAAAACCTTTATTGTTGATAACTGAAATTTTCGATATTGGATCCAAACTGTAAAGATCAATAATAGTAAGCAAGATACCACAAACAGCTAAACATTGCTCATGCAAGTCAACTTCTTGTTCGTGACTGAGATTTCTGAAGCATACAAGGTCCAACAATGGTCTTTTATTTACGGTCAAAAAAGATAAGAAAAGAAAAGGATAGAAACTGTAAATAAAGAATTGAAGAAGAAAGTAACTGTAATGGTAGTGAATTACAGTAAATCATGGTAACAAACTAAACGGACAGAAAAAATCGTAAATATGTAAAAAAAAAATGGGATAAAGGTTAGTTTAGTCATGTTAAAAATCTAAAAATATGAATGAATCAAGATCTTACTATTTTCAACCGTAGATTTTATATCTTGGGCTACATATATATACTATCTTAATGATGGGTTTGTGAAAAAGAGACTTGGGTTCCTCATAAGTTTCCACGTTTTTAAATGAATGTTAAATTCGGATGTTAGTTTTGTGTCAAATATAAGTCT
This sequence comes from Papaver atlanticum, assembly GCA_023531105.1. Classification (NCBI taxonomy): domain Eukaryota; kingdom Viridiplantae; phylum Streptophyta; class Magnoliopsida; order Ranunculales; family Papaveraceae; genus Papaver; species Papaver atlanticum. Next base: position 729,100 of record JAJJMB010010711.1, read on the forward strand.
CCAACTGCAACTGAATCCCTAGTCAAATGTAGCATCAGTTGTTCTCCACCACCAAAAGTGAATACTTCCATATGGTGCTACATTCTGGCTAGGAATCATATCACAATAAGTCCTGATGCTAGACTCGGAAAAGTCTGCATAAAATGAACGCAAGAATCAAACATTTAAATCACTAAGGAGAAAATAAAAAAATGGATTCAGAGACTCAGGTAAGCCTGAACATTTGTTTACCCTAAAGTTCATCAATCAAAACTGAAACATGAAAAGATGTTTTCAGTAAAAGAAAGAATCTGAAATCATAAGCCAGTACATAATAATATGAAAGTGCAAGTCACAGCGTGAGTTTAATTCCCCATGTCAGTTAAATTGTTCCATACACAGCCCATAGATTCGTGTTATTGGAAGTAATAGTCTCACGAGTCAGGATCATAACCGCACTGAGGTCTGAAAGTTGCTGCTGGGGTTCAAAAATTGCCCAGAGTTCCACATCAATCTGTAAACATACTCCATCATTTGCTCTCACGCTCACTGTTGCTGACATCTGAAAGTTGCTTTGGTGTAAGGTCCTCGCTTAAGGTTCTGAAATTCAAAAGATTCCGATAATGTTAGACTTGTTTTGTCAAGAAGAAAAGACTAGTCAAACAGCATACCCTTCAGCATCTTGCTTCTTTAATCTAAACGAGAGACATTTGTTTCTTTAATCTAAAAGCATAAAAGCAGACAAATCTTGATCCAAAATTATGCATACCAAAAACCAATGTAAAAAAATTCTGCTAAATTCCTACATAGCATCAAATAACAACCTAATCTTAAGCTCAAGATCTTCAGATTATAGGCCAGATTAACATCGATTCATTAATAAAGAGCATAAGCACCAGCAAAATTTGACGAAACTCTAAAATGAAGCAATTGATTAAACAGAACAAGTAATTGTACACTAAAAACCCTAAATCAAAAAACAGGAAAAAGGAAGTGTTTACCTTGCTACTGGTTTATCCGCAAGAACACCATTTACCTGAACAGTGATGTTTCTCGCCGTGCAAGGGCTAGAAAATTGGGTTGGCCCGAGGAGAAAGGTCTACTGCTCGATTTGATCACCCATTTCCAAAAAGATGACAGCCTATTTTATCACCCTAAGCGTTCCCTGCAGGCTGCATTAGTGTAACATTCAAACAACAGACTATCAAACAACAGACTAAGTAACAAAAACTAAAAAACCCTAGAAAAAAAATAAAATTGAAGAGTTTACCGGAATCAAAAGAAGGCTAGTGGCGAACTAACAGAAGCACGAGATTATTCTACAAGGAGATGTGTACGGACTAAAACTTTATTCTACAAGGAGAAATCGTTGAGCTAGTAAATATTCATCAAAAACAAGACAGGGATTTTATCTTCTTCTTCGGGCAGTTTCATAGAAATTATGAGGGTAGTAGTAAGAATGATGTTCAAATTACCAAGAGGTAATCTTATTCTTTGAAGAATCCATGCAATTTTGTAGAGTGAAATTTTTCCGATATGAGCAAGGAAGAAGAAAATGAGGAAAGAGAGGAGACCTATTGCTTATTGACGGCTGAGTTTATCTTTAAAGAGAGGAGACCTAATGTTTTTAGGGCATACATATATAAGAGAGGGGAGGGCCATCCAACGGTTAGATGATAATTGAGATTTGATCAACATACCGTACAGGCTTTCAAGAGGTTTAAAAAATTGCCCTGAAATGACTAGGGCCATGTATCGTGTCTTTGCAGACTGCTTATGTATAACAATGGGCTTACCCCAAACATTAACATTTCTTACAACGAGTAATAACACCTACGAAAGCATCTTAAGGCTAAGTTTGGAGGAGGGAAGGGGTGAATCGTACAGTGGTGATACGTGAGCATGGGGGAAGGCCTGAGTCTAGTGGTGAGGGAGGAAATTTGACATGAGGGAGGATTTAAACTGAAATAAACTTTTTTAAAATCTTTGCTTTTAGGATTTAAATTTTTTTTAATAGATAAAGTGGTCCCGCATATATTAACATTTAACTGAAATAAAGTATTTGGACGAGATAAAGTATTAACATTTAACTATTGATTCTAAATCGGAAAAGATAAAGAAGCAAGGATCTCATTCTCGCTTTCCACTTTTTTTGGGCGAGGGTAAAAACCTCATCCCTGTCTAAATCTCCTCCAACATCCCCTACTTTAAATCAGAGAAAAACGGGACATGAGAATACACCACGGTTTTCCGTCTCTTTCGTCCCACTCTTCTACTACACTTTTGGTGTTTTAACTAGCACATATAAAGATCAAATCACAACAGGACTAGTTACACCAAATACACCTCAGCGACAAAGTAAGCATATCAATTGTTTGAAAAGAAGTTGATTCACTTGCGGGCTTCGTTCACTGGAGTTACAGGCTTTCTATGAAGATTGTGAGGGTAATTCCAATGGATTTTGTTGCCACTATGGACTCATCAAACAGGAAAATGATTGGGTAAACGGGCAAATTTAATAGTTTTCCCACTGCGGTTCTTGAGCAGCCGCTCGTCTCTTCTCTTTAACATTTGTTGGAAAATTGCTTACAGTTGCATATGAATGGAAAATTCGTGTAATACCCTTGGGAGTTGGGTTTGGAATTAATAAGTTTGGACCTATTATGAACCGGTCTAGTGAGTTGGGGTAGTTTCTTTTTTAGGTTTAGAAGAAACATATCTCGATCGTGAATGGAAACAACCTTTTAGACAAAACCCTTGATGAGACTCCATGAAGAATCATGATGGTTCAGCAAAAATGTATAATTAGCATCTATAAATACCCTGCATAATTACTATTGCATTCACTATGAATCATCGATTAAGTTTGTGTCAATCAAGAGAGTTCATCACTAAAATTTTGGTTCGTCGTTTCTCGAAGTTTGGAGTGCTACTACATAGAGAAGAAAGTGGTTGTATCCTGGAGGTCTACATCAATAGTCCATAAGCACCGGTGCGGGATGAATTTATCTTAAGGCTAGAGGATATAATCCTTGCCTCTACTTGTTGGTGGAATTACCGATCCGGGATGCTATGCACAATATGGAACCTACACAAGCAATAATACGCAATACCAAGTACGACGAAAATAATACCAATCACACAACACCGATGATTAACGCGGAAAAACCTCTTCAATGCGAAGAGTAAACAACCATGGGAAAACTTCCACTATGAAAAATAATGGGTACAACGACTTCTCCCAAACTGCGGTTCACACAACTTCAAGATGCATATAGCTCTTGGATAACAATGCCCTCTTTCTCTAATCACCGCTAAAAATGGTGAAAAAGAGGGGGTATAACAACCACACCCAACAATTCGTTTGGCAATCTGAGAGGACTTACTCCAATATACTTTCTAGAGAATAAACTAGACAGTCAGACTCAATCTATAGAAAAGCATATATAAGAGTTTATATCTCTATCTTTCAATTCAAACTACAATCAGCAAATAGGAATTTGCGAGGCCGATTGAATATAAGAGAAGTAACTTGAACGGTACCAAAGACCAATGTTCAAGGATGAATCAATTTCAATCAACAACCAAAGGTTGGATTTCCTAATTGATCGATACAACGCACAACCTGTGATATTTGATTTATATAACAAAATATAATGCGGAAAAGAAATAACACAGACACCATAATTTTGTTAACGAGGAAAACCGCAAATGCATAAAAACCCCGGGACCTAGTCCATCTTTGAACACCACACTGTATTAAGCCGCTACAGACACTAGCCTACTACCAATGAACTTCGGAATGGACTGTAGTTGAACCCTAATCAATCTCACACTGATTCAAGGTACAGTTGCGTTCCTTACGTCTCTGATCCAAGCAGGATACTACGCGCTTGATTCCCTTAGCTGATCTTACCCACAACCAAGAGTTGCTACGACCCAAAGTCGAAGACTTGATAAACAAATCTGTCTCACACAAAAAAGTCTATTGGAATAGATAAATCTGTCTCCCGCAGAAATACCTATGAGTTTTGTTCCGTCTTTTGATAAATCAAGGTGAACAGGAACCAATTGATAAACCGGTCTTATATTCCCGAAGAACAAATTAGTATTATCAATCACTTCACAATAATCTTAATCGATTAACGAAACAAGATATTGTGGAATCACAAATGATGAGACGAAGGTGTTTGTGATTACTTTTCTATCTTTCCTATCGGAGATATTAATCTCGAGACAATTCTTACAATTGTACTCAACACGATAGAAACAACAAGATCCGATCACGCAGCTACAGAGAAAATAGTTGGGTCTGGCTTCATAATCCCAATGAAGTCTTTAAGTCGTTAACCTACGGGGTCTCATGAGAAACCTAAGGTTAAAGGAGAATCGACTCTAGCTATGCAACTAGTAACACACAAAAGTGTGGGGATTAGGTTTCCTAGTTGCTAGAGTTTTCCTTTATATAGTTTTCAAATCAGGGTTTGCAATCTAAGTTACCTTGGTAACAAAGCATTCAATATTCACCGTTAGATGAAAAACCTGATTCAACCAAGCTAATATCTTTCAACCGTTTGATAGAACTAGCTTGTTACACACAAATGAAATGTACCCTCATTTAGGTTTATGTAACCGTACCTAAACGTGTACACCATGTCGGCTCAACAATAGTTAACCGAGGTTAGCCATATGAACACTCTCATATTAACCTTGTTCATCTTAACCATAACTAGTTCAAATGACTCAAATGAAACTAGTTAAAGAGTTGTGCAATTGCTATATTCTCATAGAAGTATACAAGAACATAATTGAAGAAAAATCGGTTTGATTCACTCAAATCAATTCATGAACATTATAGCCACGGTTTGCAAAGATTGCAATCCTTATTTTATAAATGTTTAAATCAATGTACACAACCGATGCAATCATATAGCCAAAGCTAAATTCATTCATCAAGGAGTTTATAAAGGTACAAGATAACTCCTATAATATTCCACAACCGTACTCCCCACAAAGATTTGCAATCAAGCACAAGTTCAATTAAGAACTCTCCCCCATAAAATGTCATTCCCGAAAGAACAACAAGAGCGACCTTACTTATACGAGAAAAAAAGGATTTTCATAAAACACTAGGATACTTAACAGAAACGCATCTACTAGAAACAAATGCAAAATTGAAGCAACATTACTCTAGGAATTCCAAACTCAATTGCCCAACAGATCGAGATAAGCGCAAAGGCAAGAGTTATGGAAGACTAATGAACCAGAACAACACCAATAAACTGCCGTAAGTGTTGAAATGTAACAGTGTCTAATGGTTTGGTGAGCATATCAGCCAATTGTAGTTCGGAAGGCACAAATTCCATATTAATGATACCATTTTCATAAAGATCTCGAATAAATGGTACCTTATGTCAATGTGCTTAGTTCTTGAGTGCTCAAAAGGATTCTCAGTTATACGAATCGCACTTGAGTCATCACAAAAGATCTTCAATATTCCAGAGTCAATTCCATAATAAGCATTTGTTTCATCCATAGAAGTTAAGTACAACATGAGCCTGCAACAATATATTTTGCTTCACATGTTGAGAGAGATTGTGAATTTGTTTTCTTGCTATGCCAAGCTACAAGATTCAATCCCACATAGTAGAAACCTCCTGATGTACTCTTTCTGTCTTCCACACATCATGCCCAATCAGCATCTGAATAGGTAGTAAGATCAGTGTTAGTATCAAAAGTGTAGGAAATACCATACCCGGCAGTGTGATTAATGTAGCGTATGATCCTTTTTGCAGCTGCAAGATGAGATTCCTTTGGATTCGTCTGAAACCTAGCGCAGCAACCAACACTAAAAGCAATATCAGGTCTCATGGCTGTGAGATATAATAGACTTCCAATGATAGATCGATAAAGTTTTTGATCCACATATACACCTTTCTCATCTCGATGTAGTTTACCAGTGGTAGGCATAGGAGTTAGTTTTGGAGTTGACTTATTAAGGACGAATCTTGAAACAAGATCTTTCGCGTATTTCTCTTGAGATAAGTAAATTCCATCCTTATGTTGTTGAATTTCTGAACCCAAAAATAATTTTAATTCACCAACATTGCTCATTTCAAACTCCTTACCAAGAGAGACTTTAAAGTCTTTTACAAGTTTCTCCGATGTTGATCCATAGATGATATCATCTACATAAACTTGAGCAATCACAACATCTTTCCCACTCCATTTGGTAAACAATGTTTTATCAGCTCCACCTCTCGAAAAACCTTTCCTAAGAAGGGATGTAGTCAGTTTTTCGAACCAGGCACGAGGCGCTTGTTTTAACCCGTATAATTCCTTGTTGAGCTTAAGGACATGATCCGGGAAATTAGGATTTTCAAATCCCTTAGGTTGAGCTACATAGACTTCTTCCTTTAAGTTTCTGTTTAGGAAAGCGGATTTGATGTCAATTTGAAACAGCTTAACCTTAAGAAAACAAGCATGAGCTAATAACAGTCGAATGGACTCAAGGCGTTCCACAGGAGCAAAGGTTTCGTCAAAGTCGATTCCTTCAATCTGTGAATATCCCTGAGATACAAGTCTAGATTTGTTCTTGACAATGGTGCCAAACTCATCATACTTGTTCTTAAATAACCATTTAGTACCAACAATATTGATATTGGGGGGACAAGGTACGAGTTTCCATACATCTTGTCTTTGAAATTGATTTAACTCTTCATGTATTGCATTCACCCAATAAGGATCACTAAGAGCTTCATCAATATTCCTTGGCTCTACTTGCGATAGATAACAACCAAAATTGCAAAATTTTGAAGTTGTCCTCTCGTATTAGCAGTAGACTCCCTACCTCCAATGATATTGTTAGTATCATGATTCCTTTGAACCCATAGATGCCTTGGAGGAGCACGATCTTGTTCGACAGAAATAACCTGACTAGAGATTTTCTCCTCATCACTGGAGACATCAGGATCAGCAACCGTTGGGACAACTTCTACTGATTCTGAAGCTTCTTTGATTTTCTCAATTGTCTCGGTTGGAGGAAATTCAGCAGGAGAGTCATCATGATGAAAATTACTTAGATCATCAATGATAACATTTGCAGATTCCATCATGACTTGGGTTCTGAGATTAAACACTCGGAAACCACGACTGTCAGATGCATTGCCAAGAAAAATACCTTCATCGCTTTTTGAATCAAATTTCCCTTTCTGTTCACGATCTTTTAGAATGTAGCACTTACTGCCAAACACTCTGAGATAGTGTAAGTTGGGTTCTTACCGTACCACAACTCATAGGGAGTGTTTAAGGTCTTTGACGTAAATAAACACGATTGATCAAGTAGCAAGCCGTAAAGATAGTCTCACCCCAAAACCTTAACGGTAAGTTTTTTTTATGGAGTATTACCCTTTCCATTTCCTGAATGTTTCTATTCTTCCTTTCTGCCACACCATTTGCTTATGGAGTAATAGGTGGTGAGTATTGTTGAATAATTCCCAGAGAGTCACAGTATTCAAATACTTTGGTGTCTTTGAATTCAGTGCCACGATCGTTTCTAATTTTCTTTAGTTTGCGACCCTGTTCATTCTGGATTCTATTAACAATAATCTTGAACTCACTGAGTGTTTCATTCTTGTGAGACAAAAATGCCACCCAAGTGAATCTGGTGTAATCATTCACCATAACCAAAGCATACTTCTTTCCAGCCACTGTAGATTGTTGAATTGGGCCGAAGAGATCCATATGAATTAAATCAAGTGGAGCTTTGGTGAGAATATCTCGAGATGATTTATGTGGAAATTTCGTTTGTTTACCCTTTTGACAAGCACCACATACACCTTCAACCTTAGCATTGATTTTGGGAACGCCCCTAACAAGTTCTTTGTTAATGATCTTAGTTAGAAGAAGATAATTGATGTGACCAAAACGCTCATGCCAAAGATGAGTAGATTCCACCTTAGTCAAATTCCAACAATTATTGAACTGAGTATCTAGAAGATAACAGTTATTTTTGCCACGTGATCCTTGAAAAATCACTTTTCCAGATTTGTCGACAATGTCACATCCATTAGCACTGAAAACAACCTATGGCCTTTGTCACAGATTTGACTAACAGAAAGAAGATTAGCAGTCATACCTTCAACGTATACGACATCATGTATTTCAAGAATGCCAGGTAATTTGATCGTCCCCTTCTTGCTTATGTAGCAGCATCTTCCATCTCCAAAAGTTACAGGTTCACCATCAAAATCACTTGTGTTGATAAACCATGAGAGATCTCCAGTCATATGCCTTCTACATCCACTATCAAGGAACAATTTAAAAGGTGATGTTGACTTTAGAGAAAAAACTCTCATACTAGCACTACTAACCACATTTGGGTTTCTTGTTAGTGTTGAATGACTTTTAAGAGTAGACAAAAGTTGTACAACATTCTTATGAAGATTACAAACAACTTTTAATCTTTTCTTGAAGGGCACACAAACATGTTGATAGTGATCATGAGAACCACAAAACAAGCATGTACCAACATCATTAACCTTGTTCGAGAAATTCTGAGAACTCTTAGGTTTCACAAAGCCTAGACCTCGCTTATCACTTGACTTACGACAATTCGTCAAAGAAGAGTTGGAGGAGTTATTTAAGACCATTGAAGATGATTTTACAGATTTCAAATCTTTAAGCTTTGCGATTTCTGTAGCAAGATCAGAGTTGATCCGGATTTGTTCATCTAACTTCTTCTGGAGGTCAACTACCTCTTCAAAGTGTTCTCGAAGCACAGATTTTTTGATATAAACTTCGCAATGAAGACCATCAATTTTTCTTATCAAACGATGTTTTTCTATACAAAGAAAATTGATGAGTTTTTTTTTAATCAGGATTCTCAACCTTATCGATGGTTTTTAGAACACGCTCGATGTTGAGTTTATCCATTTCTGGTGAAGCGTTTTCAGAGAAAATATTGTCCATCATCAGATCGCTACAAACACACACTTATAAGGACTTTAATGTGTTTGCCCGCTCTGATACCAATTGAAAAAGCGGGGGTATAACAACCATACCTAACAATTCGTTTGGCAATCTGAGAGGACTTACTTCAATATACTTTCTAGAGAATCAACTAGACAGTCAGACTCAATCTATAGAAAAGCATATACAAGAGTTTATATCTCTATCTCTCAATTCAAACTGCAATCAGCAAATAGGAATTTGCGAGCCCGATTGAATATAAGAGAAGTAACTTGAACGGTACCAAAGACCAATGTTCAAGGATGAATCAATTTCAATCAACAACCAAAGGTTGGATTTCCTAATTGATCGATACAACGCACAACCTGTGATATTTGATTTATATAACAAAATATAATGCGGAAAAGAAATAACACAGACACCATAATTTTGTTAACGAGGAAAACCGCAAATGCAGAAAAACCCCGGGACCTAATCCAGCTTTGAACACCATATTGTATTAAGCCGCTACAGACACTAGCCTACTACCAATGAACTTCGGAATGGACTGTAGTTGAACCCTAATCAATCTCACAATGATTCAAGGTACAGTTGCGTTCCTTACGTCTTTGATCCCAGCAGGATACTACGCACTTGATTCCCTTAGCTGATCTCACCCACAACCAAGAGTTGCTACGACCCAAAGTTGAAGACTTGATAAACAAATCTGTCTCACACAAAAAAGTCTATTGGAATAGATAAATCTGTCTCCCACAGAAATACCTATGAGTTTTGTTCCGTCTTTTGATAAATCAAGGTGAACAGGAACCAATTGATAAACCGATCTTATATTCCCGAAGAACAAATTATTATTATCAATCACCTCACAATAATCTTAATCGATTAATGAAACAAGATATTGTGGAATCACAAATGATGAGACGAAGGTGTTTGTGATTACTTTTCTATCTTTCCTATCGGATATATTAATCTCGAGATAATTCTTACAATTGTACTCAACACGATAAAAAAAGCAAGATCAGATCACGCAGCTACAGAGAAAATAGTTGGGTCTGGCTTCACAATCCCAATGAAGTCTTTAAGTCGTTAACCTACGGGGTCTCGTGAGAAACCTAAGGTTAAAGGAGAATCGACTCTAGCTATACAACTAGTAACACACAAAAGTGTGGGGATTTGGTTTCCTAGTTGCTAGAGTTCTCCTTTATATAGCTTTCAAATCAGGGTTTGCAATCTAAGTTACCTTGGTAACATAGCATTAAATATTCACCGTTAGATGAAAAACCTGATTCAACCAAGATAATATCTTTCAACCGTTAGATCGAACTTAGCTTGTTACACACAAATGAAATGTACCCTCATTTAGGTTTATGTAACCGTACCTAAACGTGTACACCATGTCGGCTCAACAATAGTTAACCAAGGTTAGCCATATGAACACTCTCATATCAGCCTTGTTCATCTTAACCATAACTAGTTCAAATGACTCAAATGAAACTAGTTAAAGAGTTGTTCAATTGTTATATTCTCATAGAAGTATACAAGAACACAATTGAAGCAAAATCGGTTTGATTCACTCGAATCAACATTATAGCCACGGTTTGCAAAGATTGCATTCCTTATTTTATAAATGTTTAAGTTCATGTACACAGCCAATTTTTAGAACTTTAACCTTCACGTATGCAAACGGGTACGCATACTTGAAATACCCGGACCAAGATTGGGTTTCGCCAGTACGCAAACGGGTACGCGTACTTCCAATCCCAGCAGAAATTCTCGGACATGAACCTTACGCCAGTACGCGAATGGGGGCGCATACTTAGGTTCCCGGATTTCTCAAGCCAACAGGTACGCGTACGGGTACGCATACTATTGTTCCCGGACATGGATTACATATGTGCAAGAGTACACAACATGTCATATCCAATAATGGTTAAGTGTTCTAAACTCTTATTTCAATCATTGAAAATTTCTTAGAGGATGACAATAGCCGTTTTCACACACTATTAGCATCAAAGCAATTTTCAAGTTATTGAAATAATCATTACGAAACATTCCAAGTCTACACCAAATGATTGTATCACACAAACCATGTAAGATGTTACTCGGCAATTTTCATATGATCATCTTTTGACCTGCGTCAAGAATATAAGATGAACTTGGTCGAAGCGAAAGCTTGCCAACACATATTCCGAGAAATATGTAAGCGAGTTAAACTCAGCTCGAAATCTCAAATGTGTATAATATAAAACTATATCGTAACACAACTTATGTCTCAATATAGAGAAAGAGAAGAAATAGACTTTACAAGTGATAAATGAGTTTCAGTCTCCACATACCTTTTGTTGATGAAGTTCCACTAGCTCTCCTTAGTAGTTCTTCGTCTTCAAATGATGAATGTCGTGAAGTCTAAGGCTCAACTACACAATCTATGTCCTAGTCCGAGACATGTATAAGTAGACAAGAAATCAAGACTTATAGTTTTGATCACTAACATTGACAAACATGCTTGAGATAGCAACGCATACGAGTTCGACCGAGCAATGCTCTAACAAATGGATAACTAATTCTTTACCAAATACTTAGATAGGTTCAACCAATAACAAAACAAGGAAGATGAGAAATTCACTACTAGGATTTGAACAAACCCTAGAATTACGCCTTTGAAGAGATGTAGGATGCGGTGGATAAATCTTCACCAACCAAACTGGTCCTTAGCTAGAACACCCTTCTTCTTCTAGCTCTCTCAAATCATTACCAAGACACAACTTGGAAGCTCCCCCTCTTTCTTCTAGTTTTTCTTCACGGCAACAAAAACCTCTGTTTTGTTCACATCTTCTCTTGTTCTCACGGACAAGATACCTATCTCGGTCTCCTTTTCCTAAAATAACTAGGTAGCTGCTTGGAAGATCCCCCTAATGGTTAAGGGGCTCACCTGGACTGTTGGGTCCATAAGGCGTGAAAACCTAACAATCTTCACCCTCACGACTTATTGCGAGGTACCTGTCACCATCGAATCTACATTGTTGCTGAAACGTACATGCTTGTACTTCGGTAGTGACTTTGTCATCATATCAGAATAGTTTTCATCTGTATGGATCTTCTCAACTAACTCCCCCTGCTTATCAAATTTCATCATCTTCACCTGGCTTATCTCACTCCTATTCTCTCTTCTTTTCACTAACAAGGATATGAAAACAAAACTATTTTACTCTCTCATCAGAGTTTATACTCTCTTCACCAAAGAAACTCTAATGGTGGTTTCACTCCCAGTCATCACCAAACACTCTCATGGTGGCTCACTTACTCCCCCAAAGGAGGCTACACTCTTTTCCCTTATTTTAACAACCAAGAGAAGCTTATCTTCTTCGTTGTAAACTGTTTTCATCCACGCCATACTAAGACTGTTACACTTGACAAGTGTTACCAATTTCCGTTACAAGACTTCTGTCACACTTCTATCACAAACTGTGACTGTTCATTGGTAGCCGCTGTCACACTTCTATCTAACTGTTGTTATGACTTAGTGACGCTTATGTATAACTGTTACGGTTTTTAAGCAACTGTGACTGTTCCTCTGTAACAGTTTTCCAGCAACTGTGGTTGTTCTTTTGTAATAGTTTTCCAGCAACTGTGATTGTTCATTAACACTGTATTGGGAATAGATTCTTCTCTCCTTTTGACATGTGACTGTTTTTCCCGGTTTTCTTACCTTAATAAATACAGAAGAGAGAGATTTTTCTTCAACCATTTTTCCCTTTCATCTTCCTCTGAATCTTATATGCAAATTTTCTTTACCGTTTCAAGGTTCATCTCGGTGTTAATCTCCGTTCTAATCAATGGATTCATCTTCTAGGTTAGAGGACTTTGTGTGGGCTGATTTTGTTATGCCATTTTAGTTTCTTCCTTATTTTGATTTATTTTCGATTTTCGATTTCTTCCGCTACTGTTTATCCTTGCGGATTTTTTCTCGTTTTCCCTCATAATATTCCCATACTTTGATTTCCCTGCAGTCTTTTTGTGTCAACTCTGGTCAATAAACCCTCTTCGGATACCAAGTGAAGTCCGGGTGGGAAGAAATTTGTAGTTAGGATTCCTCAAAAACCTTCACCCTCCTCTTCTTCAATGGGACAGAAGCAAGAGGACCTTCGCAAGAGGAAATCTTCGAATGATAAAGGAGTAAGAAATACTGTTTTATTTAATTTTTTCACCTGAAAAAACAATATTGTTGCCTCTGTATCTTATCTACTTTGTTGTGTGAATGGTGTCGAGGGTGATGGTGCTCGTGTTAAGCATAGAGTCAAGAAATCTCTTCATAGCGCAAAAGTTGATATGAACATGGATATGCCCTCGATTGAGGTTGTTTTCCCTTGTGATGTTCAATTGCCTCAGGAGTCAATTGTTCCTTCCCCTATTTTTTCATCGCCTATGGTATCTTATTCCAACATCGCTTCAACAGTTGATCCTAGTCAGATTTCTTCCTTTAGTCTCCCGAATTTTTCGAAAGGGGACTCTTCTTGTGCAACTATCACTCTTGAAATGTTTCCCGCCTCAAAAGAACTTCCTCAGGCTGATCGGTTGGCAAAGAGGGACGTCTCCTTTACTCGCCCTGATGCTGGTGTCTTAACTATTAAAGCCGCCAATGAAACTTCTCCTCCTATTAGTCATTCTTCCGAAAGTGTTGACTCCGGGTTTGAGTCATTTTTGAAGATTCTTAACCTTGGCTTATCATCTAGTAACGACCCTTACCTTTCTCAAATATGTGGTGCTCTTGTGAAGTTATTCTGTAATTCTCCTCCTAACGAATAAACCAGGCGCGAAATTTCTACTATCCTAGATCCAAGGATGCATATCTCCCTTGATCATTTGGTGAGTTCTCCTATTCAGTTCTAATTTTTCTATTTTTCGCATATACTATTTCTTATCTTATGTCTTCGCATGTCTTGTAGGAGTCTAGTCGTCGCGTGATTCAAATGGAGAATTTTTATGAATCTGGTAACATTATCAAGTATCTTAATGATCAAGTTTCCAAGCTCCAGGGGGAACTTTTATCTGAGACCAACACATCCGAATATCCGATAATATTCGCGCGAAGATCCAATAACTCAGAGGTAATTCATCTTTCTTTCCGCTTGTATCTTCTCTCCTGTTTTTCTTTTATCTTTGATTCTTATACTATCTGTATATATAAAGATGTGAACCAAAAGCGCATTTTGGAGAGATTTGAGTATCAATATTCTGCCGAGGATGCTCATGCCGAGAATGAGAAGTTACACAACCAATTAAACCAACTGGTTATTAGCCATTCATATATGTTAGACCATATTGACAATCTGAAGGCTTAGAATTTGGGTCTTTATAGTCAAGCTGACTTTCTCAGCTCTCAGGTAACCAACCTTGCTAGGCTACTTAATAGTTTTGATCTGATAAACCGATCCCTCACAGATGAGAATCGAACTTTGGCGAAAGAAAAACGTTCATTTTCAAGTGATAAGGCCGTGTTTACTCGCGAATACCTTAAGTTGCAGCAAACTTGTGATGCCCGAAAAGATTCATTCCATGTTCTGAAGAGCCAGCATGAAGAGGAGGTCAAGAGATTAACTTGTGAAAAATGAGAGGATTCTTCAGAATAAGATAAAACTTTCTGTAAAGATGAATAAACTCCGGGAAGAGCATCAGCAGTTAAAGTCTCCGCATAGTCATCTAAAAGAAGAGCACAATTCCCTTGTATTAAGCGAATAGAGGCTCAGATCTCGCCTTAAATGTTTGGTTGGTGATCAATTTGATAAACACATGGAAGAGCTTGAAAATGCAAAGCTTTCCTTAGCCAACCATTTAAGTTTGAAAGATGATAATGAAGCCATTCTTCGTGCTATTATTTCGCAGAAGGAAGGTAGTCACACTAGATTGGCTGCCTCAGAATCTGTCTTAATTTTTAATTTTATTTTATCGAGTTTTTGTCGCTTATTTTCTGCCTGATACGATGCTTTCGCCCGTTTGTAGAATCGGAGGAGCTGCATCAAACAGAGATGAGAAAACTGCGGAGAACTTTCTAAGTCCCAGACTGAGCTGTCTAAGATTCGATAAGAACGCAATCAAATCACAAATGCCGAGACTTTCCTTGCTTGAATCGATAATGCTTTATTTGTGGATGATGTTAAGGACGAGCTGGTTCGCATGAAGGAAAAGTATTCTCGTCCTCAAAGGAGAATAGAGGTCTCTATAGCCAATACTACGAAGAATGTCGAACGCGATCTCTTCGCTAAATCCAAATATGTTGCAGACTTAATTTTTCGCACGTACCATCTTCCTCTTCTTAAGTTGATAACCGCAGTTGTTGCTAAAAATGAAGTGCTCTCCGAGTCCGATAGTGAGGATGACGATGACGGTGAAAATAAAGGGGATGATAAGGACTCTCCTGTCTAGGGTGACTCTCAAGTCGATCTTCTAAAGGGGTCTGAGGCCGATGGAAGAACTGGTGGGGATACAAATCCCGCTAGTACTGAAGATTCTTCTCGCGCTAATGAAGAGTGGTTTAGAACGAGTCTTAGACTTTTATCTTTTGTGCCCTTCAACCTTTTATTTTCTTTTTAGACAACTGGGCGCTCTCATGCTTGGGGGCATGACTTTTTACGTATTCCTTTCTTCTCTTTCGTTTGCATATCGTTTTGTCTCCCTTTCCTGCATTTAGCCACAAAACAAACAAAGCACTACCGCGTCCTATCTTAAACATTATAACCAACATTATATAACTAATTGTATGACATTACATTCAGTAGTTAATCCAATATTACTAATCATGTTAGGATTCATATAACTCTATGTTGCCATGACTTATAATATTCCAATGTATCTTTAGTTTTGACTGAAGAGGCGAATAACATCCGTATTTCTAATTTTTATTCCCAAACTTGCCTCTGTTCTTCGTCTTTGAAGGAGGAATTTAAGTGAATTTATCCTAACTCAAAGATAGATGAATAAACTGGCGCAATATGTTCGCCCTTTTGACTATTATATTTTTTTATTCATCTCAACATTCAATATTATCCCGGAAAGTTAAGCTCATACCTTCCTCATGTATTTCGATTCTTTTCGCGCCTACATGGTTGTAATGCGCTTATATTTTCTCGATGTTTATTTAAAAAATTTCATTATTTTCTTTGTATGTAATATATCCCCCTTTACATTATGTATGTAAACTCCACATGCTTTATCTGGAATTTGTTTTCATAGCCTTGTATTGCCTCTGTGAGATTTTCGCCTGCAAAATAATGAACATTGTATAGGTCATTTTAGGGTTTCTTTCGAGGTCTTATTATGCCTCCCTAAGTAGAGGTCTTATTTAGCCTCCCCCGTTTAGTAGGTCTTATGTTTGCCTCAGGGTATTGATTGTGGTCGGGCGACGAAATCACAGGCGACAATTACTTTTTCAAGTAGTAATCCATTGATCTCGCATTATCATATCTTTCGTATTATTGCCTCTGCAGGATGTTTTTGCGTGACAATGCGACAGGTCTAAGTACCCTCATGAGTAATAGCCCCATGAGATTGTCGTCTTTGACACAATTCAGCTTCTAATGGAGGGTGTCGTCCCTTATATTACCCCTGATTTCCCCTTCAAGGAACCATACCCCTAACGGGTTAGGTTGGGCTCCTCCCATCCGATTTTACCAACAATCAGTTGTTTTCACGATCTCTTATCCCTCCACCTATTACGATTTTAGTTACGAGATCACACCTTAAGTGGGGTTTCTTGAGGACCGAGTGTATCGTAGCTAGGACTTGCTAAGGATGGCCGGAAACGCTCCAGACGCCCCAGGCACCCTTAGCTCAACCGTGTACCTGGCGCCCTGGTCGTATATCTACACACCTTGACAGAGAAATTATTACCCTAAGTTGTTTTCCCAGGAGCCTCTGCCGGATAGGCTTTTCTTTCGCCCCTAATTCCATGTCTCAAGGTTTCTTTCCCTTGATTCATGCATTACTAGGTTTTCCCCAATGTGACGTGCGATAGGTCTTAAGTGTTTGCCTGTTGCATTTTATGCGAACTAGGGTGCACACCATCATTGGATGCCTAGCGTCCCTGGTTAGAGGTTTTAAATGTATTTGGATCTTGATTGCCTCCTATTGAGGTCTTATTGTAGTTTCTTGGACCTTTTGTTTAGACAGATTACCATGTTGATTTTCATTTGAAAACCTCGTCTTTCGTTAATATTATAATCAATGCATCGCTTTGAATTTTTGTTTTCTTTTTCGCATTACATATTTCTTATTTTTATTGCCTAAGGATAATATTTTTTGAGATATAGTCGATTCCAAGGGTGATCAAGCTTGCGTCCTAAATCTCGACCTTCACTGTCCATAAGATCGTATGCTCCATTTCCGACAACTTTTTTGATAATGTACGGTTTGTCCCATGTTTTCTCTAACTTCCCTCTGCCTCCCTTCTGGTAGGATGGTATCTCATGCAAGACTAACTCACCAGGTTGGAATTCTGTTTCCTTGACTCATTTGTTATATTCACGCGATAATCTGTTGTGGTAATTCTCCATATGTTGTAGCGCAATTTCCCAGTTCTCCTCCAGGTCGTCTAGTTAAATTTGTGTTCAAGTTCTTTTCTGACGCTTCCGTTTTTGTGGTAGGTATGATGACTTTGTTGGCAAACTAAAGAGCAAGTGTATAAATCATCGAGGAGAATGGGTTTAAAAGCCTACAATTAAGAGTAACATGATGGTAACCCAACCTAGTTGACTGGATATCCTAAGATCTAGGTTCAAATGGGACTACTAAGTTATGTATAACTCGTGGTAAACACTATGGACATTAAACTCCATCCTATTCCTATGATGAGACAATGTGTTTCCTGAAATGTGGTTTAGGATAAGTTATGCTTTTAATGGTGCTTATATCTTGTATTTACAAGTGAGATACTACAGGGTATTCTTAATGGGACATCACCTATGTGAGTGTAGAATTGTGGCCGATTCTATGGAAATTTTATAAGTCTTAATTTCCTAAAGCTTTCATGAATCCGGGATTTGTTCAGGGCCGAAATGGATACAACCGTAGAACCAAATTAGTGATAAAAGGCATTGTGTGATAACCATTGTCTTGGTTTAAAATAAAAACTGAACAATTCAAGACATCGCGTTCATTGTTTAGTGAGTAAATCCGATAGTTGTTCACTAAGGAAGGTTCAAATCCAAAAGCTACATATCCTCATGCAATGACTTTTCACTTTATCTCTATTTAGTGTCTGCATAACATTTGCATTCTTTGAAATTCTATTCAGATATTGGGGATTGTAAGAAATTTTGAATATAAATTAGGTTAGTTACAATTGTTAAATTGTGAAGGGTTCTGTCTACTAGTAAAACCCTTTCAATTTAAGTTGGAAACTTATCCCAAGAGATGTGATTCTCTATAAAGGGATTCATTCCAAGAGATGTGACTCTCCATGAAGGCACTCTTACAAGAGATGTGACTCTCCGTGAAGAGACACTTTGTTGTTTCCTAAGAGACACCAATCAAGTATATAAACCACACTCATGTTTCATTCAAATACAAGAAAAGCACATACCAAAAAATGAGTTTACTTGCATTCACTGTT
The DNA here is from genome assembly GCA_023531105.1 of Papaver atlanticum. Lineage (NCBI taxonomy): Eukaryota > Viridiplantae > Streptophyta > Magnoliopsida > Ranunculales > Papaveraceae > Papaver > Papaver atlanticum. Next base: position 747,656 of record JAJJMB010010711.1, read on the forward strand.
GTCATAGAATTGAGAGATAAACTCTAAATTTGGTTCGCCATTTCCTTGAGTTTGGAGTGCTTCTACTCGAGGAAGAAAGATCGTTATATCCTGGGAAACGTTTCACAAGTAAGACCCATTAGCACCGGAGTGGGGCGAATTTCGTCTTAAGGACAGAGTATCTAATACTCGACTCGATCTATACATATATTCTTGGTCTTCTTATTTCTTTGGTTTTAGTAATTCGATCAACGACGGTTGCATATAGAAGGGAATATATCTCACACTAATTGGGTTTACATTCTTCTTCTTTTTTCTAATTATAATTGCCGTATACATACAACATTTCTTATTACTAAGTTGAATCGAATGAAAATCATTAGGGAAATGAAGAACTGAAATAATGCACCGTCTCCACCGTTGGGAGTGGTGAATTTTCCATTAGAAAAATACCATGACTTGTAGGTGATGGTAGGACAGATCGGTTCCGAGGCGGGTACCTTCTTGACAATTTAGGATTAGGTTTCTAAATTAGTAGATCTGAAACCGGAACCAGTAAAATACTAGGTACTTTTAATATAATTTCTGTACTAAACTTATATTGGAAAATTAAGAAAATGCCCCAAAATTGAAGGCAATTTTGAAAAACTATCCCTTTATGGTAAGATATTCGGTAACCTTTTCCATCCAACTAAGTTAATTTACATGTGTGGGATAACATGTGCGAAAAATAGACAAATATACTCTTAAGAATTTAGGTTGAGGTTTAAAATTTAGAGTTCAAGGCTTAATTTTCAGGGTCTGGGTTCAATGTTTAGAGTTCATAATTTATTTTTATTTTTAATTTTTTTATTATTTTATTAGTAGTAGCTTAATATTAAATTTTATTAAGAAAAATTTATCACATCGAGGAAGCAGGCAAGCGAGCAACAAGTTGTGCTGCAAGTCCTTTTTGAATTGCAAATCCTAACTGTCGAAAAACAAACTCTTTCGTGCCGGGAGTCATGACATTTTTGTGCATGACTTCCTGACCCCTCTTGAGGAGTCCAACCGCCTCTGGAGCCAAAAAACCAAATGTATCAAAAGCAAACGGAATAAAAAGATGTCCATTGTCATGACATGCTTTCTCATGTTTCGCTCTCTTACCTGAGGTAGCACTCAGTGTTGTTTATCCGACTGTAAAAGTACCATTTCCTATGCCTACGTACTGACGGAGAAACCCCAATAAGGTCAAAACAAGCGTGCTTCCGGTTAGCCCACCCGAAAATAAGAACATCAGCTGGCCTTAGACTTGATCTCCCTTCAATACCTGAAAATAAGAACATCCGCTGGCATGAGAGTTGATCTCCCTTCAAGTGGATCTGTCAAGAAGTTGACGGCCGCTTCTTTCTTTACCTTCGTATTAACTTTATTTATTTTATTATTAAGGGTATTTTTACAAGAAACTATTTAGAATCCTAACAACAAAATTAGCTACAGCAGCATACTTTTTTATTATTAAGGGTATTTTTACAAGAAACTAATTAGAATCCTAACAACAAAATGAGCTCCAGCAGTATACTACATTAGTTGAACAGGCTGAAGTGGATAGGGGGTTGATTATGTCGCAAGGGGGCCAAGCTAACTCTACCTCCCATATCAAACAGAACAATATTGCACCACTGTGGACTCGAACCTGGGACCTCTTGGAGCGCATCAAACTTTTAAGGAACGGAATGAGTCAGAAAGACCAGATGAGCTACCTACCCTTTTTTATTAGTATTATTTTTTATTTTTTTATTTCAAATTTAAAGAAAAGAAAAATAAAATTATTTTTATTTATTATATTAATTAAAAGTATCTCGCAACTATTGTTACCTTTCCTCCCAGAGTCAGACGGTTTCGGTACAAAAGGTGATTCTTGGTAGCTTATTCTCATCAGACAAAGTATCAGCATATCAGTCGGCTCTTCAGAACTTCATTCAGGTATGTGGACTACCTTCTAACTATTGCGTTGATGATACTTCCCCCGGCGCCGCCCCCCCCTCTATGCACTCCCTGGCAGTCACCTACTTTGACGCAGTTAAGAAGCAAATCCCCACCCAATTTTATATGTCTGCAAGAGATTCCATTCGGTGGCAGTGCAATCGTGTTAAGCATGCTCAAGATTATCTTTTGGCCGTCCCATTAGTGGTCTGAATCAATTCCTTGGGCCAAGACAATTTAGAGCCGTAGTTTGGTACCGCCTTGGTATCCCATTGTTCGTCGAAGGTGGCTTATGCTCAAGCTGCAATAGACCTATGGATATTTTTGGTGATCATGCTCTTCATTGTGCCAAAGATGTTGGGCTCAAGTTTCGGCATGACCTTGTACGTGACGTAATTGCTGACATCTGTTACAAAGCTGGTGTGCCTACTCGTAAAAAAGTAGCCCTTGGGTTTTTGTCAGATGATAATAGGGATTTGCGCCCTGCAGACATTCTTGTTCATAGTTGGGAGAATGGACAAGATGTTTGTATGGATGTTACAGGCGTTTCACCCTTTACAGGTGAAGGTGTTCGTGCTTTTATTACGGGCCAAGCTATTGCGAATGCTGTTTTGCGCAAACATACTAAATATTTAGATCAATGTGTTTCGCATGGTTATGGTTTTGGTGTTCTAGCATTTTCCACGTTGGGGGAGCTTAGTGATGATACTTTGTGTTTTTTTAAGAAATTGAAGAATTGTCTAGTTAGTGATTATGCTAGTAATGGGATAGGTAAATTTCTTTTTTATAGACTAGGTGTTGCTATTCAAAAGGGTGTTGGCGCCCAGCTTGTTGCTAGGCTGCCAGCTAAAGTTTTGTACGATTCTTAATTTTTATTCTTTAAATATTATTGTTTTAAAAAAAATTAATTAAAATAATTCAATTATATGCCCCTGGTGGCTCTTTTCTCTAATTTAAAAAAGATTAAACAAGTAAAAAAAAAATTTCAATTATTATTTAAAATTGTTTTTATCCTTAAAAAAATGCCCCTTATATCACCAAAAGAAAAAGAAAATTTAAAAAAAATATGCCCAAAACCATAAGCCCCTAAAAATTGAACCCCGTAACCTTAAAAGTTAAGCCTTAGCTTGGACCCTGAATATTATATTATGAACCCTAAATTCTAAAGGGCACAATTACCATTTTTCTTGCACATGTTATCCTAGATATGTGACTTAAGGATTAGATGGAAAAGATGATAGAATGGGGGCATTTTCCCAATTTGCCCACAATAGAACATTTCTTCAAAGTTGCCTTCGATTGGAAGGCATTTTTCAATTTCCCCAACTTATATTAGTGTCTTAATAAATAATTAAATGCACAAAAAAAAAAAAAAATCTCTCCGTCCCACTATTAATTGATCTATTTTAAAACTAATTTGTTTAATAAACTAGGTCAATTAAGAGTGGGACGGAGGTAGTATAATTGATCGTATACCGGATAACCACAAAATAACAAATAGATTTCGCATACGCAAAATTAAACACATACCGGCAGGTACTCACTGAATACCCGATTCTAAGAGTTCTATCCATCAGATATTAAAACTATTAACAGATCTGAAATTAGGATCAGAGTTGACTCGACCATCCGGTTCATTTTTGGGTAATCAGGTACCCATTGACATCCTACGAGGTAGCTTTTTAGTGCAACAAAAATTCATTCCATTTAGCAGTGGGTTGACTGGTAGCTTTCCTTTGTAGTGCAGCATGGTAAAAAGCAATAATCTATAATAATTAAGGGTAATGGATGGCGACAGTGTGGGTACAAAATACCACACACTCATTAGTTACGCGAATTAATACATTTAACGGTACGCAAATAAGGACGCACATTATATATCCAGGATAACGAACTTAATGATGTCACTTAGTCATGATAAAAGTGTGAAGATCTATGCGGAAGTAAGAATCTGTGCGGAAATATAAATATCCAAGCGACTTTGACGCACATCAGATCCGAAAATAGGGGCTTTATTAGCTGTCCTCCACTATGTAAACTCCTATAAAAGAAGCGAGAGACCCTTGTGTAGAAAGAGAGATCATTTTGGTGAGCCAAGATAAGATATTTAGGAGAGAGAGAGTTAATTGCTTTCGAAGTTAGGATTTTCCCTTATCATCTTTGTACTTGTTCTAAGATTTAATAAAAGATTTTGAGTATTCCATCATGATTTCTTAGATAATTCTATAGATTATCAATAGGGTGTGGTTGTGGGATTTCCTGCAACTACATTTTGATACTAGAAAACAGCTCGGATGTTATACCCTGTTGGCGAAATTCTTTCAAAAAACGCTCAAAAAATTTCCTAGTTTTTCTTCGCTCTATTAACTATCTTCGAGAGTTTTGGAGGTGTAGATCTGAAAAACAAAAAGAAAAGTTTTCATCTCAGAAAAATTATTTTCATTAGTAACATTTTCGGTTCTTTGAAGAGTACTTTTTCCTTTGTCAAGAGAAAATATTATTCCAGGTAAAACAGATGCTGAGACAAGCATCTACAGCAGAACAAGTAATAGCAACTAGGAGGAGTAGAAGAATTGCGGGAAGAAGAAGGAGTGAAATCGCTGAATCATCAAGGATGGGAGAAAGGAACAATCGAGGAACGCAAGTACAATCTCAGATCCAACACATACAGGCTGAGAACAACACCATCAACTATGATGCGGTAATGTCCATACTACAGATACAGATATGACAGAAGAAAACGAGCAAAGAACTGGTGAGGAAGGGCTAATAAGAGAACATGACCATAGAGGAGCTCCGACAAAGATTAGTCATAGAAATAAGAAGAGAAGAAGAAGCACGCGCGAATTTGACGCGTCAAAATGATGAGCTAAGAGAAGAGAATAACAGATTACAAGAACATAGGTCACGAAGTACCACACGTGCAAGCTCAAGGTCAAGGAAAAGTAGGAGCACATAAATTCGTATCCGATCTATCCGCAGCGATATCAGACAGGAGCAGCTCATAGATAACAACATTTTTGAAAATTTTAAGGTAGGCGATAATATACAAGGAGAGCGCGGTCACAATCGCAGAGAACAATTTCCAGTAGATGATCGACACACACAACACGGCGAATATTATCGCACACAGGAAAATCGCAGAGGAAACCTCAATAAGCGGCAAGATGAACATCAACGCGTACATCATGATCAGGAAGATGAAACTGATGAAGAACAGGTAAGGATGATATTACATGGTAGAAAAATGTTGAGAAACCAAAGAGAGCGCGAAGAAGAAAATGAAAGGAATATTGACGCACAGATCCATGCAAGGCATGAAAGAAACGAAAGGGACAGACGAAGAAGAAGAAGAAGAGAAAAGGCGGAAGAAAGAGAACAACAAGAGGCAATGCGTCAAAATAGGCATGACAACATACTAAGGGAAGCACAGCTGAAAAGACCTGTGCGGCAAGACGCATACCAAACCATAAATGAAGCAATCTAAAGAGAATTAGCAGAAGTGAGAGCGACGCTGACAACACAGAGAGATGGAGGTAGGCGACAATTAGATGAAGCCATAGAAGAAGCAGGAAAAACACCATTTGCACGACAGATACAAATGGCAGTAATACCAACTAAATGCACTTTACCTGTATTTACTAATATTTTTGATGGAAGCACTTGTGCAGTGAAGCACATAAAGGCGTACATCAGATCTCTGTTACAATGGGAAGATAATGATGCGGTTTTATGCAAGTATTTTCCTGCCAGTCTAACAGGATAAGCTTTACAATGGTTTGAGGGATTGCCTATGGGAACAAGAACATCATTCAGTCATTTACAAAGCATATTCTTAGGAGCATACATCAGTAACAACATGTTACGACCAGGAATAGAGAAGGTATTCAGCTTACGCAGAAGGATCAATGAGGGCTTGCGGCACTTAACCACGCGTTAGAGGACTATGTGTAGTGAAATGGCAGGGAGAGTGGATGAAAGGAATCTCATATTAGCTTTTATTAACACACTTTTTCCAACAGATCTGTTGTATACGCAGATATTCAGGATAAAGGATACCATAACAATGACAGAACTGCGCGAGTACCAGGAAGAATACATCACTCTCGAAGAAAAGCAAAAAGAAATTGAATCTTATCCAGTTGCGGTTACAAACGCAAAAGAAGGGAATGCAAGCTTACTCCCAAAGATAACAAATGCAGTCGCAAACACATCCCAAGGAAATCAAGAAAAGATGGTAATGGAAGATAAGCAAAAGCAAGTAGCCATGAGCAGTATAGATCAATAAATTTATGAAAGAGAATATAGAGAAAGACAATATAATAACAATGCAGGAAATAATAAGATTCCAAGGCTAGATAACAAAGGAGAAGGATATGGGGGGAAGATGCGATACTATAATCAAGGCCCAGGAGGAAGTAGAATAGTCTGGGAAGAAATAAAAATGCCGCGTCTAAATACCGCAGTAGACAAAATCTGGGAGGCGGTAATCTTAATGGAAGACATACCATAACCACCAAATATGGGTCATGAGCCACCATCAGGAAGAAGAAGTAGAGAGTTTCGTACTTATCATCGTTTCCATGGTCACACCACCAGCAATTGTCGAAATGTGCAGAAAATTATACTAAGAATGATTGATCAGGGAAAATTAAACCACTTTCTAGTCCCACAACAACATAATTTACCACCACCACCAGAGGGGCAGACACCAGGAGTGGAGGCAGGAAAAAAGACATATTTAATTGAAGTGGGAGCGAATGCAAAGAACTTATACTGTAACTTGATAATACACTCATTCAGAAGTATAAAAGATTTTCATGACAATGTCTTAAGTCGAGTTCATGCAAGAGACAATGATGGGAAAGAGATACTCAACTTGGAAAAAATATCACCTCTGAAAGATTGGCAGAGGCAACCCATCTCCTTCAATGCATAAGAAGCACCAGGCAGAGGAGAATTGCATGAAATCCCATTAGTTTTCAAACTGGAGATTAACCCAAAAGCAAAGACCGAAGAAGAAGCAGATGATGACGCAGACGCATGGGCAATAAACAGGATATTGATAGATCCTGGTAGTTCAGTTGATATATTGTTTTACCATACTTACAAGACTATGGGCGACAGAGATGACGACCTCATCCCTTCGAATTATAAGATTTATGGTTTCAATGGATAAGCAAATAATCCGAAAGGAGAAATAACGATGCGGATCCCTCTAAAGACCATAACCACAGAAATAGTATTCTGCGTGGTTGATGTAGAGTCTCCATATAATGCCTTGATAGGCAGGCCATGGTTACATTGCATCCTTGGAGTGGCTTTAACTTTTCATCAATGCATCAAATTTCCACTACCTCAAGGCATTGGAGTAATAAGAGGAGATCCAAATGAGGGAAAAGCCTGTCATGAGATCGATGTTGACAAAAGTGAAGAACGCGTGAACAAGCGAATAGATTGGAAAAAGGAGATACAAGAAGGTAAGTGAGGTGAAAGGTTAATGGTCGATGTTGTGAACAAAGGCGTAGAAATAAACAAGACTTCTTCTAAGGCGACAACCACCGCACAAGAGGACGAACTTAGCAAATGTGTCAAAAAGAACGAATTCAAGATAGGAGAGCTAGTATTGAGACAAATACCGCCCTACCAGAAAAGTGGAAATAGAATGAAGAAAAACGCATGGGTTGGACCTTACATAGTAAAGAAGGTCATTGGAAATGGAATATATGAATTAATGGAGACGGAACAAAAGGAGGAAGGAAAACTTAACCAACTTTGGAACCAAGAATATTTGAAGAAGTATTGTACGTGCGAAAATATAAACATGACAGAAGAAATGGTCCATATGCGAACCTAATGAAGCAGAAGGGATGAAGGATGTAAAAAAGTTGAAAAGTTATTTACAACAAGTAAATTATTATGTAACAGAATAATTGAAGAAAGAAGACGTCAGAACTGTACTAATCAAGAGTATGAATGAAAATGCAAAATTCTTCTTCTTTACATATATCAAAAATTTCATATAAGAAAAAGGCAAAAATAAGACCTTAATAGAAGGAAATAGAAGTTAAAACCTCTAACTATGGAGGCTAGGCATCCAATTGTGGCGTGCACCCTAGTTCGCATAACAACAAGAGGCAATGATAAGACCTAACGCGCATCATAATTGGGGAAAACCTAGTTAACATGACTCAGGAAAAAGTTACACCGACCCTGAAACCTGAGTCATGGAGATTTGGGGTGAAATGATAGCTCATCCAGCAGAGACGCCTTAGTCGTAATGCTAAGGTGAGAAGGTCTCTCCTAAGGGGTGTAGAAACTCGATCAGGGCGCCGGGGTACATGGTTGAGTCAAGAGTGCATGGGGCGTCTGGAGCGTACCTGGCCGCTCTTGGAAAGTCCTGACTATGATACACTCGGTCCTCAAGAAACCCCACTTAGGTGCGGTCCCGTAACCACAAGCCATATCGGCGGAGGGATAAGGGCCACGAACGCAACTGATTGTTGCATCACTGGATGGGAAGAGCCCACTTTAACCCAGTAGGGGTAAGCTTCCTTATAGGGCAGTCAGGGGGAATATAAGGACGGCACCCTCCATTAGGGAGCTGAATTGTGTCAAAGACGCCAATGTCATGAGACTTTTACTCATGGGAGTAATAAGACTTGTCATATTGCCGCATCAATACATCCTGCAGAGGCAATAATACGAGAAATGATAAGGCAAAATCAATGGGTCATTGCATGAAAATGTAAAGACCGCCTGCGATTTCGTCGCACAAACACAAATAATACATTAAGGCAAAGTAATACCTCTAACTAGGGAGGCGCGATAAGACCTCACGAGAAACACAAACAGACTCATAAAAATATACCTAACGATATTTTGCAGGAAAAGAGTCAAGAAGATGGAACGTGCGAAATCAGAGAAAAGAGCAAACAACAGGAAAGTAAGGATTAAAAGTACGCACATGCGCAAAAATAATAGTATAACAAATAGCAGAGGCAGAAAACTATAGCACATGAAGAGGTAAAGTAAACCAATTATATCAATATCAGATGAAAAGACATTCAGATGAGACACTAAGATAATAATATCGTTAACATCAAGGTACCTGCGAAAATTTACGCATAAATGCATAGGCTGATCATCTAGTGCCGACTAACAAAGGCAAGAATGGGAATGTGAACACATAAAGAAATGTTACCCGCCGCTATATGATAGACTCACGCGTATATTACATATTATTACCAACGCACATGTTATATGTTATTATTAACACATATGTTATACATTATTATCACTGGAAAAATGCTTTGCTTTCGACTAATGACAAATCGCAGGACTAAGATACGCAAGAGTAGAAGCAGAAAAAGAATATGCATTGAATAAAAAGGATATACATTCAAGTCTCAAAAGCTTGGGGACGACCAGTATACAAAAGATGAAGGACATTATACAAAGAACAGAAGAAGACTATACAAGCACGGAGTCATTGCCTTCTTCATACTCCTCATACTTTGCTTCACTATCAGAAATTTCAGAATCTTCTTCATTAGTGGAGACTTCAGCAAAGTCATAATCAGGTACAGGAATATTATGATCAGTGAATATCTCCACTGCATTCTTCTTAACAGCCGCATCACGAACACGGAGCGCGTCCTTAGTCAAGTTAGAAACAGTAACCACCAACTTTCTCTTAAGTCTGCGGCATTTATCATTTCTAGTGGAAAGCTCCGCCTTCAAATTCTCAATCTCCTCTAGGTGCTTCTTTTCAGTAGATGCAAAGGGAAATAAAAAGATTAAAGCCGCATGCGAACAAAATACAAATTGCAACACAAAATTGAAGACAGTGTAGGATTATAAGTAACCTTCTTTTTCAGAAAGGATAGTCCTAACCAATGCCGTATGGTCAGATTCTAAACTAACATTTGTAGATAAACCGGTCCTAGCATTATCGATAACCCTTGCATCCCATTCAAACTCATCATCTTTTTCTATAAGAAGATGAGAGCGAATCAAATTTTCACGGGTGAGAAGAGCATCCTTTTCACTTATAGCTTGATCCCTCTCCATCTGAATTAAGAGTTGAGCTTCGTGAAATTCCTTCAAAGCTTTAGCACCTTTAAGAATCGTTTGATCCTTTTCATTGATGAGTGTGTTCTTTTTCGCCTCAAACCTCTTAATTTCCTCCTTATTTTCATGAAGGCGGCGTTTAAAACCATTATTCACAGATAGCATGGACCTATGTTCTCTATTAAGGATTTTATATTTTGAGCGAAGTTCATCCAGACTAATGTTCTCTAACCCATATTCGGGGAAGTTATTCAAAGAAAAATAAAGGTGCTCAAGAAGAGTCTCATCATCATCAGGGAGGTTAGACGCTTCATCAGACAAATTGTAGATTTCTGCGAACACAAGCAATTAAAAGAAAGTGGAGGCAATGCGAAGATATCAAAATAAGGAGGAGCGAAAAATACGTACCCACTAGCTGATCGTTTCTCTTACGAAGATCAACCACTCTGTTCTTATAAGTGGAAATCTCATCACCGACTTTCTGATTCTCAACCTCAAGATGGCGAACCTTCCTATGCAAGTCATTGGTGACCGCATAGGACATACGAGCACTCTATATCAACACAGAGTAAGAGAAAGAATGAGAAAAATATGAAACCTAAGCGAAAACTGATGCACAATAAGAAAACTCACCAAAGACCCAAGCGCGAATTGGAAATTTGGAGTTAAAGAAGAGGCAACCCCATGCAAAGACTCATGACTCAAAGAGGGAGCATCACAGATCTTAGCAATCGCATCACACGTGCGAGTTAGTCCACCATCATTAACAGAAGCTAATGAGTTGGAAAAGATGCTTGACAACTTCTCCATAGAGGATGCTGATGATGAGTTATCAGGAAGAGGTAACGCGTCATCATAGGAGCTAGTATTTGGAGAAGCATGAGAAGATAATTTTCTCTTTTTAGAGGTAGGCTTTCTACCCTTATCCTTCACCTTTGAAGAAACGCCATCACCTTTAGGGAGAGGAACATCATCATTGAGACCCTCAGCGTCTCCAGTTTCCACCTACGCACACAATTAAAGATAAGAAACAGAGGCAACAATATTGTTAAAATTTAAATGAGTATTTCTTACTTCATTGTCGTGCGAATTTGACGCCTTTGACGCATTCTTGTTAGCCTTCTTATTCTGCTTACAAATCTGAACACGGAGAAAATAATAAGAGAAAGCACTGAAAATAAGCGGAAACATAAAGTAAAAGATAATGTACCACGTCATTTTCCTCGGGCCATTTAAACTCCCAAGGTTTGCAGGCGGCAAGATTCGCAGGGAGTGGAAGAATTGAACCATCAGTACCCCTACCAGAGATGTAAGGACCTTCCAATATGATAGGATATTCCACCTAACGAACATCCTTTGATTTACGAGCGGTATTATTGGAGGTATCATGAAAGTCAACATCCCGCATGATTCTTTGATCTTCTGCGAAACCATCCGATCTCTTCAAGTGGATGGCCCAGCGAGTTGATTCATTCTTCATAATACCAACCTCATAATTGGGGAAGAAATTCTCAACAGTATACTCTGCGGGGACGATTTCTTTATGCGCGTGTTTTGGGTTTCTCACATCATCTGGGTAAAGAGATTCTAACCCGGCGGCACGATGAGCATATTCTACCATAATCCTAATGCAATCACCACTCAGCTGGAATATGCCGCGTGAAAACTTCTCATGAGATAGAAGCTCGTAAAATAATGGAATTTAAGGATTGCAAAGGGGAATGGGAAGACCAGCAAGCAGTTGCCTGAACGAAATTATGATTTTCTGATCATTTCATTGATCGAGCGAAAACCATTCAGGATCAAGAGAACAAGTAGGTTCTGATCCAGGAGGAATGGATAATATAAAACCTCTATGCTCGAATTCAGCCTTTAACCTCTTGAACTCTTTAACGTTCTTCCAACCTAGTTTAAGCGGCATTTTTAGAATGGGAATAGAAGATGAGAAGGATTTAATCAAGATGATCAGGATGAAAATGATCAAGAAGAAGATGATAACGAAAAACGGAGTTCACAAACGAGAAAAAGTAAGAAGAAGATAGAAGAAACAGTTAAAGATGAAAAGAAAGCGCGAAGTAGAGTATGATGATCAATCAAAAATTGAATAAAATAGAAGAACAGCTGAACAACAGAAGTTGCAGAGAATGGAAGAGGAGAGAAAAGATGAACGGGTGCGGAATACTGTCAGTCAAAAGGAATATGAAAAGATGAATGGGTGCGGAAAAAGTAAAACTAGAGTTTCTCTCACCGCTCCTTCTTTGAAAGAACGGTAAGAGAAGAGGCAAAATGTGGGTACAAAATACCGCACACTCATTAGTTACGCGAATTAATAATTTAATAGTACGCGAATAAGGACGCGCATTATATATCCAGGATAACGAACTTGATGATGTCACTAAGTCACGATAAAAGTGTGAAGATCTATGCGACAGTGAAGAATCTGTGCGGAAATATAAATGTCCAAGCGACTTTGACGCACATCAGATCCGAAAATAGGGGCTTTATTAGCTGTCCTCCACTATGTAAACTCCTATAAAAGAAGCGAGAGACCCTTGTGTAGAAAGAGAGATCTTTTTGGTGAGCTAAGATAAGATATTTAGGAGAGAGAGAGTTAGTTGCTTTCCAAGTTAGGGTTTTCCCTTATCATCTTTGTACTTGTTCTAAGATTTAATAAAAGATTTTGAGTATTCCATCATGATTTCTTAGAATATTCCATAGATTATCAATAGGTTGTGGTTATGGGATTTCCTGCGACTACAGATAGTCTTGCTTGGAAATAGCTGAATTTACACATGTAGTTGTACTGGCAGAAGTTGTACAAAAGGAAGTCATGAGGGAAATTAAAGAGATTGGTATCCATCTTTTCATTTTAAATACTACCTACAGGTATTGACTTAATTGGTGAGTCTTCGATCAGTTTTTCATTCTTTTGCTGGGTTATGTGGCTGTGTTCTTATTTTTATAGCATAATAGTGACAATGTACGGGTAATAATTTGGTGTTTTAACTGGCATAAAGATATATCACAAAAAGACTAGCTAAATTAAGTACTTCTAATCAAATGAACTGCTGCCTTTACCAAATCATTCGAATGAATACTAAATTCGAACGCTAATATGTGTCAAATTTAGAAGACTTGAAATGCAACTGAATTGCTGGTCAAATGCAGCATCAGTAGTTCTCCACCACCAAAAGTAAAATACTTTTATGTAGGTGCTACATTCTAGCTAGGAAGCATATGACGACGAGCCTACTCCAAACATTTAACATTTAAAAGGATAGTTTTTATGTTGTTTTTTTTTGATCCATAAATTAAAGATTTTATCAAAAGGAAGATAGAGTACATGAAATATGGACTAAACCAACAAGACGTCCAAAATAAAAAACCGACCAAAAAGAGAAAGTACATCAAGCCACCGCACCGCCATCCCAAAGCCATACAAAACCTTGCCTGGGACTAAAAACTAAACAAGAAAAACTACCATCGACTCGCTAAACAGAAAGTCACAAACAACATAAAAAGAAAAAACCCAGAAACCTCAAGGAGGTTGAAAGATTACTTCCTTCCAGCTGATGGCGAGTTGCTTCAACGAGATACCATGAAAAACACCTCTATTATGGAGCCAATAAGCTACGGTATGCTTTATAGAATCCTTAATGGCTGTCTCGCTTTTACTAGTATCATGGAAAGCTCTCTTGTTTAAGTCAAAAAAAGAAAGCTCTCTTGTTCCTTTCATCCCACAAACACCACAAAATTGTTGTAGGGAGAACTTTAAGCACCAGATTTTTCCTTGGCGAATTAGCTCTCGTCGGCCATGATCTAATGAGATTAATCAGGTCCGGAGGAGTCACTCACACAACAGAGAACTCCGCAAGAAAGAAACACCAAATAGACCAAGCCACTTTACAGTGAATGAGGAGATGGTTAGCTGTTTCTCTATCTTTGATGCAAAGATGGCAATGATTTAACCAATCATATGGCCAACATTTATTGCACATCACATCTTGGGTGGAGATCTTAGAGTAACTTTCCATCCACATAAAAAAACTGACTTTAGTTGGCCAAAATCTCGACCACAATCTTTTCTTATGAAGGAATTGTATAGGATGCGGGGTTGAATTATTGAGCCACTGATAACAAGAACTAACGGAAAAAACTCCATTCGATTTCTCCCCACACCAAACCCTGGAGTCTAACTCATTAACACCTGTAGATTGGAAATTATCATGTAACGGAAGCAAAGTTGTCAGTTCATTGATCACCTGGTCATGTACATTTAAAAGGATAGTTCATGATAGGCACATGCTTTAGAGTGCAAGGTTCTTTCTGAACACTCTAATCACCCTTGATGAAAAGTTTGTCGAATTCCATATACGAATTATTAGATAAATGAGTAAAAATTATTCCACCAGCGAGCTAAATGGCCGATGGGTTTTCACGAGATTAATCTTACATAACCAATGAGAAGTTAGCACTTTGCTAGTCCAGTTCCAGCAACAAAGCCACTGGCTCAAGATTAAAGGCATATCATTTACCTGCATTGTTCTATTACTAAGTGGTTTATAGAAGCTGATGACGATCGGATCCCTGCTGATTCAATTCGGTTGGAGCCTTTTGTTGGATACAAGTCTGTTGAGTGGGAACGCGGTGGAAAACCGTTTGTTCTGGTTTGCGACTCCCTCGGCGGTAGAGGTTTCACGGAGAATAGTACTCCATGGGTTTCCATTACTGAGATCATACGGTCAGATCTACTAGCTTCTTTTGATAATATGAGAACTGCAATGGACTTTGGAGAGGCAGGAGTAGTAATGAAGACAACTTTTGTAGCTAGATTTGGTACAATTCTCTTTCATAACCCTTCAGTCAACATAAGCAGCAGCAGCAAGTCGGAGGCTGCAACAACTTTAGCTCGCGTCAAAAAACAGTTCTGTACAAAGCTTACTGATTCATATATGGAAACCATTTTCAGTGGAGTTTTTCCGAAGACTGTAGCTGATTCCTACCAACCGAAGGAGTACTACCGTGTGCAAGTTTCTGACAAGGTAGAACCAGAATCAGGTTTTTCTATCAAATGCCAAATTATATGCGGAGAACTTATAATACAAAAGGTCGAGAAGAACCTGAAGAGATGCTTCGTAGCCGATGTTTCGTGCCTCCACAAGGATCTTGACTTGAGGTTGATGCTGGCTACAAAGGGGGACTTGACGGCGGCACTTAAAGACGAAGAGCTAAAAGGTTTAAAACAGTTGGTTGATTCCGCAATCTTGGATGGCAATGTAAAAGGTGGCTTGAGATGGCCTATGGGAAAGGAGCACTCTTCTGATGGTAAGTACTCAGTTGTAGGGGCTTGGCATAGCATTGTTAAGACTTTCAAGAATGCATCCTTGAAGTTAAGGTTTATAAATGCAGACAGGTTTGATTTCTGCGCTTCCGATGGAGAAGTTGGGAAGGAACTAACTCTAGATATGAAAGGAGTAAACGATATGTTAATGGACAGGATGGTTGACATGGAACCTGCCATTGGAAGCCTTGAGGAGAATTTGAAGTTGGTATGGGCTCATTTGCTGAGCTTTGAGCTGTGATTGTGACTGTTCAGCTTTTCAGCCATTGCAGCCTTCCAATGGTTGCCATTTTCTCTTTTTCTTTGTTCTCCCCGGAGTTTACTTTTATAGTTAACAGCAGTATGTAACCTTTCCATTTGTCGTTATAATTAGTACTATGTAAATCTATCTTTCAAAAGCAGCAAGTTCAAAGGTATGCCTAGATTTCTCGGTATCAAATGCCAATGGCACCAAATATAACATACAGTTTCATATATATAATGCAAAGATCTGGATGTTCCACAGGAGTTCGAGTAAACATATCAAGACGAACCTAACAAATACGAGAAGCAACTAATGAAAGCTGCTAGTTAAAGTTATACCAAGTACATATATGTCTCAATGACAAGAAGCATATCAGTTTGCCCAAAAATAGTGTTCGCTGAGGTTAAATCTTCTTCCGAACAGGCAAAAAGACCGTAGCATTTTTAGGGGCCACCTTTTTATTCCCATCCATTGAAGGTGGCTATGGGGTGTCTTAAAAATAGAAATTGTCTATATTGTCCTTCACCTTTATACTAAATCTAAACATATATCCTTTATTTTCATAATCATATCATTCCTCTTCTTCTCTTTTCTACCCATTGGAAAAAAAAATCATTGTTTTAATTTTGATTGAAACCAAATATCGTCGATTAAACGAATTTTATGATTGATTGTTTAAAATTAAAACCCGAAATTCATTAACCTTAAAGTTGAAACTTAGAACATCAAAAAAAAAAAAAAAACGAGTTAAACAAACAAAACGGATAGATGATAGTAGTTGTGATCCAAAATTAGGATTTGATTGCTTGAAATAAAAAAATTGATCCGAAATTTTTCTAGGATTTGCAGTAGCAGAAACATAATCGGTAGATAAAAATCTATTTTACCTACCGATTATGGTTGATGTTCTTAAGAAATGAAAAACATCAACCATAATCGGTGGTAAAATAGATAGTTATCTACTGATTATGTTTCTGCTAATGTAAATGAAGAACATCAACCATAATCGGTAGGTAAATTGATTGTTATCTACCGATTATATATTCTTGATTCAAAAAATTCAATTTTCTGTACTAAAAATTAAGCACAATCGGTAGATAATGAACACCATTAACTATCGATTGTGAAAGTTGAAAATTCCGAAATTTTCTTAAGTTTTAAAATTTTGAATTTGGGGCCATGAACACAATCGGTAGATAATGAGCATCACTTATTAACAAAATTTACTACCGATTATGGTAGTACCAAAGTTCAAAAATTAAAGGATTTTGGCAAAATCTCATTTTAGGGCCACTACACAATCGGAAGTTAAATTCACACAATTTACTATCGATTATGGTAGTACCAAAATACGAAAATTAAAGGATTTTGGAAAATTCTCATTTTGGGGTCATTATATATTCGGAAGTTAAAATTAACACAATTTACTACCGATTATGGTAGTACCAAAATTCGAAAATTGAATACATTCGGAGGTTAAAGTAACACAATTTACTACCGATTATGGTAGTACGAAAGTGCGAAAATTATAGGATTTTGGCAAAATCTCATTTTGGGGCCAATACACATTCGGAAGTTAAATTTACTACCGATTATGGTAGTACTAAAATTCGAAAACTAAATATATTCGGAGGTTAAATGAACACAATTTACTACCGATTATGGTAGTACCAAAGTTCAAAAATTATTGGATTTTGGCAAAATCTCATTTTGGGGCCAATATACATTCGGAAGTTAAATTTACTACCGATTATGGTAATACTAAAATTCGAAAAATGAATATATTCGGAGGTTAAAGTATGTCAATTTACTACGGATTGTGGAAGGGCAATTTTGCCATTACAAAATACGCGAGATAAGGGCTAACTTCAATTAAGGTTTGGGTGACCGTATTTTGTCTTATTAGTGGCTCCTAATTCTTTTTTAGTGGCCCCTAAAAATGCTAGGAAAAAGACTTGCTATGAAAAATAAAAAACTTATGCCTAAAAAATTTGGTACACAAGAACGTTTGCAAAATTGCTAATAGGGATACCCATTTACTTTGGGTTATACCAAATTCTATAAAACACAAAACATCCTTCACCTTCAGAATAGTACACCCCCAAGTAATTCGTACTCCCTATAACGCAACCATGAAAATTTGGACCAACTACATAAAGTTTGACTTTTGACCGACTCGTGTCTATAGCCCAAAACTAGGTAGGTAAGCCACTGAGTCAGGAACCTAGTAAGCAATTCGGAATTCGGAATTCGGTAGACGTACGGAACGGTAAACGTACGAGTATTATTCGGATTTGCGAAAATCTAATTCGGTCAAAAATCCGGTCAACGGTTTGGTATTCGTCAGTAATTCGGAACGGCATACGTACGTGCATAATTCGTTTTAGAGATATGAATTTGGTACATAAAATTCGGCATGTATTAAATATCAAGAATGATTAAATATTAAGAAAATGTTAGGAGTGTGTACTAAATATCGATATATGTTAAATATATGTAGTATAATCATCAAAAAGCAGTTGGTCCAGTGGATTGAAGATGAACATTGGAGTTAGACGGTAGGTGTTCGAACTCCTACAGGTGCAATTTGGCCGAACGAACACGCCCGTATACTACTTCGGAACGTCAAAACCGCGTTTAATTCTGGAAGCTCAGAAAAGTCACGTACTGGGTTCGGTAATGCCTTTGAACGGCCGATTTATGCGGGAACGTTTGGTACGTAAAAGGTACGGCGAGTTACTAACTAGGGTCGTGAAATCAGTTCATTATTATTATAGAGTGAGTATCTCTTCTGAAATAATTATACGCGTAGTACCTTTTTCACTGTTTTTCTCTTTTAAAATAAACTGCTTTTTCACTCCTTTTTCATTGCTTCAATAATTCAATTTGATGAAATTACTAAATATTTACGATTATGGATTTTGGATCTTATCCGATGATTAGCTCAAGCTTTCACTTTATCTTGTCTGTTCTCATCTGATCTTAATTGGTAAGTTATTGTTTCTGGCCTTGCTCTTTTTGTGTTTTACATCCATTCTGGTTATCTTTAATTTTATTTCTTTGTTGTCATATGTTCTTAAATCATTATGTTTGGTAATTTGATTGAAATCTCAAGTTAGTAATTTAGGATATATATATATATATATATATATATATATATGGATCTTAGTAATTTTGGTACATCTGTTGATTTTGCTGATTTGTGTAATGGGCCACCAGTGACCAATCAGTGAGCCAGGTAAGAAGGAGCTAAGAGTCGATGATAATTACTAATTGGGAGTAGTTGTTTACTGGTAGTTGTGACCAAAATTAATGAATGGTGACAATTTACTTGGAAAATACTGAAATTTCTCCAGATTCTGGTTTTTGATCCTTGTCCTTGAGCTCAAGTCAAAGAGGGAAGTTCTCAAGGAAGTCAGAGAGGGAAGAAGTAAGAGCCTGAACTGCTTTTCATTTTATATACTCCTACAGGTTGGTGTATTTCATCAGCGTTTCATTGCACAACACATTGAGATCGAAGTTGTAGAAAGTGAGAGTTCAGGTCTTCCAATGGCAGCATATATTCCTCCTCACAAGAGGTACTCTAAGGATGGTGATGATAATAATAGGCCACTTCCAACTCAGTTCCAGATGAACTTGGGGGAATCTTCTACTTCGAAAGATGGTGCTCGGAAGCGTGGATTTGTCCTGAACATGCCAAATGCTATTTTTATGTCGTTCATGGAATCTGATGATGATGACATTTCAATTCGGTTGGTGCTTGTTGATGGATTCACCTGCATCAGGTCAACATCCCTTAGCCACAGAGGCTTCGCGAAGAATACTCCATGGGTGTCTATTACTGAAAGAATACGGTCAGAGCTACTGGCTTCTTTTGCGAATGTGAGAAGTGCAATGGATTTGGGAGAGGCTGGATCAGCAATAAAGCCAACTTTTGTAGCTGTAATTGGTCAAATTTACTTGCTTGACCCTCCAGACAGCATAACCACCACCGCCATCACCAGCAAGTCGGAGTTTGAAACTGCTGCAGCTCACGTCAAAAAACATTTCTGTACAAACCTTCCTGATTCATATATGGAAGCCATTCTTTGTGGAGTTGCTCCGAAGATTTTAGCTGATTTGCACCAATCGAAAGAGTACTACCAAATACTTGTTTCTGACAAGCGAGATCCAAAATCAGCTATCATTATCAAATGCCAAATAATATGCGGAGAGCTTAAAATACAGAAGATCGAGAAAAACCAAAAGATATGCTTTATAGCCAATGTTATGTGCCACGGCAGGGATCTTGACCTAAGGTTGATGCTAGCTATCAAGAGGGACTTGACGATGGCACTTAAGGAAGACTCTGAAGAGCTAAAGGCCCTGAAACATTTTGTTGATTCTGCAATTTCGGATAGAAGTGTAAAAGGTGGCTTGAGATGGCCTTTGGGAAAGGAGCACTCCTCTGAGGGTAGATACTCCGTTAGAAAGACGTTCCACAGTACAGTTAAAACTTTCAAGAATTCATCCATAAAGTTAAGGCTTATAAATGAAGACGGGTTTAATTTCTGCACTTCCGATGGAGAAGTTGAAAATGAACTGGTTTTAGATATGAAAGGAATAAACAATATGTTAATTGACAGGATGCTTGACATGGAACCTGCCATTGAAAGACTTCAAGAGACTTTGAAATTGGTGTGGAATCATTTGCTGTGCTTTGAGCTATGATTGTGCCTGTCCCCCTTTATATGTTGCGCAAAAGCTTTTTAGCAGTTTGTAACTTTTCTGTTAGGACGAGGTTTGCGCTAGCATGCACCAAAACAGGAAGAAGTGAAGAACAGAAACCGAGTTGCTTGTAAGGGATTGCTGTGATTGTGAGCTTTTTAGCCATTGCAACCTTCAATGGTTGCCATTTTCTCTCTTTCTTTGTCCCCGGATTCTATAAATCGTTATATTAGTATGTAAATTTTCCCTACAAAATTGCAAGTAGATTTCTCGGTATTGAGTATGAACGGCACGAAGTATGCTACTCGCTTATAAACTGCAAAACATCTGGATGATGCGCATGCAAAAGTTTGAGTAAACATAGCAAGAACAAATACCAGAAGGAACTAACGCATTTTTTGTACTAGCATAAAGAGAATTTACATGAAGAGCACTGCTAGTTAAAGTTAAAACCAAGTACATATGTATGTTCTCAATGACAGTAAACATATCAGTTGCCGCAAAAGAAAATTGATGCACTTGAAGGCTCGGTTCACTGAGGTTAATGTCTGAAATTTTTGTTGCAAAACTGCAAATATCTGGATGGTTCACGAGCATTTGCAAAGTTGCTAGTAGAGATATCAATTTACTTTGGGGTGTGTACCAATCACCCTAAAAGACAAAACATCCTTCACCCTGGACCTGGAATGAACGCCTCCAAAAAAATTGGTACCCCTATTAGTAGGAGACATGAACATTTGGACCGAAAACATAAGTTTGACTTTTGACACTATTAAGTAGGTAAGACACTGAGTCACTGAGTTTGGGAAATCGGTCTTACTATAGGTGAGTAGGACCGTTTTCACTGCTTTTTTTTTCTTTTAAATACACTGCTTCTTCACTGCTTCAATAGTTCAATTTCGGAATTGCTAAATAGTTGCAATTATGGATTTTGGATTGTTAGCTGATGATTAGATCAAGCTTTCACTTTATCTTGTGTGTTCTCATCTGATTTGATTGGTAAGTTATTGTTTCTGGCCTTGCTTTTGTGTTAATTTACATCCATTCTGGTTATCTTCATTCCAATTCTTTGATATGATGTGTTTAGATCATGCTTTGTTAATTTGATTGAAATCTCAAGTTAATTAATAATCTGGGATATAGATTCATATGGACCTTAAATTTCTGGTTATATATAGTAGGAATTTCTGTACATCTGTTATATTTTGCTGATTTGTGTAATGGGATTACTTTTCTGGGTTATACTAATGAAGCCACCACTATACAAGGAGCTAAGAGTCAATCATGGTTCCTAATTAGTAATAGTTGTTAGCTGGTAGTTGTGACCAGGAACAGTTTACTTAGAAAAAGCTGAAAATTCTTCAGCTTCTGTTTTTTGATCATTGAGCTGATTATATACTTGGAATTTGTACTGAGAAGTTGTGAAGGAAGTCATCTTCATTTTAACTTGGTGTTGTTCATCAGCTTTTCATTCATATTATTGCATAACAACACATTGAGATTTCAGGTCTTCCAATGGAAGCATACATTCCTCCTCACAAGAGAGATGATAATAATAGGCCCCTTCCAACTCAGTTCAAGATCAATGTAGGGGAATCTTCTACTTGGAAACATGGTGGTCCGAAGCGTGGATTTGTCATCAACATGCCGAATGCTGTTTTTATGTGGTTCATGGAATCTGATAATGATGACATCCCTGCAAATTCAATTCGGTTTTTGCTTGTTGATGGATACACCTGCCTCAAGTCAGCACCCCTTAGCCGCAGATTTTTTGTAAAGAATACACCATGGGTGTCTATTACTGAGAGAATACGGTCAGAGCTACTAGCTTCTTTTGCAAATGTGAGAGGTGCAATGGATTTGGGAGAGGCAGGATCAGCAATAAAGCCAACTTTTGATGCTAAAATTGGTCAAATTCACTTGCTTGACCCTCCAGCCAACATAATCAGCAGCAGCAGCAAGTTGGAGGTTGAAACTGCTGCAGCTCATGTCAAAAAACAATTCTGTGGAAACCTTCCTGATTCATATATGGAAGCCATTCTTTATGGAGTTGCTCCGAAGATTATAGCTGATTTGCACCAATCGAAGGAGTACTACCAAGTGATTGTTTCTGACAAACGAGGTCCAAAATCAGGTATTATTATTTAAATGCCAAATTATATGCGGAGAGCTTAAAATACAGAAGATCGAGAAGAACCCGAAGAGATGCTTCATAGCCAATGTTTCGTGCCTCGGCAGGGATTTTGACCTAACGTTGAGGCTAACTATCAACAGGGACTTGACAATGGCACTTAAGGATGACTCTGAAGAGCTCAAAGGATTGAAACATTTGGTTGATTCTGCAATCTTGGATGGAAATGTAAAAGGTGGCTTGAGATGGCCTATGGGAAAGGAGCACTCTTCTGATGGTAGATACTCCGTTATACTGACACTGCGCAATATAGTTAAAACTTTCAAGAATTCATCCTTGAAGTTAAGGTTTAAAACAGGAGACGGATTTAATTTCTGCACTTCCGATGGAAAAGTTGAAAAGGAACTGGTTTTAGATATGAAAGGAATAAACGATATGTTAATTGACAGGATGCTTGACATGGAACCTGCCATTGAAAGACTTCAAGAGACTCTGAAATTGGTATGGAATCACTTGCTGATCTTTAAACTGCGATTTTGAGTGTGCTCCTTCATATGTTCAGTAAAAGCTTTTTAGCAGTGTGCAACTTTTCTGTTTAGCGTTATAAACTTATTTAAAGTATTGTTCAGATGGCAAAAGCATATGTAAATTTTTTCTACAAAAACATAAAGTTATGTATTTTGGTATCGATGTGAATGGCACGGCGACTCACTTATAAATTGCAAACATCTGGATGATGCGTGAAGATTCAATTTCAGTAGTAGTTACTTCATGGAAACATAAAACATAGCTAATAATCAAAATAGAGTGCAGAGTCCTCTTCATATCTTCAGCGAGATGCCGCCCTGTAGCATGTCATACCACCAATAGAATCTTTCCAGAAAATATCTTTTAGCTTTGATGGAAATTTATCTGGTTCAAGCTCACCGAGATCCTCATCCTCATCATCATCATCTCGAGCAGCAATCCCTTTTAACTTGTTCCTATTATCATGCTTTGCTTTTGCCATTTTTGCCAGATAATGAGCAGGTTCGTTCGATGTCCTTGGATATTCTACCAAATCTAGTCCTTCTTCTTGTTTAAGGTCCTGGATAAGAGGCCACAACCCTATATCGCAACCCACACGACAATAAAGATAATACTTACAGTCCTTGCAAATAACTTTTTCACTATATGAGGTTCTGCATTTATCAGTCCGGCAGTTATATGCAAACTTAATGAGCCTTCCAACTTCAGTAGAATTGCAGATGACATAATGACCAGAAAGGTTGTGTCGCGCAGCAAGTTTGACACCAGCCTTAATTCCCATCAACAATTGATAAAAAAAAAAAAATCCATCTTTTGAGTGCTTGGCAGTTGCAATGACTGGCTTCGCATCCGCATAGCGTATAATAACTCCATATCCTCCGTAGCCTTTTTCCTTCTTTCTGTAATAAGCATACACATTAATCCATTGCAAATGCTTTTGAGGATTTCCCTTACTCCATGAAGCAATCCATTCCTCCTTTCTTAGCTTTTCACTAGGAGCCTGGTCGCTGCCACTCTCCGACTCCTGATCAGTTGTTGGTACGGCATGCTCCATCTCTTCCATCGGTAATTCTTCGATATCTGATGGATCGGAGAAAATAGTTTGTTGGTCGTTCACTTGCACGTCTAATATTTCCAAGTCACTGTCTGCATTCTTGATTGGTTCTTCTTCATCGTCGTAATCATCATCTTCACAAGCATTCTCGCTTGGATCTTCTT
The DNA here is from genome assembly GCA_023531105.1 of Papaver atlanticum. NCBI lineage: Eukaryota > Viridiplantae > Streptophyta > Magnoliopsida > Ranunculales > Papaveraceae > Papaver > Papaver atlanticum. Next base: position 771,842 of record JAJJMB010010711.1, read on the forward strand.
CTCCTTCTGAGTAATAATATCTTTCTTCTTCTGGGTAATAATATTCTATAGTACTAGTACTAAGGCGGTCATCATCTTCTGTTTATTGTTCAAGAGATACAGTGGCAACAGCAGCAATATCATATGAAGATGCAGGGCGTTGAAGTGAAGTACAATCAGTAGCAGCAGAAGCATCCACATCCATTAAAACCCCTTCTTCTTCTTCTTCTTCGTAGGACAATTCGTAAACACCCATGCTTTCTGGCATCGTTACGCAAATTAAGAATAGATCTGAAAGCATCAGCAGAAGGTAATTATCCTCAAACCCTAGGGTCATCTTTGTGCGGCTGGCCAGCTTTCAGATTTATACTCTGACTCTCTCATAAACATACAAAACGGGTAGAGCAGACCGGTCCAAACCCGGCTTATTACTCTTTTATTTTTATTTTTTAGTATGTTTTTTTATTGTTACTAGAGTTAATGGAATGGTGAGAGTTTTGTTGGGAAAGAATTAAATGACAGAACAGAAGCATGCAGTAAAGAGATTGGTAAAAAATCTGAAAAGTTGAATCTCTTCATTTTAAATATTGGTTCTCCACTCTTTGTTTCTCAATCACTCTGTGTTCAGATGGCATACATACCACCACATAAGAGGCAGTCTAAGGATGGTGATAATGATCTTGTTCCTACACCTTCTTTTCCTGTTCCTAAATTCCAGAAAAGATCTAATTTGGAGTCTTCAACTGTTTCTGAATCAAGGACTAGAGTTTATAACGCTCGAAAGGTTGGGATGATGATTTACGCGAAAGGTGCCATTTCTAAATGGTTTATAGAAGGAGGTTCAAGTTCAACATCTGATGGTGATCATCTCCCTGCAGGTTCAGTTCGTATGGAGCCTTTCCGCCGTTCCGAGTCGTTTGAGTGGAGACGATGGGGAGATGCATTTGTTTTGACTTGCGTACCCCACATCTGCAGTGGATCTCTGCAGGCGCAAAGTACTCCATGGGTGTCCATAGCTGAGAACATAGGGGATGAGCTACTCGAGTCTTTTGGAAATTTCAGAGAAGAAATACGTTCGGGAGAGATTGGAGAAGAACTAAAGCTTTCTTTTGTAATCAGAATTGGAAAAATACTCTTCCATGGCAAGAACTTTTCTGGAGGTGTAACCACCAGAGCGGATGCAGAATCTTGCTTCGGTCATGTCGGAAGATCATTTTGCACAAATCTTCCTGACTCTTACATGGAATTCATTCTTGCTACAGTTATTCCAAAACTTGGAGTTTATTCCCACCAAGCAAAGGAGTATTATCATGTGAAGGTATTTGACAAGTGCAACCCTGATACATCTATTTCAATCAAATGCCGAGTTATATCTGGACAACTTAAAATGCACAAAATTGAACTGAGCCAGAAGAGGTGCCTAGTAGTGGATGTATCTTGCCTTGATAAAGATTTGGACCTGAGGTTGATGTTATCCACCAAGAGGGGGTTGGCGACGTCAGTGAAGGGCGATGCTGAGAAGTTAACTAGCTTAAGGCAATTGGTTGATTGTGCAATATTGGATTCTAATGCAAAAGGTGGTGTGAGATGGGCAATGGGAAAGAAGTTCTCTGCAGATAGGAGATATACAGTCATTGGTGTTTGGCACACAAATGTGCAGACTATCAAGACTTCCCAGTTGAAGCTCAGGCTTAGAAATGCAGACCGGTTCGATTTCTGGGCTTCTGATGGTGATATTAGCAATGAAGTGACGCTGGAAGTAACAGGAATTAACGCCTCCCTAATAATTGGGTTGGACGTGGTTGAAATGGAAGCTACCATTGCAATCCTCGAGGAAACTTTGAAATTGGTATGGGATCATTTCCTGAGCTGTGACCTATAAAATGCATGTTTTCACTTGTTAAGCAACAGCTTCGCAGAGGTCTTTGATTCTAGAGTGCTAATCAGTCATGTTGTCTTGTAAGATGCATGCATTATTTACATTGCGTTTGTTTTTCCTTTGTATGCAACACAAAGGAATCTTTAGAATAATGGAGTGAATCAAACTTAATGAACTTTCCTTGCTTGAAATCAATACTCTGCTAACCAAAAATAATTCAAAACAAGTTTGCTTGCTCGTTGGTGGTGATTTGAAGCGTTTTTCGCCCCCCTTATCAGCCCGCATTTAGCTAAATGGGTTCTCCGTTTAAGAGGACAGGACAAGGCTTGAGCTAGCATGCACCAAAAAGGTGTGCACCTTGTCTGTTGATGGACACCCCAAGCTGGTCACCTTTTCTGTGTCCGATACGTGAATACGCTGTTCCTAGTCGGACACGCACGCCGGGAAATGTCCTCTAGTGGCATTTCTGATATTTTCGTTTCTTGTAAGGTCAAAGAGAAAACATTAACCTCTTCGTCACCAGCATTTGATAGATTCAGTATTCAATTTTGTTTCTTCACAAAAATCATCAGAAAATTACATAAGTTTGGGTTTCATAATGAGGAACTTGGGAAGAAGATTGATTAATCGAGCTATTACTCAAACAAAATTACAACAACGAGAACCCCAATCCATCCTTATTCGTTCCTTCTCTTCTTCTTCTTCAACCAGAACAACTATTCCATTCTATATACAAAACCAAAAACACTTCTCCTCTTCTGCTTTCAATCCATCTAGGACAAAGTTTCTTAATTCAACGAAATGGACAGGGTTTGGAGGTTAGTTTGACAAATTTCGATTCTGGGTTTTGTTTATTTCTCGATTTTGTGTAGAGTTTTTGTCTAATTAGGGGGTTTTGTAATTCATTACTAATTTGATGTAATTTTTGTGAAATGAATGGTTTTTAGAGGTTAGTTTGTGATTCATGATTCTTGGTTTTGTTTATATTCTTGATTCATAGTGGTTTTAATGGATTTTCAGGGATACTATGAATTTTTATTTCTTTTATTTACAGGACCGAAGAGGAGTATGTTTATACAAACCCAATCAACACCCAATCCTTCTTCTTTGATGTTTTACCCTGGTAAACCAGTTATGGAAGTTGGGAGCGCCGACTTTCCGAATCCGCGTACAGCCATGAATTCACCTCTAGCTAAAGCTATCTATGGAGTTGATGGTATGTGCCCTCCTTGTAATTTTCGTGTCATGCTTCAAATGTGTTATCATCTTTAGCTGTAGGTTCTTGGTTTGCGTAATCTAGGGGGTACTACATATGCATGGACATTGTCTTGTATGGCATAGAGGTTGTGGTGGTAATGTCGTGTTATTCTTCTATCTTTGCATTATGTTGGTTCCATTAGCATGACAAGATGCTTTTAGGCTTACATTCCAAAGTTGGAGATATAATCCCTGTGTCAAATTAGCAGTAACCCATTACTTGCTGTGACTACAGGTATTACACGGGTGTTCTATGGATCAGATTTTGTAACTGTGACAAAGTCAGAGGAAGCTTCGTGGGATCTTCTTAAACCTGAAATATTTGCAGCAATCATGGATTTCTATACCTCAGGACAGCCACTATTTCTGGATGCAGGTGTTGCATCTGCCAAGGACACAGCTATTCATGAGGTATTTTTCTGATGACGCAGGATCTTAAGGTTTTCATGTTTCTGGTGATTGTTTGGGAACAAATCATCTGCCTAGCTAGTCAAATCCAATGCCATGACTTCTTGCGGCGCTTCACTTCAGATATAAGCAAACACCTATTTTTTATCCGCCTAAAATATGATAGCAACATTACTATCTTATGAAAAAAGTAGGACAGCTTCAGTGAGTTAATTTTCCCTTTTAAACCGAAGTTTAAAAAGATATCTAATGTGCAAGAGAATGGGAAATGGTAGAAAGTGTTTCTGCTAAAGGAAATCCTTTTCATAGTTCTTCAATATTGGTTGCCAACTTGCCATACTGTAAAACTTAATATGAATTTGTAGTTCAAAATTGTATAAGCTTTTTACACGATGTTCTTCTGGTTACATGTGTCCAAAATAATCCAACTGTTTGGATACATTTCGGATCAGTTTGTAACATATATAGAAGATGTCATTCTTACATGAGACTTTACAGGATGATACGGAGATTGTTGCTATGATCAAAGAATTGCTGGAGACTCGTATTAGGCCTGCAGTACAAGATGATGGCGGGGACATCGTGTACCGAGGATTTGATCCGTGGGTGTCCTTAACTGTTTATTGTTAAATACAAGTCAAGTATAATTCTTGGGAAGTGGTTATTTGGATTAAAACCATTAAATCTCTGTTGTCTGTACTTTTTTAGGGAAACTGGAGTAGTTAAGCTACAAATGCAGGGAGCCTGCAGTGGTTGCCCTAGCTCAGCTGTCACTCTAAAATCAGGGATTGAAAACATGCTCATGCACTATGTACCTGAGGTAAGGACCCTTGATTTGTATTTGCGCAGTTTTTCTTCTACTTCAGTACTCAGTAGTTGCACCCCATGGTATGGATATTGTAGAGATGAACTTCAAAGTACTACAAGGTACTGTGGTATTATCTGCTAAACATGCATAGACAGCAATTAACTCTAGAATAATGCAGATACAAACTACTATTAGAATCTACAACACATTGGGTATCTTAGAGATGAACTCAAAAAATGTTGATAGTACGGGTAATTGGTGATGAAGTCCAAGGTGGATCGATAACATGTATTACATGAAACCTAACAGAAAACTAGTTCTTCTGGTAAGGACCTAGAACATACCCAGGTGATGCGACCTCAAGAACTATCTTCTGTTTTCTGTTTTAGCCCTCCATCATTCTAATGCACACAGATAGATCTATCCCAAATCCTGGGGAAGTTTCAGTTCCTTACCCGTATCTAGAATTCTTGCGTGATTAGTAGGTTTATCTAGTCTGAGCTGAATATGTGATGTAATAGTCACCCATTTAAGGAGGATCTTAATGTGTGTTTTTTCCTTGCCATTATATACACTTTCTGTTTGTCTAGTCTGAGCTGAATATGTAGTGTGTTTATCTAGTCTGTTTATCTTAATGTGTGTGTTTCTCTTGCCATTATATAAGCAAAATCTTCTTTGTTGCAGGTGAAAAGTGTAGAACAGGAAATGGACGAAGAAGAAGTTAACGAAGAAGAAAATGAATCTGTCACCAGCTAAGATTGCTTACAATATTATCACCAAGGAGTAGAACATCTTGTATTAGTGGAGAGGTTTTTGTCACGCATTCTTTAGTTTGATCCTTTTCTTTTCTTGTATAATTTTACGCAATAACTTTTAAGTTGTATCTTGAGAATATAAACTGTATGAAAAAGGGTTTTGAAGGAATCTCAAAATAACTGATATGTACAAGACAATGACAAAGATGGCAGGACAATGCCGATTACTTTCGTTGTGATCTGAATAATATTCTGTCTGGTGCAATCCATTTATCCAAAGAATGTCCTTACTGATCTTATCTCTTTATTCTTGCATGGTTTATTTGTCCCTTGCTTTGTAAAGCATGGAGACCTAAACAAATCCCACAAATTCAAGGAGATGGTCGGGTTCTAAATCGCTCCAGGGACGAGGACCTCTCTGTTTTGTCCTCCCTCTTACTCTCGCTGCTTAATGCAACTGCTCATAATAACACAAAAGTAAATGCAGTCTGTTCCATTTCACCTAAAGAACCCAAGATTTTCAGTCACAGATAAGACAGGTCAGTATTTAGATGCAGGGAACATTTTACACAAGCACAACTACTGGCCTTGGTTAACTTGCAAAAAAAACAACCCACCAGTGCCACCACCATACTCTTCTCTTCAGTCTGAAGTTTATTCTATTTACATGAGAAGATAAGAAAGAAACTATAAGAGGAAGTAAAATTCTTTGGGCACCCAACATGAAAAACATTCAGAAGCACAGAAGCAACATGAAAAGTTAAAAGCAGAAGAGAAAGAACAGTTTCATATCAACCAAAGAGAGCTAGAGAGATGCATACATAGTCGTTAACAGTAACATCATAGTCTTACTAAGGCAGAACAGGGTTTACCAACCTCTGCCATTAAGCTCAAGCTGATAAATACCTCTCTCAATTATCCGACCAGACCGGTCAATTGTTTATCGTTTTCTTTCCCATCGGTCGAATTATAAAACCAAATCATGATAAAAGAACACAGACAATTCAAACTTAAACCACAAATACCCAAATGCAGAAAAAAGTTCACTGCTTCAAATCTTGTCGACTGGCTTTCTGCTTTCACAAATAAATTAGCTTTCAAATCTTCTCCTCGAGCTTATCCGCTTTCACAACAGGATTAGCCTTCGAAATAGCATTTCTTCCAAGAGCCTTGTAATCGAATGTACACTCATGCTTTTCTGGATACCTGTGAGTAGCACAGAATGTCATCCCACATTTGCACTTGATTGCTGTCAAACCGACTTTCTTCCTACAAGTCGAGCATCGACCTGGTTGTGCATCGACCACTGGTGAAGCTACTACTGGAGGTTCTTCTGCAGGAGATGGAGTTGCAGCGGTGACCAGATTTGTACTGTCAGCTGAAGTTGATGGAAGCACTAAGGCAGGAGTAGAGACCACCACTTTGGTTGTTGTCATTGAAGAGGATGATCCAGCTAGAGATTTTTCAACGGCAATTTTAGCAGAAGAAGCTTGTTGTTCAGAAAGGCAATGATCCCGATAACACTTGGAACACAAATTTAAAGTTGCTGGACTACCAAAGAATCCGCAATTGTTTGCACACAATCTGTGTTCTGGTGGAGTTTGACATCTTTGTTCTTCTGCCATCTTTCTCTTTGATTGCTGGCTGCCTAGTTTTCTTGTGATTAAAATTCTCCTCTCAAAAGCAAACCTAGAAACTGAAACAGCAACAGAACCTAATTAATTCAGTTTAAAAATCAAAAACAACACTGTTACGATTTTAACTTTTGACAGATAATTTCAACTATTACTAACCTCAACCTAATGTCCAAACTAGTCTCAAAAGACTAATTCGAAAACCGATAACCTAACCTCATAAGGTAGAAACAACTCACAAGTACAAAGTGAGAATTTAAAACTAAACGCTTCAAATTCTGATCCATCTAAGAATGAAACTCCTCGTAACATGCTTTTCTTCTTTCACGAAACCACATAATACGAACATGTCATATGACTCGCAATTACAATTAAACAAGCAAAATTCTTACAGATAATCAACACAAACACAATCACAAGAACAAAAAATAGCCAAGGTTTATTAGATCATTACATTTTTCGTGTTCGGCGTAAGTCTACAAAACAGAAAACTCTAATTTCCCTTCAATTGAAGCCCCTTGTAATCATAGTTATAGACCTCTAATTTCCAATTCCAATTTTAAGAAGACTCAAAAGGACTAAACTCCTAAACTGGAAGTATCTAGAAACCAGTATTAATAATCATCAAAAAATTGCCTAAAATACAATTACCAAATAAATATAAACAGATCATATCTCAAAATCAAACTGATTAAAACAATAAAAAATCCTCATACAGCTCCAGACCTGATTAAATTAACAGAAATCAGCTGATCGTGGAACTCAGATTCCAAATCCCCTCTTCTTCTTAATCAGATGATAACATCTAATTAAAAAGTGATTAAGGCTTGCACTTAGCAATCTCAGCTTCTAGATCTCTTCTTCTTCTTCGTTTAAAACTTCCACTCCCCTAAAAAAAAAAAAAAAAAAAAAAGGGAATAAAAATAAAATAAAAACAAAGGGGTTTTACTGAGAGAGATGACAGAGTCGTGATCGGAACCTGAGGCTTATGGGAGGAAGGAGGGAGGAAGGGAGCGGAAGGAGGCGGCGGTGGGTTCTTCCTCGAGGAGGTTGGTTCAAAGGAGGGGGTGAAAATGAAGAAATAAGAAACCCTAAATAAACAATAGAAAAATGAAAAAAGGGGAGGCGGTGGCGTTATAAATACGTGTCGTTTAATTATGGTGGTGGTGGATAATATGTCCCACCAAACCATGACATTAAAACTGTCAGTTTTTGTGACTCATTCTTTGATATTTTTTTACATGGATATGTGATGAGAGCAACCAATTAGCCAGGATTAGAGGTTAGTCAAGTAGAGTCAAGGTTGGTTAGTGAGCAGAGTCAGGGTTGTTTAACATGTCAAAGCATGACCAACCACCTATCGGTGTAGTTCACAAACTAATATCTGATTTTCGACTTAGTTAAGTTTGAAATATCTGAACAAACTTAATAAGTTTGCATATGAACACTTTCCATAAGGACCCTCAAGCTCGTCATCAGCGCTATTAAACCGGTCAAGAGTTGATCTAAAGATGATCAAGAGACAATTTAGCCGCTAAGGACTCGATTAGTTAATATAGTTTTTAATTAAAAGAAATTAATCTAACAACGATCTAGATTCGAAACTAGTACCACTAGTTAGATCTCGGAAAGTGATACGAAATGGACTACTCGAACGTGTCACTCGGATACCGGATGAAGAATAAATCATCTGGATAGTTAGAAGGGCAAGATAGACTTTTGTCAATGGACCGACTTGGCTGCCCATATCCAAGTGATGGGTGCCTTTATCATTTTTCGTTGGTCTTATCTAACCAAACCGAGATGATAAACTCATTCTCTTTTATCTTTCTATTCTCTCATTCTCTTTTCTGTTTCTTCTTCTCTTTCCTTTTTTTCTGTTTCTTTTCTGTTGATAATTTGTGAGTCGTGCATGAGGATTTATTGAGTAAGATCAATTAGTGAAGAGGTATAATCGAGGATAGAGATGGTGTTGTTGTTTGTGGCTGATTTAAAATCGAAGGAGAAAGTAGATCAGTGAGTTAGGGTTTCTGTTGATTGGTTTAGCTTTGATTTGAGATAACAGTTGAAGATGGGTTTCGAGAGCTTGAGTAGAAAAAGAAGATTGTTGTGTCAATTTGAAGATTAGGTTTCGGAGAAGAAGAGTAATTTGATAATTAGGGTTTCTGCATGTTGTATTGGAATTCGAATTGGGCATAGATTGAGAAGATTTAGATAGAATTGTATGATAGGTTTATGTTGAAAGGAATTAGGGTTCTTGATAGAACAGAGATTTAGGGTTCGTGGGTTTAATGATTATATGAAGGAGATGAAATTGATAGTTTGATGTTGTGTTGCTGAGTTGAATCAAAGTAAAGAAGAATTGGTTTCCATGGAATCATTGGAACCATTTGAGGTAATTATTCCCTGAGATGATTTAGCTCAGTTCAGTTTTATTGTATGAATATTTATGTTTGATAATTGAATTAAGAATTGGGGTGTATGTGTGATAAAACCAGTATTTGAGGTGTTATGACAGTGAACACTTGGATGTGCTTGTGATAGTCTGAGTTTAGATAATTGAAATTAAATGAATGAATGTGAGGAAGTTGTTGTTGAAGTAATGGAGGTGTTGTAGAATACAGGTGAAGTGTTATGGGACTGCAGTGTATAAACTAATGGCTTAAGTTGTTATTGCAAGTGGTTTGGTTTACTGAATGATAATGGTTGTTTGAATTGATATTGGTGTTACTGTTTAGAGTGTAGCTAGAGGATAAGAAGAGGTCATGGTGGTGAATATTGAGATGAACTGATGTTGATGTTGTTGAACAAATAGGAAGACTGTTGAAGTTGCAGGGGATATATGTATGAACTGTGTAGGTGAAATGGAAGTTGGTGATAATGTTGGTACAGCTATCAGGATTGGGGTTATGAAACTATCTTAGTTTGATAGTAATGATTGTTGAAGTGAGTTGCAGGGAAGAGGTCTTAGTGGTTTGGATTAGTGAGCTTGTATAACAAATGGTTGGGAGCAGAGTTAAGATGTTTCAGTAGTTGGTTGTAGTACTTGTGAGGCTGTAGTGATCTGAAGTTGCAGGCAGGGAAGGTGTAATTGAGATGGTAGTTGTAGGATTATAGTTAAGTGATTGCTGTGAAAATCTTAAAGCTGCAATTGCATGTAATAAGAGTTCTTAATTGTAATTGAAATTCAAAGTTTGTTTTGAATGAATGAATTGAAGTTGAAATGATAAATGAGAAGGATATGTTGTAGGAATTGAAGCTGTAATAGTTTAGGCCTCGTCTTGATTTGTCAGTCAGATGTCTGACTGATTTTGTGTTCCTGACTCAGCTATCGAACTGAGTTGAATCAGTTTAACTCAGTTGATTCGTTTCTTGACTCAAGTTGACCAAGACTTGACTAGTTTGACCATACTAGACTTGACCTTTGACGTGGACTTAGACGTTGACTCTTTCTGACCGTTAGTGATCGTTAGTTGACCAGGCCTTAGATTATGGACTTGTTTAGTGGACTTGAGCTTTGGACTAGTTTTCGATTTTGATGATTTGGACCCCTTATGGTCCGAATTAGCCTTTGGTTTCTTCTATAAAGTTGTAGATACTCATAAGATTTATCTAATGGACTATAGAACCTACCTAATTGAATTATTTAACCTTAGATATGCTAATGATAGATAATAATAAGGTGTAGAACCATAAATGGGCTTAGAACCATTAGATAGACTTGTATGATTATTGTATGAGCCATTTTGGCTAGATTCTTAGAGTGCTTGTGTGATTAACAGTTAGTCTTTATTAACAACGATCGATTCAAAGGATGAACCAGTGGATTGTGGATCTCGAGGTAGGCGTGGCTTGTCATCAAAAGAGGTGGGAATTTACATTTAACTCTTGTGATTATTGTTGTTTTCTTTTACAAAAGTTTATGTTTAACAAAATTTCATGCATTGTCTGATTGTGTATTTCATGCATTGTTTTATTTTAAATTCCGAAAGTTTGTTAGTTTTTATAATCTTTCCATTGTTTGGAAAGGAACTGTAATGCGTTGTTTGTCTTTGTGAATGTTTGGGAAATAAGAATTTCCATATGAATGCTTGGGAAATAGAAATTCCCATATGTGGTATATATGATACGCTCCTTCATTTATACCTATTTTCTTTCGAGATTTTATGTTATGGCTAGGGCGATACACCACAATATTACCTATTAGGTGCTGTAATTTTGCATTGAATATTATAAATTGTTTGAAGAAGGAGTTAGTTCCATATACATGATTGTTTATCTCTGTGAATTGGATGTCTTTTAGTGTTTTGGGAAAACATGTATTGTTTTCAAAATCATTCCAGTGATTACTTGAAAGTTAAATGTTATTTCTACTGGGCACCCCTTTTAGGGATGATGTGCTCACTCAATTCCCACTTTCAGTTTCAGAGACAGATCAGAGTTGCGCAACGGAAGCTTCGAGGAGTTGAGTTTGTTAGTTGGTTAACTTTTGTTATGTTTATTATGTTGTATATTCTATTTGTAAACTAAATGACTATTGTATATGTATCATTTGAGAGAATTTTTTGTATATATATATTTCAGACCGGGGCTAGTTTTTGGGTTAAGTTTTGTAGCAGATTTCTTAATTGAATGCTTAAGTATATGATTTAGATTCTTAGTGCCTATGTATTTAGTTAATCTCTTGGATTAGTCAGCTGCTAGCTTTGGGGGTGCTACTCTTTCTTTTTCTTTGGCTGCTTACTAGTGGGATTTGCATGATCGTCGTATAATAAGTTTGCATTTCATGCTCCACTATACAAACCAAGATGCTGCATATGGACTAGAACAATATAGAACCAGCAATGACACGATGGAATTTTGTATTTCAAATTGTTGTGAGGGTCTAATTCTGTAAAGGATCTCGTATAATTTTCCAATATCATATAAAAACATGTTAAGATATCATGCGCCAAGAGCAGATGAAGAAAATCCTTCCTAATACAGTTGCTCATTTATAGCTTTCCCGATAAAACTATGATAATAACTGATAAACGTCAATATATAGGAAAACCTGGAATCAATAGTCGCTTTTCTTCAAAGATAATCCATGGACAGGCATATTAGTCGCCTGTGCAGGATATAAAAACTAAATTCCCATTTATTGTCGGTTTCCATCTTAAATTAACGGAGTTTGGAATTTGTATTTGTTGCATTGTTAAAATGTCAAACTTATGATATATTTACCATACTCCACAAGGACAGGTACCTATATTGTTATATACATTATGGTATAAATATCAGGCTCAGAGAATTTTAGGGAAGAAAGAAATTTTCGTTATGTTACGGAAAATAACTTGTTAAGACATATTTATAACAATACACTTGACACTGTCACTATCAGTTTGGACATAAAAGAAAAAGACCTTCAAAGTAAAAGACCTATATACCCGAAATACCTATATCTGCTAGTCCACATGTCGAGGGATCCCACCTCTGTGAGATGTAAGATAGGCTGTGAGATGCAACCTGTTGTCAGTGTAGAATTACTTTTTCATGATGGTTCTTATGGGTGTATAAAATCAAGGAATTTGCCAGAGAACCAGGGATTAAGAAATCATGTTTCCAGAGTCTCTCTATTTATATATGGAAGGCTCTAGGTAGCTTTGACTTCAATCTAAGATAACATGAGATCCAAGAAAATTAACACTTTATCGGTTTAGATAAAATTCTTATTATCAATTCATGTATATATGTGAGAAGTCCACTTTGAAATTACACAGAAGAATATGCATTATGGTCCAAGGTTCTGGAACCACACACAATGATGGTTCATAGCTGCTCACTAGCCTTTGAACTTATAAGCGGTGTTCAATAACACTCAGGGCTTAATCAATGATCCACAAACACAAAGTGATTTAGTAAATAAATTCGTCTTATAAGTTTTTAAAGTCGAACATAAACATATAGAATAATTATACCTCTACTGTAGTGGAACTAGGTAGGTTTGCAAACCTATGACAGTTCACAAGTCATACCACCAGGGTTTGCAAACCGGGTTGCAAACCTTGGCAGTTTGGGAAAGTCATGCCATAAGGGTTTGCAAACCTAAGTAATTCGAGAAAGTCACATGGTAGTACGTGGTTTGCAATCCGTGTTTGAACCTACCTAAATTACCGAACTCAAATGTACATGGTTTGCAAACCGTATTTTCGAACCTATACAGTATGCGAAATTCAGACTGACTTTTATAAATCATACGTACAAGTATGTTTACCTATTACCAGGCAGTTCTTTTTGTCACAAAATTAATGTGAAACATTCCGAAATAGCCATATGCAAAATGCACTTTTGTTTGGACAATTTGTAAATGATCAACTTGAAACAAAAAAAAATCTTGAATAATAAATTGTTTTTAACTAAGATTGTCAAGGATCTATAACATTTATTTTTTGAATCATATTTCAAGAGTTCAACCAAGACATGATGGAACTCGAAAATTCTTATTTTCAATAGTAAATATACTAAAACCAATGACATAATCTCATAAGATAGAATGGTAAATAATACTGTGAGAAAATAGGTTAGGTAAATCTTCATATACCTCTTTGTTGACGAAGTATCGTATGTGTCATCGTTTGTACGAAGGTTATTCTGTGATGTCTAATACTCAACTACCATACTTTAATCCTAGTACGAGACTTGATTTTAGTAGACTGGAAATAAAGATATAGTTTTGTACATCTAACATTGATAACAAACTTGGGATAGCAAAACTTTCGAGTTCGACCGAGCGATACGTTAACAATACTCTTCCACTCGAGTAGAGTTGACCTCTCCCTAGTTGCAATGATCCCAATTATCACCGCTATAGTTTTTACTTACCCATTATGGTTATCCGGTAGTTTAGGATTTTTCTAGCACTATTGCGGTTACCTAGTAACAGCTTGAGAATTTTTTTATCACAACTCATTCAAGTGTACCTGTCAGGCGTTGGTGTTAGAAAGGGACAAACCATTACCTATTACATATATTTTATTAGGCAAACCCTACTTGCAGAAGCGGGGTATTAAAATACCACCACCTTGAATTTGAGTGGTCCTTGGCTCTGCAACATTCAATCCCAAATCTCCAACGTTCCTTGTCACTCATGGGGTAAGCACCTGGTCCAACCCGTCCAGCATACTCTCACATCCTCGATAGGTAATACGTCGTCATCTCTGAAATAATTTTTAATAAGCCGATCCTCCATCAATACCGAACCCACTTTACCAATTGATAGACGCATTATTGTGTCTAATATGTCTCAATTGTATATATTGTTAGTGTTCGATTTTGTATTTATTTTGTTATTTTATGTCTTTATAGGTATTTTTAGAGAAATAAGCTCCTTTGGCGAAATTGGCTCAAAAAGTGGTGTTTTACACCCCAGGATAGAGTACTAAAGGAACCCAAGAAATGCACCGGAAGCACCCCAAAAATGTGTCGGAGGAACCCCGGAAAAATTACTATCTACGCCCAAAAATTACTATTTGCATCCCATAAGACAAGTGCTAAAGGGACACCCGTGCAGGATTAGGGGGAGGACATCTTCTTCTCAAATTCAAAAAATGAATTTTGGCGGGAAAATATTTTCATTAACAGCAGAATTTCGATCGGATGTTTGGACGTGATTTAGTGAGATTCAATCCCTGAAACTTAGTGGGTAGACGTGATATGACTATAGAAATCTAGTATGGGTGTTTTTTCCGATCAAATTTGGCTTAATAACGTGTTTCAATCCAAAACAGTGGACACAAGTTTTCACGGGTTCAAGTGAATTTGACACGAGTTTGAGGCGTGTAATGCATGAGTTTCGAGTGTGTTGCACTACAGAGATGCGTGAAGTATATAAATAAGGAAGTTTGACAGCTGAGAACGCGTGGAAGATCAAAAAATGGAAATTTTGGCCGTGGAGAATAATATTGATAAATGAAGGTTATTTGGGAGATATGGCCGGATTAAAGGAGGATTAGGAGTATAAATAGATTTATACAGGTACAAGTAAGGGGTGTCGAGAGTTTGGGGTCGATAGGAGAGCTAAGGAGGCGTGAATCAAGAGTTTTCAGAACTCTGTTGTTGCTGCTGCTGCTGCTCGTGAAGAACAGGGAAACAACGACGGTTTCTTCAACTTGTTGTAACAGTTTCTTCAACTGTTTTGCAACATTTATCTTCGTTGTAACAGTTCCTTCAACTGTTTTGCAACATTTATCTTCATTGTAACAGTTTCTACTTCCTCTTCTGCAACATTTATCTTAGGATTTGTAACGATTATCTTCATCATAACAGTTGAGAGTTGAAACAGTCGGTTTGTAAC
>JAJJMB010010711.1:801727-981369 GCA_023531105.1 Papaver atlanticum
CGAGCCAATTTTCCCAAAAATGTTTATTCCCCAAAAATACCTACAAATGGATAAAATACCAACATTAGTACAAAAATGGGTACTAAAAATATACATAATAGAGATGAAAATAGACACATAAATGCGTCTATCATGTTGTCCATGACACTTTTATATTTATATACATATATAAAATGTGTAGGTTTTATAAGAAGTCATCTATACATGCTTTATTTTTTCATTATAAATTTTAACTAATACAAATCCATTGGATTATCCGCACCCAATCCGTTCATCCGTGCATCCATTGGATGTTGGATTGGATGCGGATGCAAAATTTGAAATCCGTAGTGAATTGGATTGGATGCGGATGAGGTAAAAACCGGTCTATATCGGCCCATGCTCACCCTAAATGTAACTTCCTTCTTTTAAAATAAAACAAAAATTCTAAATGTACCGTGTAAAAAAACAGATTTAAAACCGTCTATCACAACGCTCTCAATTGTGGAGCCCAAAAAAAGCCCATGCTAATCTTTACAAGACGGGCCCACGTGTGATGCGAGGAGGCGGTTTAAATCTTGTTTTTATGCTCGGTACGTGTAGAACTATTGAAAATAAAATCTTTTCTTAAAATAAAATATTCAAGGCTGGGCCGGTTCCTGGGTTCCACCTTGAAAGTCCTATTTCAGGTCGATGTTGACTTTGACTATAAACTTACCATAAAGGAGAGAGTATGACGAGGGTTTCAGTGGAATTTTCTAGGGTTTTTGGAGATGTCTTCTCTTCCTCCGATGATGAAAATGAAGATGTGTTTTAATCCAAGCTGTGACACTAAATCCGAAACAACGACAACATATCGAAAAGGATGGCGTCTCAGAACCGGCGATTCTGCTCAACTCTGTGAAAGTTGTGCTTCTGCTTACGACTCAGGGAGGTTCTGCGATATGTTTCACAGTAGTGCTGCTGGTTGGAGGAACTGCGAATCCTGTGGAAAACGACTGCACTGTGGATGCATTGTTTCTACACAATCATTCGTACTGTTGGATGCCGGAGGTGTCGATTGTATGAGTTGTGCTAGGAAGAATGTCATGATGGCGGCGCGAGGAGGAGAGTTGGACTGGCTGCGGAAGAACCCTAAAGCTTAGACTGAAATTAGTCCGATCGGAGTGTGTTTGAATTAGTCGATCGGAATGTGTTTATTTTTTCTAATTTGTAAAATAATTATTCTATCTAAGTAGTTTAATTGGATTGATGTAGAGATTGTAGAGTACCAATTTTATCATAAAGCAATCTGATTTCCCTTCCCTAACCTAATAATTCAAGTCTTTCCTTAAAAAGTTCAATTATTAGAGCACAGGGTAGGAAATCTTCTGAAGAAGGCACCGGTCAGGTATGAATCTTTGAAATTCATGTTCAATTTGTCTCAAGGTTAAAGATGAATTTCTACAATGAAATTTTCTTTTGCTGTATTATCATGTTGTTTTACAATAAATCCTCCATTTTGAGCATTGGCAATTTGGCAATTTGGCAATTTTGTAATACATTCTCATTTGTTTGTTGCCCTCAAACAAATGAGAATGTTTAGATTTGGTAGTTGTGTCATTATTATCAATGAGCGAAGCTAGTTGGAAAAAGAAAACAGATGTTTACAATAGATGGGGGGTTGGTCTGAGGATCAAATTCACATTCAGTTGAATTAGCAACAGCTACTTCAGATAGCAGGTATGTAGATTATCTGAATTCACATATTGACAGTGTACATAGCATGAATTAGTTGTACATGTTTCTTGATTCCCGAAGCAAAAATTGTGTCACCTTTTATGTATTAACAGCATGAAGAATATATTTCACGTTGTAGTTGTTTGAATCTTCGTTATTTTCATTTTTATTTACCTCCGCTTTATAGGATACATGAATTTCGGTGGGTGTAAAATTCAGGAAGGGTATTCCTCAATAGAGATAAAGGAAGCATATTGGCAATCAGCCAGAGTTCCATGTCCTGCAGCATCAACATAACTCATTGCTGCTAGGAAAACTGGGTGTCCTCGTGGACAGGCTGTTGCTAACTGGTTCATGAATGTTTTGAGAAAGTGCCTAACTGGTGTTTCCTCTGTTCATGAATGTTTTTGTGAAAGTGCCCAACTGATGTTAGTAAATTTGCCTAAGTGGTGGTTATGAATGTTTGCAGTTCAATATAAAAATGATCTGGTGTTGAATTATTTAGATAATTTTGATCCACATTCACCCAAGAGGAGCTTATCCATTTCATGGTTTTTTTGTATTAGCCTATGCGTGATTTGTATCAATGTATTAGATATGTGGAATGCATATGCCATTTCTGAGGCAGGTTGTGTTGTTGTGATTAGAGGAAGCTTAGGTAGTCTGCTTAGTAAGTTTTTGTATAATAATTATTAGTTTGGTGAGGCACTTGGTTTCAGGTTATTTAACTGTACTTTCTTTATGCAGTTCTGTCAATACCCTTTTTACTTAGGAAACATTAGGATTGTTCAGTTGGAGTACACTGATGCAAAAGAGAGTCTCCTGCAAGCTGCTCGTAAAGCTCCTGTTGGAGCCCTTGTTTCCGAGATCAATGCAACAAATGGGCCATCATAGTTCGATTGCTATTGAGGGAAATACCAGAGAGAACTGTCCTCATGCCTTTCAGTTTTGAGGCCATAATCTGAGCTTGCAAATGTGAGTTTGACTGTTCAAACTTGCACTAAAAGAGGTATTGCCTATTCTTCTGCTCAAGTTAGTTAAACGCCAGCTTCCTTATTGTCGTTTTTTTTTTGTCTGTATCTTTTTGTATTTTGTATATATGTATGTTTTCTGTGACCTGCCAATATGGTTATACATTTGAACTTGTAAAATTAAGTCACTTGACTCAATTAGATGGGTTCCGACTGCTGAGTTATTGTTCCTTGTGAGCCCTTTTACTAGTCATGTAGGAAAAAATCACATCAAATGTTATGCATCGTTTACAGCGTGTTCGGTTGGGAGAATCTAATCCCTGGTAATCGGATTACAAGGTAATCCAACCAATTCTCCCAACCGAACAGAGTTGTCGGGCACGGAATCAGATTATATGGGAATTGGATTCCCTTCAAATCCTTGAATTCCATTGCAGCGCATCGTGAGTGGAATGGAAACGAATTCCCGGGAATCGGTTATCATATCTTTAAAATTACTCAACTACCCTTGCTGGTATATAAGATTCAATCTAGATTCGAGAATTTTGGTTCTGCTATTTTGATGCATACAGAGTTTAATAATGTCGTTGATTCTTCTCGTTTGATTATCAATCTTCATTATCAGAAGTTATGGCTTCTGGTTTGATGGATTTAGTTTAGATTATTTCATAACCAGAAAATCCTTTTGACTTGGGGTATTAAAGACTTTTTGTGTGGTATATATCCATCTCCTGATGAGTTTAGCGGATTCTTCCAACTGAACACCTTTATCCATAATCAGTGAAGCGATTCTCTATAATTCGATTCTAGGAATCCAATTACCGGTAATTGGATTATTATACGACCGATTATCTCAACCGAACATGCTGTTAAGGATTTTGTCAAGGGATCTTCAATTTTTGTTTTGGTTTTCAGGCTGTTCGTACAGGTGATTTGGAGTTGTTTAGGAATGTTGTGGATAAGTTTGCAAGTACTTTCAGCTCAGCAGGACTCCCAATCTGATTGTGAGGCTCCGACATCATCAGGACTGGGCTTCGTAATATAAGCTTCTCTTTCTTATTCTCACATTTCACTTGTTGATGTTGGTCACAAACTGAGGTTGGACTCACCGAAACCTGTGGCCGATGCTGAGAACATTGTAGCCAAGGCATCCGAGATGGTGTCATCGATGCAACTTTGGACCATGCAAATGGGTGGATGGTACCGAAGGAGATTGGGGATGTTTACTCCACAAATGAACCTCAATCTGCTTTCAACATGCATAATTAGGCCGTACGTGCACTGCGATTCCCTCAAAATTCACATAAGAAGGAAAACGAAAGCGCGGAAAATAGGAGGGAGACACCAACAGGAGCAGCAGGAAGAGCTTGCAAAGCATATTGCCGAGGAGGATGAAGATGAGTTTTATTTCTCACCTGCTTTTGTTAAGTTGTTGTTACCTAGACAGTACCTGCCCTTGTGTTTGTAAAACTGGTCTTAATAGCTTTTAAAAGAAAATAAAAATGATATAATCACTTTTCAGTTGATGATTATCTATAACTTAAACTGATAATCATAAATTTTACCATACAAGATCACAGAAAAATCTAGTACAACGATTGATTTTGTTGGTGTGAGATAGAAGTTTGGTGCATGGTTCTGATTTTGTTGCATCTTGAGATAGACTGGTGGGTCTTGCCTCACTTGGATTGAGACTGCCGATGCATAGCAAGCCGGAAATTGAAGTGTTTTCTATTTTTCTTCAAGGAAAATTTTCTTCGGAAAATTTATGAGCCTCAGAGCCTGTCAATTTTTTGGTCCTTCGGCTGCACGGTAAAAAAGTCAAATATGGTAAATTCAACCCAGAATACTCCACACAGTTAAAGTAAGAACCATGGGTAGGCTCGGATTTCAACTCATTTTCAGATGCTGTAATATTTTATTTTTAGGGTTTTGCTTTACTTTTTCTTCCCCCATCCCTTTCTGCTGAAAACCAGTCTCAAAGCTCTTTTTTTTTTTTTTTTCTTACTGTGGTGAAGCCGAAATGTTTCGATCAGTTTGGTGTAAATCAGGTGCAACACTGAATAGGGCGGCCTCTTCTTCAACATTATTAGCACCAACAGCAGATAATTATTCTCACTTTACAGAAACTAGGGTTACTTCCACTTTCTCATCCTTCTCAACTGATACTAGTGATAAAAGTAAGCTTACTACTCCTGATTCTGATTTATCATTTGTGGTTCGTTATCTGATTAATTCATGTGGATTATCACAAACTGAAGCTATTAAAGCTTCTGAAAACTCAATTTCAAAACCACAACGAAACCAGATTCAGTATTAACCCTACTTAAAACATATGGATTTACTGAATCCGACATTTCTAAATTAATCCCTAGATACCCATCCATCCTCTCATGTGATCCTCATAAAAACCTAAAACCAAAATTGGATTTTTTCAAATCCAAAAGGCTTTATGGAACTCACCTCGCTAACTTCCTCTCAATTGACCCGAGGAGGATCCTGTTGGAATTTTATAACAAACTCCGGAGATATACGAGCATAGTTGTGTTGCTCGTACAGAGCTCCTAGGAAGCAAGACTAACACTTAAACTCTCAAAGAACTCTTAATGTTATTACTCACTTCTTGCTTTGTTACAATTACAAATGAATGTATCATTGCCTATTGCTCACTACACCGTATTGCCTAGAATACTCTAGAAAACACTAACACAATCACCGACTTTCTAGAACATTCTTACTTGACCGACTTTGACTGTCTCTTGCACATTCTAGATACATTTGACTCTAGCTAACTCTAGAAGCTTCTATACTATTCTAACTAGCTAATTCCACAACTTTCACTGTGTAGAATTCTCTACACTACTCTAAACTAATCTAGATAATTCTAGATTACAAATTACTATTTCCAACAGATCCTGATGTACAGTTTAGTTAGAATGTTAAGAGCATTGTTCAGTCTGACCAAAGCGTAGTTAGAATGTTGAAACGAAATTCTTGGATTCTCAGTACAAACCAAGTTGAAAAAGTGATGGTCAGTCTAGATCTTTTGAGAAATCAAGGCGTCCCTCAAACTAAGATTTCTAACTATCTAATCAACCAACCTAGAGTTTTTACTGAAGATGCCGATAAATTTAGGAAGACTGTAGAAAAGACTAAAGAAATGGGTTTTAATCCCATATATACTACTTTTCTTGTGGCTATACATGGACTCACATCAATGACCGAAGCCAATTGGAGAAAGAAAAAGGATGTTTACAAGAGATGGGGTTGGTCTGAGGATCAAATTCAATTAGCATTTAGGAAGAATCCTCGTTGTATGACGGCCTCTGAAAAGAAGATTATGGCGGTTATGAATTTCCTTGTGAACGAAATGGGTTATGATTCATCAAGTGTTGCTGAATGCCCATTAATTCTTGATTGTAGCTTGAAGAGAAGGATTATTCCTAGGTGTTCTGTTATCAAGATTCTAGTCTCCAAGGGTCTGATTAAGGAAATGATTCCATCAAGTTCAGTTTCAGCAATGGTAGACGAGGCATTTCTGAAGAAGTTTGTATCCAAGTATGAGCACCAAGTTCCCGGACTGATGAAGATGTTCGAATACCATCAGCTACTTCAGAACTGAAAGATTTTTACGAGATGAATGTGCAGTACCAGTATGTAGACTATCCGAATTGACATATTTACAACACACATAGTCCCTTCTGCTTTATGCATGCTTTGTTATTTCTAAAGTAAAAATTGCATCACCTCTTATGTCTGCATGAAGAATATCTGTCATCATGCTGTACTTGTTGGAATCTTACTTACTGCCATGTTTATCTACGACTGCTGCGCAGGGTTCATGAATTTTGGTTGGGAAACTAAAGGGTGTCAAATTCGGGCTGGGTATTCCTCAGTAGAGATAAAGGAAGCATATAATGGTTCTGTGTATTGTGTGGGAACATGATAGGATAGGAAATGGGATAAACGAAAGCTTCACAAAGATTCGCTGTATGCTCAGTTATGGTTTTTATTTCATTATCAGTGTGAGGTTTGGCAATCACTGAATGGCCTTCGCTCAATAAGCTTTCGTACTGCGACTAAGCTATTCCTGCAGCATCAACATATTTGTCATTGCTGCTTGGAGAACTGCGCGTCTTTGTGGACAGGCTGTTGCTGGAGTTGCCAAGGCAGACAAGTCTGATCATCAAATTGTCTGTTTACTGGTTTAGTTTGTTTATCTTGAGTAATTTTTCTTTTGTTAACTTGAATTAGCTTCGTTTTGACAGCATCTAAGTGAAAGTGCCTAACTGGTGTTTGTAAATTTGACTAACTCGTGTTTGCCAATGTTTGTAGTTTAGTTTAAAAATGATCTGGTGTTGAATTATTTAGATAACTTTGACGCACATGCACCCAAGAGGGGCTTTATCTGTTTCATGGTTTTTGTGTACTAGGCTACTAGGTATTGTAATATAAAACATAAATCGAGTCAGGTAAGTTATTTATTTACCCTATGTGCGATGTGTATCAATGTCTCAGACATGTGGAATGCATATGCCGTTTCTGAGTAGGTTGTGTTGTTATGATTAAAGGAAGCTTAGGTAATCTGCTTGTAAGTTACTGTATAATTATGATTTGTTTAGTGAGGCACTTGTTGTCAGGTTATTTAACTGTACATTCTTTATGCAGTTCGGTCGATACCTATTTTACTGGGGAAAGATTAGGACTGTTCAGTTGGAGTACACTGATGCGAAAGAGAGCCTCCTGCAAGCTTCTCGTAAAGCTCCAGTTGGTGCCCTTGCTCAATGCGACAAGTGGGCAATCATAGTTCGATTTCTATTGGGGGAAATTCCAGAGAGAACTGATTTCATGCAGGAAGGCATGAAAACAGTTTTGAGACCATAATTTGAGCTTGCAAAAGTGAGTTTGACTCAATGGGAACCATCTGCAAGCTTGCAAACTGTACATATGCTGTTTTACCAGATATAATCGACTATGACAAATGGGAACCATCTGCAATTTTGCAGCGAAGGATGTACAAGAAAGGTAATCAGGCTTGTACTCAATGGCTTGTGCAATGGAAGAACCATCCTTAAGATGAAGCAACTTGGGAAGACGCTGACGCTTTTATTGCACTATTTCCAGAATATAAGACTTGAGGACAAGTCTGTTTTTCCAGGAGGGTGGGATGTTGTGACACCAACACCACATTGTTAGTTTATTTCCTGCATTTAGCTTTACTAGTTTTCCATAATTAGTTCAACTCGGTTTCCTAGTTTAGACGGTCTTAAAACTCTAAGTTATTTTCTTGTTATTCAAGGCTTTGAAGCTATAAATAGCCTGGCCGCAGTTTATTTGAACAATCAATCAATACAACTTAAGTTTTTCCTTAATATTTTTATCTCAGCTGGTGGCCAACCCCCAACTCAAAGGGTTTATCTTAGGGTTCTTGATTAGTTTTGTTGCTTTCTCCATGTGTTTGGTTTAGAACCCCAACACCTGGATCAGAGCAGGTTCAGATCAATCCCTTAAATCGACCAAATTTTTTTTTTCCAATGGCTACCTACACAGAAAACCTTAAGATGGTGCAAGACAGTCTTACTGGCGTATCGCAGAAACTTGATACCCTAGTTAATACTATGACCAATATACAGTATCAAGAAGAAGAAAAGAGCAAACAGAAGACCATCGAGAAGAGACAGCTGCGTGAAGAAAAGAGAGTTAGTCGTCAGTTGGAATTGGCCGAGAACAATGCAACCCTAGCAACTACTTTAACAAACAGCATGACCACAGCTTTGAACACCATGTCCACTACTCTGTCAACCAGTATATCCACCGCTTTAGCTACTCACCTTACTTAAAGCTTAAGCACCGAGCTAACTAATTCGCTTCGAACGGTCTTCACTGAATTTCTTCCTCAGATACCTCAGCCTGGTGGCCCTAATAATCGTAATGGTCACATTCGTGGTCCAAATCCTCCTCATCCACCTCCACCTGCCAGAGCTAGTGTAATTAACCTCAAGTTTCCTTACTTTGACGGAGACGATCCTGATGGATGGATTTTCAACGCTGATCAATACTTTTCGGTACATACATCTGATGATGCTCTCAAGATTACTATAGTTTCTGCTAGTTTGAAAGGCGATGCTAATGTATGGTATCGATGGAAACAGAGATCAAGGTCACGATAGTTACATGGGCATAATTTTGCTCTCATGTTCGTGCTCGATTTGTTCCTACGAAGTTTGTTGATGCTCGGATAGCTATTAGCACAATCGATCAGAAAGGGACAGTAAGGGAACAAATTCCTGAATTTGAAAGGTTGTTAAATTTTGTTGATTTTCCAGAGGATTACTTGATTAGCTTCTTTATTCGTTCATTAAAACCTCATATCGGATGTATGGTTAAATTGCTTGCACCACAATCTTTAACCGAGGCTTTCACTAAAGCGATTCACCAAGAAGAGGCGTATGAAGCTACTAGGTTTGTTCTAAGACAACCTTATTGTCCTCCTCATTTCAGTCCTGCTGCTACTGTTCAACCTACTCCGTATAAAAAGACTTATTTTCCTCCGGGAGCTAGACGACTTTCACTTGATGAACAGAAAGAAAGACGTGCAAAAGGTCTTTGCTTTAACTGTGACGACCTCTTCATACTAACTCATGTTTGTGTCAATCCTAGATTGACTATTTTAGATGCTGCTACAGTGAATACGGAAGTTGAGGTTGTTACTGAGCAACCTGAAGATACTACTCCTACCGTTAATGATATTGAGCTAATTGAATCCGAACCTAAAATTACTTTACATTCCCTTTTGGGTAATCCTTTTCCTAGAACAATGTGCATCTCCGATTTTACTAAAGGCCAAGCTTTAACACTTCTTGTCGACTCGGGTTCTACACACAATTTTCTTCATCCAAAGATAGCCAAGCAGTGTGGCTATCGTATTTTCTCGAAAGATGCTGATTTACGTGTGACAGTTGGTGATGGTGGTCTAAGTACTCAAGGATCTTATTCTAATATTCCAATTAAGTTACAAGGCTAAAATTTTACTTCTGATTTTCATCTATTGCCTATCAGTGGTTGTGATGCTGTGTTGGGTATTCAATGGTTGCGTACATTAGGAGAAATCTCTTGGGATTTTTGCATCTTTAACTTTGAAGTTCAAAATCAAGGATACTGACATTTTTTTGGTAGGTAACAACTCCCCCGACTGTAATGATGATGGATAGTTTTCCCATGCAGCGTTTATTAAACAGCGAACATTATGTAATTCTGTTCCAATTATTTAAATTTAATGCATCTCCAGCGGCTTTAACTGAAGAGCTGTAACTGAGATTCGACAATTATTTTCAACCTACTCTGACATATTTGAGTCTCCTGATTCATTACCACCTTCACGACAGCATGATCACCATATTCCTTTAATAACTGATTCTTCTCCGGTGAATGTTCGACCATATAGGTACCCCCATTTTCAGAAGAATGATATTGAAAAACTAGTTGCTGAGTTACAAGAAGCTGGATTAATCCGTCCTAGTTCCAGTCCTTTTTCGTCTCCAATTCTAATGGTCCGTAAAAAGGATGGTACCTGGAGAATGTGTGTGGACTATCGTGCATTAAATAAAATTACTATCAAGGATCGGTTTCCTATTCCTATAGTTGACGAACTCCTGGATTAGTTACACGGTGCGTGCATTTTTACAAAGATGGATTTACGATCTGGTTATTATCAGATTCGTCTCTATGAGCCAGATATTGCTAAGACTGCTTTTCGGACACATGATGACCATTATGAATTCTTGGTCATGCCGTTTGGACTTTCGAATGCTCCAGCTACATTTCAAAGCTTGATGAACCATATATTCAGACCTCATTTATGCAGGTTTGTGCTCATTTTTTTTTATGACATATTAATATATAGCAGTAGTTTTTCTGAGCATCTCAAGCATTTGTCTATTATGTTTGATATTTTACGTTCCAATCAACTGTTCGTGAAAGAGTCTAAATGCACCTTTGCTCAATCATATTTGGGCTATCTCGGCCATGTTATCTCATATAATAGGGTCTCAGTTGAAGATGATAAAATCAAGAGTATTCTCTCTTGGCCCATTCCTAGCACAGTTAAAGAGCTCAGAACATTTTTGGGTCTATCCGGTTATTATCGCAAGTTTGTCAAGAATTTTTGCACTATCAGCAAACCTTTAACTCAGCTATTAAAAAAAGATGCTTTTGTTTGGAATGATGCTGCTACATCTTCATTCAAATTGTTGCAACATGCTCTTACTACAACTCCTGTGTTAGCATTACCATATTTTATCAAGGAATTTGATCTTGAATGTGATGCATCTTGTGGTGGTTTGGGTGTCGTATTAATGCAGTCTGGAAGATCTATTGCTTACTACATCAAGCCGCTATCTGGCAAGAATTTGAATCTCTCAGTTTATGACAAAGAAATGTTAGCAGTCGTGTCTGCTGTTCAGAAATGACGGCCTTATCTAATGGGGAGACATTTTAAGATATACACAGATCATAGGAGCTTGAAGTATTTTTTGGATAAAAAATTATCATCCATGGAACAGCAAAATTGGCTATCCAAATTGTTGGGATATGACTATGAAATTATTTTTCGTCAGGGCAAAGAGAATGTAGCTGCTGATGCCTTATCTCGTCTTTCCAGTCCTCAGCTCACTTCACTCTCAACACCTATTTTCTCTGGTGTACATGATATTGTCAAAGAATGTCATCAGGATGATGAATATGGGTCTCTCATTGCTAGTTTGCGTACTAATCCTGGATTCAAACGCAACTATACTTACGTTGATGGAATTTTAAGATATAAGCAAAGGATTGTGGTTGTTTCTTCTTCTTCTTGGTGTTCCAAATTACTTGAACAATTTCACTCAACTCCATTGGGGGGTCATTCAGGCTATTTAAGAACCTTCAAGCGGCTGCACCAAAAAATTTATTGGAAGGGCATGAAACATTCAATTAAAGAGTTCATTGATCATTGTGACATATGCCAACGAAATAAATCTGATTCGATATCTCCTCCTAGACTCTTGAATCCTTTGCCCATTCCTGCTGACGTATGTCTTGATATTTCAATGGATTTCGTCGATGGGTTTCCATTATCTGAGAGAAAAAGCTAAATTTTTGTTATTGTTGATCGATTATCCAAGTATGCGCATTTCATTGCTTTATATCATCCTTATTCTGCTAGCACAGTTGCGGAAGTTTTGGTACGAGAGATAGTTCGTCTTCATGGATGCCAAGGAGTATTGTCAGTGATAGAGATGCGATATTCATGAACAATTTTTGGACTGCATATTTTTATTTACAAGGCACACAACTATGCCACAATACAGCATACCATCCACAATCAGACGGTCAGACTGAAGTTACTAATCGTACTCTCGAGTGCTATTTGCGCTGCTTTGCTGGTATGAAGCCAAAAGATTGGCTTAAATGGCTTCCATGGGATGAATGGTGGTACAACACAAGATTTCATACTGCCATCCAAATGACTCCATATGAAGCTTTGTATAGTAGGCCTCCTCCAACAATCTTATCGTATTTACCAGGCTTTACAAGAGTGAATGATGTTGATATTAATATCCAGGCCAGAGATCACACTCTTAAACTTTTGAAGTCTCACTTGCATGAAGCTCAAGATCGGATGAAGAAATATGCTGACTCCTATAGGACAGAACGTAACTTTCAGGCTAGTGATTGGGTTTATTTGCGACTTCAACCATATCGGCAACCAACTGTTGCTAGTCAATCTTTTTCGAAGCTCTCTCCTCGATTTTACGGTCCCTTTCGTGTTTTGGAGAAGATCGGAACTGTAGCTTATAAATTGGAGCTTCCTGCCACCAGCCGTATTCATCATGTTTTTCATGTCTCTCAGTTAAAGAAGAAACTAGGAGCGGCTATCAATGTTGTTGCTGTTTTACCAGATATAATCGACTATGACAAATGGGAACCATCTGCAATTTTGCAGCGAAGGATGTACAAGAAAGGTAATCAGGCTTGTACTCAATGGCTTGTGCAATGGAAGAACCATCCTTAAGATGAAGCAACTTGGGAAGACGCTGATGATTTTATTGCACTATTTCCAGAATATAAGACTTGAGGACAAGTCTGTTTTTCCAGGAGGGTGGGATGTTGTGACACCAACACCATATTGTTAGTTTATTTCCTGCATTTAGCTTTACTAGTTTTCCATAATTAGTTCAACTCGGTTTCCTAGTTTAGACGGTCTTAAAACTCTAAGTTATTTTCTTGTTATTCAAGGCTTTGAAGCTATAAATAGCGTGGCCGCAGTTTATTTGAACAATCAATCAATACAACTTAAGTTTTTCCTTAATATTTTTATCTCAGCTGGTGGCTAACCCCCGACTCAAAGGGTTTATCTTAGGGTTCTTGATTAGTTTTGTTGCTTTATCCCAGGTTTAGAACCCTAACATAGGGTTATTTCATTTTTTTTGTCCCTTCTCTACTGCTACAACTAGTGATGGTAATCTTACTTCTTCTGATTCTGATTCTTCATTTGTGGTTTCTTATTTGATTAATTCATGTGGATTGTTTGAAAAAGAAGCTGTTACTGCTTCGAAAAAAATCTGAAGAGGACGACTGCCATCATCATCAATGGAGACTCTTCTTCTTCATTATTAACACCAGCAACAGCTAAGTATTTTTCCAGAATACAAAATCAAAATGTGTTTGTAATTTCAAATTCTAGGGTTGTTACTTCCACTTTCTCTTCCTTCTCTACTACTACTACTACTGGTGATAAAAGTAATCTTACTTCTCCTGATTCCGATTCTTCATCTGTGGTTTCTTATCTAATTAATTCATGTGGATTGTCTGAATCTGAAGCTATTACTGCTTCTAGAAAACTCAATTTCAAAACCAAATCTAATCCTGATTCAATCTTAACTTTACTTAGAACTCACGGATTTACTGAACCCCACATTTCTAAACTAATCAATAAGTATCCATCCATCCTCTCATTTAAACCAGATAAAACCCTTAAACCAAAATTCGATTTTTTCATATCCAAAGGGATTTATGGAATTGACCTTGCAAACTTCATCTTAGAAGACCCATTGATCCTGAAGCAGAGTTTTAATAAAGGAATAATACATTCCTTTGATGTCCTTAAGAGCATTGTTCACTCTGACCAAAACGTCATTAAAATGATTAAGCGAAATTATGGGATTCTCAGTACAAGCCAACCTAGAGCTTTGAGAAATGAAGGTGTCCCTCAAACTAATATTTCTAACTATCTAATCCGCCAACCAAGAACATTTACTGCAGATGCGGATAGTTTTAAAGAGATTGTGAAGAAGGTTAAAGACATGGGTTTTAATCGTTTACAGACCACATTTCTCGTAGGTATAATTGGATTAGCATCATGAGCGAAGCCAATTGGAAAAATAAGATGGATGTTTACAAGAGATGGGGTTGGTCTGAGGAACACATTCAAACAGCATTTAGGAAAAATCCTAATTTTATGACGGCGGAGAAGATAATGGCAATTATGAATTTTCTTGTGAATGAAATGGGTTACGAGTCTTTGAGTATTGCTGAAAACTCAAGAGTTTTTCATTGTAGCTTGAAGGAGAGGATTATCCCAAGGTGTTCTGTTATCAGGATTTTAGTCTCTAGAGGTCTGATTAAGGAAAAAATTGCTATAAGCACACTTTCAACAGTGGTAGACGAGTCTTTTCTGGAGAAATTTGTAATAAAGTATGAGCAAGAAGTTCCTGAACTGATGAAGGTATTCCAAGGTCAGTTGAATTACCAAGAGTTACTTCAGAACTGAATGTTTTTTATGAAATGAATGCGCATTACCGGTACGCAGATTATCCGAATTTACATATTTACAGCATACATAGTCCCTTTTGGTTTATGCATGTTTGTTTTGTTATTTACGAAGTAAAAATTGTGTCACCTCTTATTAATGAACAACATGAAGTATATATGTCATCATGGTGTAGTTGTTTGAATTTTCATTATTGCAATGTTTATCTACATTTGCTGCATAGAATTTATGAATTTCAAGTGTGAAATCGAAGGATGTATGCTCAGGCATGGTATGCATCGATATAGAGAACTGAAGCATATATTGGTTCTATGTATTGTTTCAAGTTGGATAGAAAATTGGGTAAATGAAAGGCTTAAGAAAAAAATTCGTTGCATGCTTTGTTTTGCTACTTATTACATTAACAGTCTACAGTCTGGTAACAGCTGAATGGCCTAATAGCTTTGCTCAATAAGCTATCATTCCGTGACAAGCTATTGGCAGTCAGTCAGTCAGAGTTCCACCTCCTGCAGCTTTAACATAATTGCCATTGCTGCTAGGAAAACTGGGTGTCTTCGTGGACAGGCTACTGCAAGAGCTGATAAGGCAGTCAAAGCACAAGTCTGATTATGATATTCTCTATTTTACTCTTCCAATTTGTTAACGTTTCCTAGTTTGATACTGAGAGCTACTGTCAGAAGGAATATAAGAACCACAATTAACATATTATTCTTGGATTACTCATGGATCACAGAAAACCTCATTGTGGATTGATTCTGATTTTTTGCCGAATCTAGAGGGCGTAGGTAGGATAGAGGTTTTGGTGCACTTAAAGAGAGAAATTCCGGATTCTGTTGCATTTTGAGAGCGGGATCTTCCCTCACCTAGGAAGAGAAAATACGGCTTCTGTGTATCGTTTCCACATGATAGGATAGAAGATTGGGTAAATGAAAGCTTTACGAAAAAGATTTGTTGTATGCTTTGTTTCGATATTTATGTCGTTAATAGTCCAACGGCGTGTTTGCTTTTTGGTGACTTGGCGTCTGGATCTGACTCGGCACAAGTCAGATGTCAGACTATTTATTTTTAGTTCGAGTCAGATCTGGCTCAAAAAACAAACACATTGAGTCAGATCCAGATGAGTCGGGTAATTTTAGTCAGATCCAGGAGAAAACAAACGAACAAACATGATGCAAGTGCGGTAACCAATGAATGGCATGTCGTTTTTCTCAATAAGCTATAGTACTGAAACTAGCTATTGGTAATCAGTTAGACGCCTCAACATAATTGTCATTACTTCTAGGAGAAGTGGGTGTCTTTATGAACAGGCAGCTGCGTGATCTGCTACGGCAGTCAAGGTTTAGCTGGACAAGTCTGGCTATCATATTGTCTGGTTTACTGTTCTAATTTGTTTGAGTATCTTGAGTTAACATTTCCTATTTTGATATCGATTGTTCCTGTCAGAAGGATACTTTGAAGTTTTGTTTAGATGCTAAACCAATGTAAGTCTCAGATATAAGAACACCAGCTTGCTTTTTTGTCGTCTTTTCTCTCTCTTTCTCGGTGTCTTTTTTTCTTTTTTTAATGTTGTATACGTATGTTTTCTGTGACCTGCCAATATGGTTATACATTTGAACTTCTAAAATGAAGTCTCTTGACTCAATTAGATTGATACTGACTGCTGAGTTATTGTTTGGTGTGAGCTCTTTTACTAGTCAAGTAATAAATATCACCTTAAATGTTACACACTGGTTAAGGGTTTTGACAAAAGATCTTTTGGTTTTCAGGCTATTTGTATAGGTGATTTGGAGTTGTTTAGGAATGTTGCAGATAAGTATGTTTTCTTGACCTGCCAATATGGTGATACATTTGAACTTCTAAAATGAATGTTGCGGAGAAGTTTGCAAGTACTTTCAGCTCAGACATGACTCCTAATCTGATTGTGAGGTTGCGACATAATGTCATCAGGACAGGGCTTTGCAATATAAGCATCTCTTACTCATTCTCACATTTCACTTGCTGATGCTGCTCACAAGCTGACATAGGACTCACCAAACCCTGTGGTGGGTGCTGAGAATAGTGTAGCCAAAACAACCCGAGAAGGTGCCATGGATGCAACTTTGGACCATGCAACTAGCTGGATGGTATCAAAGGAGACTGGGGATGTTTACTTCCCAAATGAACCTCAATCTGCTACCAACTCGAGGATTGCCTTCTGCCGCAACATGTATACTGAGGCTGTGCGCGCCCTGCGATTCCCTCCAGATTTACACAAGGAAAAGGAAAGTGCAGAAAATAGGAGGAAGAGACGCCAACAGGAGCAGGGGCTTGCAAAGCATATCAGCAATGGTTATAATTCTCACCTGCCAGCTTTTGTCTAGTTGTTACTGAGACAGTACCATTCCCCATGTTGTAAAAACTGGTCTTGCTAGGTTTTAAAAGAAAAAAAAGAAGATATAATCATTTTTCTTACAAGGCCATAGATCACAGAAAAATCTATGAGGGATTGATTTTGAGTTTTTTGTTGGAGTTGGTGTGAGATTGAAGTTTG
Organism: Papaver atlanticum; assembly: GCA_023531105.1. Lineage (NCBI taxonomy): Eukaryota > Viridiplantae > Streptophyta > Magnoliopsida > Ranunculales > Papaveraceae > Papaver > Papaver atlanticum. The sequence continues at coordinate 818,736 of JAJJMB010010711.1, forward strand.
GTGCACTAAAAGATGTTCTTATTTTGTTGCATTTTGAGAGACTAGTTGGTCTTGCCTCACTCCGATTGAGACTGCCTAGTTGACATGGTATTTTTTTGCGGGACTCGTCGACTTTGGTCAGAGTCTGGCCGAGCATATGTACATGAAAGTCGACCTATTGAAGTGTTTTCATTTTTCTTCAAAGAAAATCTATGGTCCTTCTCAAATTTGGTAAATGAACCAGAACCACAAGTACACAGTTAAAAGTGAAAACCGAAGGGTAAAAATATCGGGGGTCAATATATCAGGCTCGGATTTCAACTTATTTACAGATGCTGGAAATTTTGAGGTTTTCGTTTTCGTTTTACTTTTTTTTTTTTTTTTCCTATTTCTACTGAAACCAGACTAAAAAAAAGCTCGCTTTTTTCTTCATTTTCTTATTGTGGCGGAAGCTCAAAATGTTTCGATCAGTTTGGGGTAAATTAAGTGTAAATCTGCAGAGGACGCATGCCATCATCAATGGAGAATCTTCTTCTTCTTCATTAACATCACCAGCTAAGTATTTTCTCTTTACAGAAACTAGGGTTACTTCAATCTTCTCTTCCTTTTATGCTACTACTGCTAGTAATAATGAGCCTACTCCTGATTCTTCTTCATCATTTGTGGTTTCTTATCTGATTAATTCATGTGGATTATCTGAATCTGAAGCTATTACTGCTTCTAAAAAAATCAATTTCAAAACCACAACCAAACCAGATTCAGTATTAACCCTACTTAAAACATATGGATTTACTGAACCCGACATTTCTAAATTAATCAATAGCTATCCATCCATCCTCTCATCTGATCCTCATAAAACCCTAAAACCAAAATTTGATTTTTTCAAATCCAAAGGGTTTTTTGGGCCTGACATCGCTAACTTCTTCTCAATTGACCCGACGATCCTGATGCACAGCTTCAGTAAAGTTATAATCCCTTCTTTCGATATCCTCAAGAGCATTGTTCAGTCTGACCAAAACGTCATTAAATTGATTAAACGAAATTCTTGGATTCTCGGTTCAAACCAAGTTAAAAGAGTGATGGTCAATATAGAGCTTTTGAGAAATCAAGGTGTCCCTCAAACTAATATTTCTAAGTATCTAATCAACCAACCTAGAACATTTACTGGAGATGCGGATAGTTTTAAAGAGATTGTAGAGAAGGTTAAAGACATGGGTTTCAATCATTTACAAACGTCATTTCTCGGAGGTATAATTGGATTGGCATCAATGAGCGAAGCCAATTGGAAAAATAAGATGGATGTTTACAAGAGATTGGGCTGGTCAGAAGATCAAATTCTATCAGCATTTAAGAAGTATCCTGGTTGTATGACGGCCTCTGAGAAGAAGATTATGGCGGTTATGAATTTTCTTGTGAATGAAATGGGTTACGAGTCTTTGAGTATTGCCGAATGCCCATTAATTATTAAATGTAGCTTGAAGGAGAGGATTATCCCAAGGTGTTCTGTTATCAGGATTTTAGTCTCCAGAGGTCTGATCAAAGAAAAAATTCCTATAAGCACAATTTCAACAATGGTAGACGAGTCTTTTCTGGAGAAATTTGTAATAAAGTATGAGCAAAAAGTTCCTGAACTGATGAAGATATTCCAGGGTCAGTTAAATTACCAACAGCTACTTCAGAAGTGAATGATTTTTCTGACATGAATGCGCAGTACCGGTATGTTGATTATCTGAATTCACATATTTACAGCGTACATTGTCCCCTTTGGTTTATGCATGTTTTGTTGTTACAAAGTAAAAACTGTACGACTTGTGTCACCTCTTATGTGTGAACAGCATGAAGCAAATGTGTCATCATGGTGTGGTTGTTTGAATCTTCATTGTTGCCATGTTAGTCTACAATTGCTGCATAGGATTCATGAATTTCGACTGGGAAACTAAAGGGTGTTAATCTACAATTCATTACTAATAAATCTTATGAATACTTATAGATCACAGAAAAATCTATTATGGATTGATTTTGAGTTTTTGTCAAGTATTTTGGAGGTAGCATGAGATAGAAGTCTGTTTGGTGCACTAGATGAAAGTTCTGGTTTTGTTGCATTTTGAGAGAGTGTGGCGGGTCTTGCCTCACTTCAATTGAGACTGCTGATACTTTTGCAAAAGTTGAGGTCATAGTATTCCGCGAGCCTGGTATGTGGAATCTCGTTGATTTTTGCAAATTATCTGAAGTCGCATATTTTAAGCGTATATAGTACCTTTTACCTTCTGGCTTGTACATGTTTCGTTATTTCCAAAGTAACAACTGTGTTGCGTCTTTTGTATGCATGAACAGCATGGAAGTATATGTCATGGTATAGTTGCTTGAATCTTTATTATCGCGTATGTTTATCTCCGATTGCTGTATAGGATTTATGAATTTCAAGTATGAAAACAAAGGATGTATACTCCAGACAGGGTATGCCTTGATAGAGGGAAAGGAAGCATATGTGGGTTCTGTGTTTCAACCAGATTTTTTTTTTCGTTGCATGCTTTGTTGTGATACTTATTGCATACAGCCTGGTAACCACTGAATGGCGTAATCACTTTGCTCAATAAACTATCATACTGCGACTAGCTATTGGTAGTCAGTCAGAGTTCCACCTCCCGCAGCATTAACATAATTGTCATTGCTGCTAGGAGAACTGGGTGTCTTCATGGACAGGCTGCTGTAAGAGCTGCTAAGGCAGACAAACCACAAGTCTGATTATCATATGTCTATTTTACTATTCAATTTGTTTGAGTATCTTGAGTTAACCTTTCCTAGTTGGATATTGAGAGTTACTGTCAGAAGGAATACTTTGAAGTTCTATTTAAATAATAAACCAATATAAGTCTCGAATATTAGAACCTACTATCGACAATTTTATCCTTTCTTAGTAAATCTTGGGAGTACTCATAGATCACAAAAAAAACTCATTGTGGATTGATTGTCAGATTTTTGTTAACATAGTTTTGCCGAATCTAGAGGGCATAGGATAGGGGTTTTTGGTCCACTTAAAGAGAAATCCCGGATTCTGTTGCATTTTGAGAGTGGGGTTTTCCCTCACTTAGGAAGAAAAATTACGGGTTCTATGTATTGTTTCCACATGATAGGATAGAAAACAGGGTAAATGAAAGCTTAACATAATTGTCAGTGCAATTATGAAAAATTACGGGTTCTGTGTCTAGCTTTATGAAAAATTACGGGTTCTGTGTCAGTCCCGGATTCTGTTGCCGAATCTAGAAGATTTTGTTGTAAGCTTTATGAAAAATTACGGGTTCTGTGTCTAGCAAAACCAAACATCCTAGAATTTATTTTTGACCTGCTATGAAGAACTAAGCATGGTTGTACAAGCACTGAGATAAACTAAGCACATTCTGAAAATATGTAAAGGTTAATGGGTAGCAGGTAGCTAGGTCAGAATCAGATACATATCTAACTTACACTCCAGTTGATGGATTTTGCTTTAATTTTGTTTTTACATTTTTGAAAGCAAGAAAAAATCCCATTTGTTTGATCAGGGTATGCCTGAATTGTTTATTATACTGATGAAGGAATTGTCAACTGTGAGCTTCAAATAGTTTGTGCAAGATGTGAATGATATTAATTGAGAAATTGTGATTAATAGAAGGATTTAGAACATTTGCTTCCCCATGCATCTCTTCAAGCGAATTATTATGTTCTGCCAGAATTTTTGAGTACTAAATTTCGGTGGTTTGTCTTGATATATTGATCTTTAACCATATAACGCTTCTGTTAACTGTTCTTTTATTTTAATTTGATCTCTTTGGCCCTTTATGCTGGATTTTATGGTTAACTGAAATTCTGTCAGAAGTCACCATTGCATTTAAACTGCCCTAATGTTTTTTACTGGCATAGTTTACATAACACTTAGAAAATGTCTTTAATTGCAGGAACATGTGGAAGGAGGATGGGTGATGCATATGTTTTCCCCACTGCCCTGAAACCAAGCGCTTAAGAAACGCAAAGATGAACCATGAGAGTTTCGACCATGGATAGAACAATATATGCGATTGTATTGAGATTAACTTTTACTAAAAGCCTTGAAGTTGTTGTCAAAGTATATCTGATTCTTCTTGATTTTTGCTAAGGCTCTTCTTCTTGAGTTTTTTTCCCAAGGCTTTGTGTTGCAAAGATTAAGCTGTCCAAATGTATCATCCAGAAAAATACATTTTATTTTTTATTTTTTCTGTAAATGAATATATTTTTATTGAAAATTTATTGAACAGAATGGCGGGTGGTGGGCGCATCGCCCATGCGTGTTATACTAGTTTATGAAGAGAAAGTTGGGTTTTTGCTGCCACTAAAGATTGGAAGTTTGAGTCTTGTGGAAACTAGTGAGGGGTAAAAAAAGCGTGCCTGCGAGATGAAGCAGGACCAGCCCCCAGGTATCCACGCTGCTGTAGTAACGTGTGTAATCTCATTGAGGGATCAGGCCGAGTGTTTTTGATCAGAGAGACGAGTCGTAAGGTTATGTATGTAATTTGGGGAGGAATCAGTAAGTTCTTAACTTGTTGACGATGATGCTAGTCATTTTAATTACAAAGCCAGTTAATTTTGAACGCGCGATTGGGGATACTAAAACTAATTGGCCCCAACCAATAGCGTCTGCTAAGGGGTGATTTCTGGGTATGAAAATACTAAAATACCCTTTGGTTAATTAAAAAACATTATGAAATGACTAACTATACTACCCTCTCCCCTAAAACTTAAAATCTAAAAACCAAATTCATATCCCCCATTCTCCCACATCTGTTCAGGCACTCACCTAGGTTTAGGTTTTTGAAAGAAAAAAAAATTTCTTCATCTTCTTCATCGTTCTTCATCCGTTCTTCATCGACGATTAATCGTCGATTCAAAAATTTCTTCGTCGATTAACCTAACTGAATCCATAACCATGCCTCCAAGAAAGAAATCAGTTCCCCAATCGAAGTCAAAATCGATTGCTCAAAAAAAATTAGAACAAAGACTTGCTTTGATTGCTTAAGAGCAAGAGAAGAAGAAGAAACGGACTTGGACAATCAACTTCTCGTAAACATGGCTTCTGTGAGAAGGTAAGTGATTTTGAACTGTTTTATAAGTGTTTGAATCAATTTATAGCAGTGGGTTTGGGTTAGAATCGCAAACCCTAACTCAAACAGTTGAGTTTCAGTGAGTACCGGCATTGATTTTAGTATGAATACAATGCCAATATTGGATTACGACATTCAATCTAGAATAAAGGCAATGCTGGTATTTTGTTACGGCGTTAAATTTGGTATGAATACAATGCCGGTATTGATGCTAAAATCACCTGAAACTGAATGTTTTGTACCGGCATTAAATTTAGGTTGAATACTATGCCGGTAGTGTGTTACGGCATTGGTTTACATTAATTCGAGTATGCCGGTAGTGCACTTTAAATATACAGGAACACCCTAGGAATTTGTGACTAGTACCGGCATTGATTTTAGGTTGCATTCTGTACCGGTACCTGGTTACGGCATGAAGTTGAATTTTTACGTAGGTGCCGGTAGTGCTCTTTTCGTATCCAGGAACAACCTAGAAATTACATAAGACTACCGGCATTGTCGATAGTTATTGTTCAATGCCGGAATTATGTACCGTCCTGATGTATTTGCTACATTACTATGTCGTTTTTTGGTCCAGGCATGGTTTGTTTTTCGTGAATCTATGCCGGTATTAAAACTGAAAGTGAGTTGTCTTATATTCATTTCGTGTGTCTTTTGATATAGGGCTAGAGACAAGGAAGCTAACAAAGGAAAACTAAAGATGCTGTCAATAAGAAAATAAAGAAGGACGGTCTTGATACTCCTCAGTCTCTGCCTCCTCGAGGGAAAAATCAAGGTCACAACAAGCGTTTGGGGGATGATACAAGAGGGATAATTTGGGATAGTGGTGGTAACCGTAGTCGACTTGTAATCCGTGAACCTACTAGAACAGTTGAGCAGGATGAGCAAGATGAAGAGGAAAGTGAGGAGGAAGATAATGAGGTTCATCCAAGTCAATTAGCAAGCCAAAACGAAGTTGTAGAGGAAGTTGGTGGGCCAAGTCAACAATTGACACAAGGCAAGGGCAAGGGAAAAGGCAAAGTTAAAGTTAAAGGTTCGCACCTTACTCATACTTATGACATGATACCTTACCTTGCTCGTGGTAGAATTTGGGGTGAAGCTCCGGAACCGAAAATGCTATTTGGCTATAAGGACTTGTGGGCTCGTACTATCTATCAAACCTATGTAATAATTTTTTATCTTGTGCATATGTATTGTTGTGTATTTATGTAAAATCTCTTAATTGTATTGTCTCCTAATTGTAGGATCATAAGAAGGTTGTGCACGTTTGCCGAAACCAAGCCGCATCTCATTGGGATTTGTCTAAGGAATGTGAAGAGGTCAAAACAATAGTAAGGGATTCTGGTCTATATGCTTTGGTTGAAAATTATGTGAAGTATGATTCTGTGACAGTTAATTGCTTCGTCGAAAGGTATCATGGTGAAACTGATACCATGCACTTCCCGTTTGGGGGATGACCTTGATCCCTGATGATGTTCAGAACATTCTAGGATTGAATGTTATCGTCAAATCAATTGCAGAAGGAGATAACTGTCCGGACCTAGAATGGTCCAAGTTGCACGCTCTGACTAACAAGCTGTTTGGTTGGGACTACAAAACTTCTGTGGAAAGCTTCTATGTATCTAAGGCTAGTAGGACACAGACAATCAAGCTGACGCTGCTTCAGAAGACCTTTGAAAACACAAAGGAAAGAAGTTTGAAGGATGGATGGGACCTTGCCCAAATTCGTTATACAGCCGTTGCGTACCTGTTATTCATCTTGGGCACTAAGGTATTCCATGACACTAGTGGCACAGGGTTAGTGCAAGCCACCTTCAATACTTGGATCCGTTGGAAGAGGTCTTTACCTATTCTTGGGGCACCGTGGTAATGGCACATTTTATGACGAAGATGAGAAGGGCCTCTAAGGCTGTTACAAACCAATTTGTCGGGAATTTCACTCTATTCAAGGTAATTTTGTTTTTAAACTTATGTTCTTATATATATTGTTCACGTGTACCCTTATCATGAACTTAGAAACAAAATTGACTGATTCTTATATGTATTATTCCACATTGGTATAGGTGTGGGCTTATGAACACTTCCCAACATTGTTCAAGAACTACCCCTTCTCTGAGCCAATGATAATTATAGTCCCTCTCGTTTTCCATTAAACACCAAGCCAGTGAATGATACCTTGTCCGATGTTTGCCCCACGATGTTGAACAACGGCATATTGTATTTGTTTGTCTTATAGGTACAATCCATCAAAAGAACACGACAACATGTATGAGCCAATTGTGAAAGCAAAGGATGCGAAATGAATATTTGAAGGGGCTTGTTGTCCGGCCCTATTTTAATTATTCGCGTGTAGTTGTGATCCCAAACTATCTTCTCAAATTCTTGCATAACGGTCCTCCCTTCCCATTCCACCCTCTTAATACTTGCTTGTGCGCTATAAATTGTACTTAGAGAAGACACGTTCGTTCGATCCTTTTCCTTGAAGCCTCTGAGAATTTGTCTCGGTTTGATAAGTGCTTTGGTCAATCTCTTCACATCCTCCATTTCATGAGGTTTTAGCTTCGCAACTAGGGAGTGACCAACAAAATCTTTCGGATCCGGGTGGTTATGATAGCCGAAACACACCGTACAATCCCATTCATTGTCCTTGTCTCTTAGATGGAATACAAGCTTAAAGGGGATTTTATCCTTCCTCGTACGAGTCTTGAATACCCTATTAGTCTTCTTTGGATATACCTAACCCTTTCTCTTATGGCTATTCTTCTCATTGTATTGCCCGCTTCTCTCGCAAACCATCTCAAAACGATTATTTGAACGTTGGGTATTCCTCACCAACACATACATGTTCTTAAGAGCCGTCTCTTTAGCCCAAACAATTGCTTCCTATGGAGATTTTATTCCCTACACTACAAACAATGGGAGATTATAAGGTTCATTACAAGCAATCCATTAGTAAAGTTCAAGATACTAGGTAAAAAGTATTCTTTGGTGACATACCGGAGGCATTTTATAGTATTCCGACGTATCCCGACCAAGCGGTCTTGCATTTGTTGGATCAATATATGTCACAACCTAAGGATCAAATGAAAAGAAAATAAATTAGTTCCAAAAAAAATTAAAATACTATGCCGGACCTCTGTTCCGGCATGCTCGACCAAGGTTCCGGCACGGTCGAACTCAACAGAAACTAAAGACCAAATTTGAAATGCTTTCCGGCATAAGATTTTCATTTGAAATCAACACCGGAAACAGATGTGCCGACATTCTCATTATCTATGGTTCCACACCGGTACCAGTTTCCGGCGTAACCCATAATTCATATAACGTTATAATTGAACAATGCCGGTGGATGTGCCGGCATGCTAATTATCTATGGTCCCAAGCCGACACATTGTTCCGGCGTGGTAGTTAGTTAATTTACCATGCCGGTATTTAGCTTTGGAAGACACTGCTTCCTGTATGTTTTTCATTCAGTATGGTTCCATGCCGGTATCATATTCCGCAGAATATTCCGTGGTAGGTAAAAAGTAACTTTTGTACCGGCATAGTTTTTTGGTTGAATACTATGCCGGATTGGGTTTCAAAATTGGGGATTTCGGGCTGCCGGCATTGCCGTAGTATGAATACCATGCAGGTACAACTACTTCCGGCAATGTATTCATACCACGTCCATGCCGGCAACGAGCTTTTTCAGCTGCAAAAATGGTGGATTCAAAGAAAGAAAATCAAATTTTCAACCTCTTAGCAGCTTTACCTGTGTATTGGGGATGCTTGTATGTTGTGCAAGTTTACTTTCTTGTGTAGGTTCTTCAAAAAACTCTCCATGCTCGTAAAAATCATCATTCAAGGGTGTTGGCTCAACAAAGAGTTGCAATTGTGAGTTGTTGTCATTAGCTGAAGATTCAAGATATGCTCCTTGTTGTAGTTGAGCTAAAGATTCAGCAGCAGCAATTCTCTCTTCACAATCATCTTCCATTTTCACCAAAAAAAGTTCCCTCTCAAATATTTTTTCCCTCCTTCTACTCTCACCTCACTCACCCAAATACAAATAAAAATACACACTAATCTTTTAACAAATACTTAAGATTTTTCCTAATTATAATTAACCACTAAGCATGATTAGTGAGGGATAGATTAGGTATTAGGTAAAATACTTAGATAAAGGGTGACCCTGATTTGATGTTTGGATCCGGTTTTTGTCCTTTTCCTCTATCCCTCAATTAATTTTAGTATCCCCCAATCGCGCGTTCTTAATTTTTTGTCCACCCGAATTATATTTACCTATTTCCAGATTTCTATTGAATTGAAAACAAGAAGATGAAAAATTGAAAATCGTGCAGATCTACATGAGCCATAACATAATTTTGTTTAAATACCCATTGAGATAACATGTGCCTAGAGTGTTTGAAGGGAACCTACCTTATGGAGAAGAGTGGTTCCACAATGTCTATACGTACCGAGAGAAAGAAAAACAGATTTCTCGTGTGATTATTTTGGGACGTATATGGTCTAAGACTGTAAGGGGAATAATGCACTTCCACAATTTGAATTTTGCCGTGTCATCCGATTCAACTACCGAGTTTGCCAGTTCCCTTGACGATCCTTTCGTATTTAAAAATCATGCCCAAGGTGTTCAAATCCAGACAAAAGAATTTTACCACCGGATCCGCCGGAGTTTGGTACCCCTATCAATCCCGGTATTAGTGGACCATGGGGTGGAAATATCTCCTCTTTTTTAACTCAAAAGTTTTCCTTCTTCCCTTGCTTCGTTCTTCTGCTGCTACTCAAACCAATCTCAATATTTTCCCTAGCAATGTTTCGATCTTTGTTGTGTAAATCAAGGGGTACTCTGAAAAGAACGACAGCCATCATCGATGGAGTATCTTCTGCTTCATCATTATTAGCACCACCAGCTAAGTATTTTCTCTTTACAGCATTTCAAAATCAAAATGTTATTGTAATTTCAAAATCTAGGGTTACTTCCATCTTTTATTCCTTCCATAATACTACTAGTGATAATATTAAGCTTACTTCTCCTGATTCTGATTCTTCATTTGTGGTTTCTTATCTCATTAATTCATGTGGGTTATCTGAATCTGAAGCTATTGCTGCTTCTAAAAAAATCAATTTCAAAACTACAGCGAAACCGGATTCAGTCTTAACTTTACTTAGAACTTACGGATTTACTGAAACCCACATTTCTAAACTAGTCAATAAGTATCCATCCACCCTCTCATGCAAACCAGATAAAACCCTTAAACCAAAATTTGATTTTTTCAATTCCAAAGGGCTTTATGGATCTGACCTTGCTAACTTCTTCTCAATTGACCCGACGATCCTGAAGTACAGTTTCAATAAAGTAATAATCCCTTCATTCGATATCCTCAAGAGCATTGTTCATTCTGACCAAAACGTAATTACAATGATGAAGCGAAGTTATTGGTTTCTCAGTACAAACACAGTTAAAAGATTGATAGTCAACCTAGAGCTTTTGAGAAGTGAAGGTGTTCCTGAAACTAATTTTTCGAAGCATCTAATCCGCCAACCAATACCTTATGCACAAGATGCCAATAGATTTAAAGAGATTGTAGACAAGGTTAAAGAAATGGGTTTTGATCCTTCCAAAACTACATTTCTTATAGCTATACATGGATTGTCATCAATGAGCGAAGCCAGTTGGAGAACAAAAATGGATGTTTACAAGAGATGGGGTTGGTCTGAAGATCAAATTCAAACAGCATTTAGGAAGAATCCTCATTGTATGAAGGCCTCCGAGAAGAAGATTATGGCGGTTTTGAATTTCCTTGTGAATGAAATGGGACACGAGTCATTGAGTATTGCCGAACACCCAAGAGTTTTTACTTGTAGTTTAAAGGAGAGGATTATCCCAAGGTGTTCTGTTATCAGGATTTTAGTCTCCAGAGGTCTGATCAAGGAGAAAATTTCTATAAGCACAATTTCAACAATTGTAGACAAGTCTTTTGTGGAGAAATTTGTAATAAAGTATGAGCAACAAGTTCCTGAACTCATGAAGGTATTCCAAGGTCAGTTGAATTACCAAGAGCTAATTCAAAACTGAATGATGCTATGAAATGAATGCGCAGTACCGGTACGTAGATTATCTGATTTCATATATTTACAGCGTACATAGTCCCTTTTGGTTTATGCATGTTTTGTTATCTACAAAGTAGAAATTGCCACCTCTTATCTTATGTATGAACAACATAAGGAATATATGACATCATGGTGTAGTTGTTTGAATCTTCATTATTGCCATGTTTATCTACAATTGCTGTGTAGGATTTATGAATTTTCAAGTGTGAAACCAAAGGATGTATACTTCAGGCAGGGTATGCCTCAATAGAGAGAAAGGAAGCATATGCGGGTTCTGTGTGTTGTTTCAACATGGTAGGATAGAAAATGGGGTAAATGAAGGCCTTACGAAAATATTTCATTGCATGCTTTGTTTTGATACTTATTTCGTTAACAGTCTACAGTCCGGTAACCACTGAATGGCCTAATCGCATTGCTGAATAAGTTATGGTACAGCGAATAGCTATTAGCAGTCAGTAAGAGTTCCACCTCCAGCAGCATCAACATAATTATCATTGCTGCTAGGAAAGCTGGGTGCCTTCATGGACAGGCTGCTGCAAGGCTGCTAAGGCAGACGAAGCACAAGTCTGACTATCATATTGTCTGTTTTACTTTTCTAGTTTGTTTGAGTATCTTCAGTTTATATTTTCTAGTTTCGTATTGAAACTTACTGGCAGAAGGATGCTGTTTAGTTTTATTTAGAAAATAAACCAATGTAAGTCTCGAATATAAGAACAGACAATCAACACTTTATTCTTTCTTAGTAAATCTTTGGAGTACTCATCGATCACAAAGAACCTCATTTTGGATTGATTGTGAGATTTTGTTAGCAAAATTGTAGTTTTGCTGAATCTAGAGGGCATAGGATAGAGGTTTTGGTTCGAATGCTGTTGCATTTTGAGAGTGTGAGGTCTTTCCTCACTTAGGAAGAGAAATTACGGGTCCTGTGTATTGTTTCCATATGATAGGATAGAAGATGGGGTAAATGAAAGCTTTACGAAAAGATTTGTTGTATGCTTTGTCTTGATATTTATTTCACTAATAGTCCAAGTACGGCAACCACTGAATGGCCAGTTTATTCTGCTCAATAAGCTATAGTACTGCAGCTAGCTATTGACAATCAGTTAGATACCTCCTGCAGCATCAACATAATTGTCATTGCTGCTAGGAGAACTAGATGTCTTCATGGACAGACCGCTGGAAGAGCTGCTAAGGCAGTCAAAGCACAGCTTCACAAAGATTCGTTGTATGCTCTGTTATGATTTTTATTTCATTATCAGTGTACGGTCTGGCTATCACTGAATGGCCTTCGCTTAATAAGCTTTCTTACTGCGACTAAGCTATTAGCAATCAGCCGGAGTTCCACCTCCTGCAGCATTAACATAATTGCTGCTAGGTGAACTGGGCGTTTTTGTGGACAGGCTGTTGCTAGAGCTTCCAAGGCAGGCGAAGCACAAGTCTGATCATCATATTGTCTGTATTACTAGTTTAATTTGTTTGAGTATCGTGAGTTAACCTTCCTAGTCTGATATTCAGAGTTACTGCAGGAAACTTCAAAGTTTTATTTACATAATAGACCAATGCAAAGGCTCTGATATTAACACCTACGATAAACAAATTTTTTTCCTTAATAAATCTTCTGAAAATCCTTGTAGATCACAGAAAAATCTATTATGGATTGATTTTGAGTTTTTGTTAAGTATGTTGGAGTTGGTCCGAGAAAAGAAAGTTCTGATTTTGTTGCCTTTTGAACCTGTGGTGGTGGATCTTGCCTCACTTCGATTGAGACTGATGAGATTTTTGCAAGAGTTGAGGTCATGGTGTTTTGTAAGACTGCATGTGTAATCTCATTGGTACGAGATCTTGGTGCGGGACTCGTCGACTTCGGCCGGGTCTGGCTGAGAGTATATGTAAAAAGCACAAGAGTGTGTCGAGAGCGTAGAAAGCTGAGTATATATACTCATGTTCTGTGTCTGTAAGATCTTATCTTCCTTTAATCAAATGATTCAAAATCGTTCAGCAATGTAGATTCAATCTGAATCTAGTATGTTCTGTGTTGTATTTCCCTTTGATGTTGGTGAATAATTTCATAAGTGCTTAAATAAGTTGCTTCAGCTACCGTTTGATGGAAATCAGTTGAAGTATTGGTTATAGATTAATAATTTAAGAGTGAGGATTGTGAATAACATGTGGTGATGCTTCTTAAAGAACAATTTTTACATTGCTTGCTGCTATGGATGTACTTCAGAACAAAATTTTGTTTCGTTCTGTGTGTTGGTGCTGAGAATAGTAAAATCTTGAAATGATAGTTGCTTAATTTTCTCATTCTGTGAATCTTGCAAGTCTGCGTATGTTGTGTTCGTTGATTGGTATAAAGCATACAAGGTTACAAAGGTTACAAGGTGGTCGTGGCCAGTTTTCCCTTCAGATTACACTCACTTGGATATTACATGCGTTTATTTGTCCGACCTCTTCTTTCTGCTGCAACACCATTTGCCGTAGTGCTTTATCCCTATTACTACTCAAACTGCATGTTCAACACCCACTGCAAATACCTATTCTGCAACTGCTTCTTACATCTACATCAACTGCTTATATTCTGCATTGCTTCTACTCTGGCAACATCACCTGCTTCTCCTGCTACAACAACTGACTTTCCTTGTACTACCTCGTGCTTTATATCTACTACCACATAAACTGCACATTCTGTTGCAGTGTGAGTGTTGGTTACTGCTGCATATGCTCCTCCTACAACCATTTCTGTTGATAGTGCTGGTGATTTGTGAGGGCCAGAAAATATAGAGATTGGATTATCGTTTTCAGATTGTGCTTTTCTCTTGCTGTCAGTTGGCGTTCTATGTTTCACAAGCTCTTATTCTTGCATATCTTGTTTTGTGAGTGTTGATGTTTCCTCCTGTGTGCTTCGCCTGCTGGTTATATGTTGATTCTGTCCAATATTGTGTACAGCTGCAACCTATCCTTCCACAGGATTTTTTTCTTTCCATTGCAGGCTTTGGCACTTCTCCTGGTCAACTTCAGGTATTCTATTCTATAATCTCCATACTTCAGGAATTCTGAAATATCTTTCGCAACATATTATACCTGCAGCAACAACAATTTATGTCATATCTACTGCTGCTCCTGCCTTGTTTCCTCCACACCAACAAGTCATGTTCTGTTATCAACTGCTCCTGCCTTTTTTCCTCTGATCTGTCATGCTATGCCTAGTAATTTAATGAGAGTGTGCAGGCATTGTAGTGTGATGTGCGAGGCATGAGAGTGTCAGTGTGTGTAGTATGTGTAGGTGATTTTAATCAATAGAGTCAAAATCGTTGAGCAGTGTAGATTCAATCTGAATCTAGTATATGTAACTTCTGAAGAGCTAGTAAGTTCTCAAATTTGTTAAAAATGTTGGTCATTTTAATTACAAAGTCTCGGTTATTTTTGTTTCCGCTGGTATTATAGTTACTCCAGATTTTGATTGAAAAGGTGGAGGGAGAAACTGGTTTAGGAGGTAGCGGTGAAGGGGTTGGATATTTATTTGCTTCCTGCTAAGAGGAAGACTAAAAAGAATGCCTTCCAGTAAAAGAAGAAAAAGAAGAATAGAAAGTAAAATTTGGTACAGAGTAAAGTAACCCATAGACAAGGTCATTAGGGGCGACCCTGAAAGAATTAGGGGCGGCTTTTTTATTCCCAATCCATAGACAAGGTTATGGGATGTCCAAATTTGTGATTACCAAAGTACCCTTACACAATCGGTAGTTAGGAAAGTGGTATTATCTACCGATTACTAGTATTATCAATCTTGTGGCCGTTAGCAATTGGTAGATAGGTGAAGTTCATAAATAACTTCATAAACTACCGATTACTAGTTTGTTTAAGAAAGGATTATTGCCATAATCGGTAGAATTCTATCCTATAATATCTACCGATTGTAAAAGTAGAAAACTCAATTTTATCAGTTTTGCAGAAAAAATGAAATTAGGGCAACCGTCTATAATCGGTAGAAAATGAAAATAATATGACTACCGATTGTAATTGCCGACACAACCTTTTGACGATTAAGACCACCCAAAACCTAGGAATTTCATTTCATTTCATTTTCTTTTCAACTCTTCTTCTCCTCTTCTTCTTCCCTTCCGATTGTGGAGAGTAAAAACACTATTCCCCCTATTCAAACTTCAATTCATCGTCGTTGTTCATCGCCGAATCAAAAACATCGTCGATTCTTCTATAAAACGATGACTGATACTAATGAACCCACGAGAGCTCGACAAAAATTAAAGAACAAATCGATTGTAACTGCTGCAAACGACAAAGAACACGAACACGGAGAACATGAAGAGGATGATGCCGATGATGTAGGTGGTGGTGGTGATTCTGATAATCAAACTCTCCAGCAAATGGCCCCAATTAGGTAAGTTTCTATCGTTTTATGTGTTTATGTTGCTTCAATTTGACCAATCCATGAAAATAAGTTATAGGGTTTTCAGTTATTTCCCAGAATCGGTAGTTAGATCTTATTTTTATCTCCCGATTGTGTCCATTTTCTAGGGTTTTCGGTTACATCGACCAGAATCGGGAGTTAGGTTATATAGATTACTTCCGATTATACAAATCTGTTTGCCACTGAACCATAAAGTTGACATAATCGGTAGCTAGGTTATATGTTGCCGTACGATTGTAACAGAGAACTAGAACATGTAGGGACACACAATTGGTACCCAGAATCGGAAGATACTATATAGTATTTGTCTTCCGATTGTTTATAATCGTAGGTTAGACGAATTCAACATACTACCGATTATGAAAATCATAAAATTTGAAAATTTTGTGATTTTAGCAAAATCCTATTTCGGGGCTACGTTTTAGTCGGAAGCCAAAGGCTATTTTTTTACTTCCGAGTATATGCAATCGATGGTTATTGTATATTGTTTTTCTCCGATTATATATGTCTCATGACTTTATCAGTTTCTGAACCAAAATTGATGCATAATCGGAAGAAGAAAACTAGAATATTACTTCCGATTGTGTGTAATCGGAAGAAAATATTTTACCCTTGCTTCCGATTGTGCATAATCAAAAGTTTTATTTTAATTATGACTTTCGATTGTAGAGTTTGTAATGTGATTCAGTTCATTAAATTTTATTGTTTAGGGACAGGCGAGGTACGAAAGACCAAACTACAACTGTTACAGGGCCTCGTCAAAAAGGGGTAAGAAACTAAGCGCTAGTGCGCGGAGAGAAAGGATCCAAAAAGAAGTGGAACCAAGCGCTCAACAAGGAACTCAAGAAGAAGTACAAGCAAGTGCTCCAGAAAACACTCAAGAAGAAGGACAACCAAGTGGTACAAAAGGAGCAGAAGGAGTTACAAAAAAGCTAATCGCGAAGAAAGCATCACACCTTGTACCCATTTCTTTGAAGAAGACGGATTTTGAAGAAGAAATCCCTGGGATGCCTAGAGATGGAGGAGCATTGTTATTTGGATACAAAGACTCCTGGGCCAGAGAAATCTACGAAACCGAGGTAATAATCGTATTCTTTTTTACTAACGTATTGTCGTTTTATTCGTAATAATACTCTAAATAATTTTGTAATGTGTTGTGTGTTTAATAGTATCATTCCGATGCGATTCGTCTACTCAAGCCCACTGCCGCACCAGCAAAGGGAGATGATTGATAATGCTGAAAATGAAGAGTATGCAGCTGAGTTTGGGGAGAAAGTGACGAAGAACCCGCTCAAGAAAAACGCATCAAAGGCGTCCAAAAGATCTCAGGCTTCTTCAAGCTTTCGTGCTGAAGGAAATATTGAGGGAGATGAAGGTGATGCTGGTGATAATGTGGGTCGTCCGGGTCGTGTTAAGCGTTCTAAAACTTTAGATGACAATACTAAGAAGAAAGCTAGGAATTAGGTGATAATGTGTTGTTCGATGTTATGGATTATGTTGTTTTAACAGTTTCTTTCGGATTATGGTGTTTTAAATACTTGTTTTGGATTATATGTTCTTAAGTTTATGGGTTATGAATGTATTTTGAGTTATGTTTATTAATTGATTGTCTGAAACTGCTGAATTTTTCACCATAATCGGAGGATACATATCAACCTTACCTACCGATTCTGGTAAATTTTCAAAAAATTGTGAGATATGTGCAGAATCGGTAGTAATGTTATCAACCTTAACTACCGATTCTGGTCACTTTTCACAAAAAAGTCAGACATGTCCATAATTGGAATTACAGATATTAACCATTTCTACCGATTATAGATGGCAAGATTTTTATTGTTCTTCTGAACTTAAATAGCCTTATAATCGGACACAACATTTTATCATTGTCTACAGATTAACGTGGGGTTCAAAATCGGTAGATGAGGTGAACTTCATAATCTACCGATTATGGTAGTTCCCAAATTCGAAAAACTTGAGATTTTTTCAAGTATCAATTTTGGGGAAACTCCATAATCGGGAGACATGTTAACTCCAAGTCTACCGATTATGGTAGTTCCCAAATTCGAAAAACTTGAGATTTTTTCAAATATAAATTTTGGGGCAACTTCATAATCGGGAGACATGTTAACTCAGAGTCTACAGATTATGGTAGTTCCCAAATTCGAAAAACTTGAGATTTTTTCAAATATCAATTTTGGGGCAACTTCATAATCTGGAGACATGGTAACTAAATACCTTCCGATTGTAGGTGTTTTTCAAAATAACAAAACTTTCAAATTACATATGTACACAATAACCTCCGATTATCCTAACATCTACCGATTACGTAAATAAACTACCGATTGTATTTTTATCTACCGATTATGGAGGGTATAATTGCCATTTCGAAAAATCGCCGATAAGGGATGGCTTCATTTTAGGTTGGGTGACCCTATTTTTTCTTATTATTCTCCCCTAATTCTTTCAGGGTCGCCCCTAATGACGACAGGTGTACAACTATAAAGGAGAATTATTCTGATTTATTACTTAAAAAGAGGTGAATTAATGTGGTAATAGTAATCAGTTAAATAATATAGGTCCAGTAAAAACTAAATCAACACCAAAATTTATTTATTATGCTTTCATTTTATGTTCCTGGAAGATTTTTCCGAGATTATTCTTGAAATACAGCTTAAGGTGTCTCGGACCTGATCAACATTGAGTTAGACATGTACAATACATATGGATATGGTCCTTTCAGTTGTGGGGCAAAAATGTCAAAATTTGATAAATTTACCGGGCTACTCGACAAGGACCTTGTTAAAAACCACGGGGTAAAAACATCAGGCTCGGATTTCAAGTCATTTTCAATGCTTGGAAATATTTCAGATTTTTGTTGAGGGAAGGTCAAGGAAATACACTATTTCAACAAAAGGGGCGACTAGAGTGAGAAACGTCAAAAAGGGGCAGATTTGTGCGTGTTGGACTCGCTGTAACTCACCGAGTTAACCAAACCCGGTTTTGCCTAACCTACCCCTACACTAAACCTAAATCGAGTGAGAGAAAGTGAATCTCATCTTTTTTCTTCATTTCTCAGCCGATACTCTTCTTCCTTCTCTTCCGTTTCTGAAAAGGGAAAAAAAATGGTGATTTAAAGACGCTGGTGTTGAATCCAAGAGCTTTGTTGGTGGTCTGAGTTGAAGTTTGGCAGTTTAGAGATCTGTGGGTATTCATCAGTTGAAGTTTGAGAGAAATGAAGAAAATGGGTTTTTGGGTTCCTGAATTCTCAAAGTTCGACAGAGAAGAGGGTGCTGCTAATCGAATTACAAAAGAAGAATAAGTGGATTTGAATGGAAGTTTCAGAGAAAGGGATAAATTGAGGTTTTATGGTTAAGTAATAGATGGGTTTAATGATTCGAGAGTCAGGTTCGATTTGAGTTGAGAAAAAATTCATGGGTTGTGATGATTGTGCTGGGGGTGAATAAAATTGGAGCAATTGATGATGATTTAGGGTTCTTAGAAGAAGAATCTGGATCGATTTCAGATTCCAGTGTTGAATTGATGATGTTTGAGCTCGTGGAAGAAGAAGGGCTGAGATTATTGAGAAAGAGAGGGTTTTTCCTCGTCATGTATGGTTTTGTTTGGGTTGATCACAAACCCTTTTACTAGATTTTGTTAATTTGTTCATATTTTTACCTAATTTGTGATTAAGAAAGAAGATTTTGTTAATAGATTAAGTAGTAAACTATAAATTGTCTTCTCTCCAGCGAGTTTGTAATAAATTCTGGAGGAACAGTAGACCAAATGGCAGACCAAACGTTTTTTATTGCATACTTAGCAAGAGTATCAGCTACTTCATTAGCTTATCACTTTGCAAAGTTACAAGACCAAGAATAATAACTTAGTTCATCTAAACAATTTCTAACTTGTATGTACGTTGCAATTTTATCATGTGTTCCTAAAGCTGTTTATTTCCTAACTCTATTTTTCTTTTCTTTATATCATATGATATGATTTTTATGTATTGTAATCATTTGTTAGCTTCATCTCGATGCGGGAACTGATGCAGTACTTAATGTCACCTTCGTAAGGGCCCCTTCAAATGCTTTGTTGAAGATTAATGTTCATCTGGTGTTTATAGGAGAAGATGTTTCTCCTGGATTGAGAAAAGGTATGTCCTAAACATACTGGCATTTGTCATTATTTATTCATGTGTGAAGAAAAACTTGTCATTTGTGATGTTCTAGTGCACAAATCATATATCACATTTTGATTTCTTGTTATTTCTTGCCAAGCCTGTTCATCTTTCGTTTTAAGTTTGAGGATTATCTATGAATGACTTCATTGCCACTATGATTCTGTGAGAAAATATTTATACCAATCATCAGATTCTGATCGGAGTCTCTTTTTCTTAAATTGGTCTTTGATGTTGTCGATCTATTTTGTTAGTGTCCCTATTTTATTTGCCATTCTTTTGAATTGTAATGTTCACCTTTTTTTTGTTGTGATTTTGATACGTCTGTTTACGCCAAAAAATGTGTTTGTATTAGGTCATAGAGGCATATTAAAGGTCAAAAGAATGCAGATTTTAAGGTATCGTGTCCTCTTCTTGAATTGAGTGGATTGCATTTATGTGGGCGTTCCACCACTGTATAAGGTGACACCTTCTGTTTATGAGTATGTGTGAACTGTATTTGGTGATGATTTTACCGATTTTTTTTTGGAAGAAGCTATCATCGTTAGAGAACAAACCTTTCAAAAAATATGTTTCAGTAGACAAAAACAATAATTTGCATATGGTTGAGAATGGCCTGTTACTTGTTTTGCCAAAAGAATTGTAATTTGCTTGTACAGATAAAACTCTATACTTTGTAAGATTTGTTTCTATCGAACATGGGTCAAACTTGAGCTTTGGTACAGAAAACTGTGCACTTGAAATTTGTTTGTTTGTATGGGTTTCTTGTTTCATTTTCAAATACCATATTGTTCATTTTTGTAGTGTCTATATATTGATATATAGGTTCGATAGTTGAACTAAAACAGAGTAAATTAAGGTTGTCATCTTTCTAAGCTACTATGGTTTAATGCTTTAATATTATCCGAATGATTCTTGTTTTGCTCCATTTGTAGGTTAATTTGGAGTGCTTGTATTTCTGCCATGAAGTTCACCTTAACAAGGAAAGCAATGCATATTGTGTTTCATATGGTCCTATAAAATAAATTGGGTAACTCGATAACACGGTCGTATAAATTTAAATGAGTACGTTATTTCTGAAGGTACTATAAACTATGACGGGTAACTCACTTTGATGGTAGTATAAATTAAACTAGGTACCCGTACCAGTTTGTAGTATAGTTTTTTTGGGTACATTGTTTTAAGTTCCAACTTAATTGGTTTGTTCTTCAGGTGTATTTGTGCAACACGATTAATGGATGAGTATAAACTATAATACATAGATCCAGAAGTCGTTTCAATCAAAGACAAGAAAGGCCACACTGCACTTTATATGGCTGTAAAAGGTCAGGATCCTGCTGTAGCAGAGTTATTGATTGCCGATCTCTCTATATTGAATGCACGCGATAAGAAGGGAAATATTGTTGTTCATATGGCTACTACGAAATATCGACCACAGGTAGTTTTTGTCACTGCGATATCTATATTCACATGATTAGAAGTAGCGCTTGAGTGAAATGAAGAAATGGAGGAGATGAAATGTTAGATGTATGCTTAGGAATGGATTGTAGGGAAGGATATTGAACTATGATGGTGCGAACTAAAGCTGTAATGCGCCATCATGGAGCTACATTGAGTTTAGCCTGTGCAAAATCCTAACCAAACCTAACCAGGGTTGTTAATCTAACTCGACCAGGACGGTAGGTTAGACAAAAATGGGTTTAGTTAACTCACTGAGTCGCAACGAGTCGAAATCGCATATATTTGCCCATATTTAATGATTTGGATTGGCAGCGCCCCTTTCCGTGAAATAGTAAATTTTATTGACCTTCGCTCACTTTTGTTTTTGTTTTACTTTTTTTCTTCCCCGTTTCTAGTGAAAGCCAGTCTCAAAATTCTAAACTCTCTTTCTTCTTCAAATGTTTCGATCAGTTTGGTGTAGGTTAGGTGCAGCTTTGAAAAGCGAGGTCATCAATGGAGAATCTTCTTTTTCATCAATAACACCACCAACAGCTAAGTATTTTCTGTTTACATTTCAAAACCAAAATGTTGTTATAATTTCAAAATCTAGGGTTACTTCCATCTTCTCTTCAATCTCTACTTCTACTGGTAATAACAGTAAAAGCAATGTCACTTCTTCTTCTGATTCTTCTTCATCATTTGTGGTTTCTTATCTGATTAATTCATGTGGATTGTCTGAAAACGAAGCTATTACTGCTTCTGGAAAACTCAATTTCAAGACCAGTTCTAAGCCTGATTCAGTCTTAGCTTTACTCAGAGCATACGGATTCACTGGATTTCATATTTCTAAACTAATTCCTAGACACCCAACCATCCTCTCATCTAATCCTCAAATATCCATCAAGCCCAGATTTGATTTTTTCATATCCAAAGGGCTTTATGGACTTGATCTTGCAAACTTCATCTCAAGTGACCCAATGACCCTCAGACGGAGCTTACATAAAGGAATAATTCCAACGTTTGATATCCTTAACAGCATTGTTCGTTCTGACCAAAATGTTGTTGAAATGATGAAGAGATCTAATTTAGTTCTCCGCCGAGTTCTGGTTAAAAGAATGATGGTCAACCTAGAGGTTTTGAGATATGAAGGCGTACCCGAAACTAGTATTCTTAATTATGTAATCAACCAACCAAGAATGTTTATGGTAGATTGTAATAGATTTAAAAAGGTTGTACAGAAGGTGAAAGAAATGGGTTTCCATCATTTACGAACCACATTTCTTATAGCTGTGCTTATGTTCACATCAATGACGGAAGCCAGTTGGAGGAAAAAAATGGGCGTTTACAAGAGATGGGGTTGGTCTGATGCTCACATTCAATCAGCATTTAGGAAATATCCTTATTTTATGGGGGCCTCTGAGAAAAAGATAATGGCAATTATGAATTTCCTTGTGAATGATATGGGTTACGATTCATCAAGTATTGCTGATTGCCCAATGATTATTGGTCATAGCTTGAAGAAGAGGATTATCCCCAGGTGTTCTGTTGTCAGGGTTTTAGTCTCTAAGGGTCTCATTAAGAAGATGATTTCTATACATCCACTTTCATCAATGGTAGACAAGTCTTTTTTGGAAAAATTTGTAATAAAGTATGAGCAAGAAGTTCCTGGACTAATGAAGGTGTTCCAAGGTCAGTTGACTTACCAACAGCTACTTCAGAACTGAAGGGTTTTATGAGATGAATGCGCAGTACAGGTACGTCTATTATCTGAATTAACACATTTACAGTGTACATAGTACCTTTTCATTTATGCATGTTTCATTCTTTTTGAAGTAATATTGTGTCACCTCTTATCTTATGTATGAACAGCATGAAGGATATATGTCATCATGGTGTAGTTGTTTGAATCTTCATTATTGCCATTTTTGTCTACAATTGCTGCATAGGATTTATGTATTTCAAGTGTGAAATCAAAGGATCTATTCTTACTGGTATGCCTCGATAGAGAGAAAGGAAGCATATATGGGTTTGGTGTATTGTGTCAACATGATAGGATAGAAAATGGGATAAAAGGAAGTTTTACGAAAAGATCTGTTGTATGCTTTATTTTGATATTTACCTTATTAATAGTCTACAGTCCGGTAACCATTGAATGGTCTATTCGTTTTGCTCAAAATGCTATCATACTGCAACTAGCTATTAGCAATTAGTCAGATTTCTAAGTGTCATTGTTGCTTGCAGAACTGGGTGTCTTCATGGACAGGCTTCTGCAAGAGCTGCTAAGGCAGTTTAAGCACAGATGCCCTAGTCTAATTATCATATTGTCTGTTTTAGTGTTCTAGTTTATTTGAGTATCTTGATTTAACCTTTCCTAGTTTGATACTGAGAGTTACTGTTAGAAGGATACTTCGAAAACCAATGCAAGTCTCGGATATAAGAACCTAAAAATATTCTTCTTAGAAAATCTTGGGAGTACTTATAGATCACAGAAAACCCCATTGTGGACTGATTGTGAGATTTTGTTACGAATATGGGAGTTTTGCCGAATATAGAGGGTGTGGGATAGAGGTTTTGCTGCACTTAAAGAGTAAAATCCTTGATTCTGTTGCATTTTGAGAGTTCGGGTCTTTCCTCATATATGAAGAGAAAGTTGGGTTTTTTGTTGCCAATAGAGATTGAGAGTTTGAATTTTGGTGAAACGAGGTATGAAAAAAAACATGTGTCACAGAGATGAAGCACTAGCAGCTCCCAGGTATCCAGGCTACTATCGTACTATGTAATCTACTGTGTGTATTCAGTGTAGTCTGGCCGAGTGTTCTCAACCAGAGAGATGAGTCTAAGGTTACGTATGAACTTTTTTAATGAATTAGTGAGTTCTTGATTTGTTGACGATGATGCTAGTCATTCTGACTTTAATTATAAAGCCAGTTAATTTTATTTCCGCGTGTATGTTACCTATTTCCAGATTTTGATTGAAACCAAGAAGATGAAAAATTGGAAATCGTACAGATCTCCACAATATTAGTTCTTTGTAAAGACCCATTGAGATAACATGTGCCTAGAGTGTGTGAAGGAATCCTACCTCATGAAAAGAGTGGTTCTACAGTGTCTATACCTCCCGAGAAAAAATAATCAGCTTCCGAGTTCAATGCAATGAATGGGCCATTAAATACCAGAGAGAACTGTCTCATGCAGAAAGGCACAGTTTTGAGGCCATACTTTAAGCTTACAAATGTGAGTCTGACTCTTAAAACTTGCACTAAATGAGTTATTTCCTATTCTTTTGATCACGTTGGTTAAAACCTAGCTTGTTTTTTTCTCCGTATCTTCTAAATTTTGTATGTGTATGTTTTCTGTGACCTGCGAATATGGTATCATGGTTATACAATTGAACTTGTAAAATTAAGTCACCTGACTCAGTTAGATGGGTGCTGACTGCTGAATTATTGTTATGTGTGAGCCCTTTTAGTTTCACTAGTCAAGTTAAATGATTAAATGTTAAATGTTATACATAATTTAAGGATTTTGACAAGAGATCTTCCAATTTTGTTATGGCTTACAAGTACTTTCAGCTCATACAGGAGTCCCAATCTGATTGTGAGGTTGCGATAATGTGATCAGGACAGGGCTTCGCAATATAAGCATCTCTTAGTCTCGCATTTCACTTGTTGATGTTGCTCACAAGCTGAGGTTCGACTCACTAAACCCTGTGGCCGATGCTGAGAGCATGGTGCCGTTGAGTTTTTGTAAAGTATGTTGGAGTTGGTGCGAGACAGAATAGTCTGTTTGGTGCACTAAAAGAAAGTTCTGGGTTTGTTGCACTTTGATAAAGTGTGGTGGGTCTTGGCTCATTTAGATCGGGACTGCTGAGATTTTCGCGAGACGGTATGTGCAATCTGGTTGGTACGACAAGATCTTGTTGCAGGACTTGTCGATTTCAGTCGAGTCTGCCAAGTGTATATGTAACTTCTGAAGTACAAGCAAGTTCTCAATTTGTATATGTAAATCTTTAAGCATACATTCTGAGGAGTCTCGTATATATATATATTTTTTTCTCTTTCTGATCAGTCGAAGAACCAGAAGGTCCAGAACCATCAATTACATGATCGATTTTATATTTCAAAATATAAATATGCGTTTTGAAAGGGTCTCGTTATCTCGTAGAATTTCTCATCATGAAAGTGAGGATCTTACAATACATGTCTCCGCAGCATAGCTGGATTTTTCATATAAAAGATCCACAGAGATGAGCCAAGAGCGTACAAAGAAAATCCCACCTTAAATCATCCTGATGCATAAAGAGCCGGAAATGGAAAATCGACCGGCCTACATATGGACATGGTCCTTCCGTTGTACAGTCCAACCTCGATAAACGAATGTTCGATAAATGAATAACCTCGCCAAATGAATAATTTTCTCCTATCGCGATTTGGGCCAAGGTGATAAATGAATAACCTCGTTTAATGCATTAATGAATAAAAAAATTTGAATCCTTAAAGGCCCTATGGAAATATAAACGAATAATCACTAAATTATATATAAGAATAAACCAAAATACGTAATCAGTAAATTTTACATAAAAATATATGTAGAAATAAACTGAAAAAAATTCATCTATGGTTGATTGTGTTAAAGCACTGCTCGGTCGAACTTGCAAGCGTTGCTATCTCAAGCTTGTTTGTCAATGTTAGTGATCAAAACTATAAGTCTTGATTTCTAGTCTACTTATAGTGATGTCTCGGACTATGATAGATTGTGTAGTTGAGCATTAGACTTCACGGCGTTCATCAATTGAAGACGAAGAACTACTAAGGCGAGCTTGTGGAACTTCATCAACAAAAGGTATGTGGAGACTAAAACTCATCTATCACTTGGAAATTCTATTTCTACTCTATCTCCTATATTGAGACATAAGTCGTATTACTATATGGTTTTCAATTATACACATTTGAGATTTCGAGCTGAGTTTAACTCGCTTACATATTTCTCGAAATATGTGTTGGTAAGCTTTCGCTTCAACCAAGTTCATCTTATATTTCTGACGAAAGTCAAAAGATGATCATGTGAAAATTGCCGAGTAACATCTTACATGGTTTGTGTGATACAATCATTTGGTGTAGACTTGGAATGTTTCGTTATCATTATTTCAATAACTTGAAAATTGCTTGATGCTAATAGTGTGTGAAAACGGCTATTGTCATCCTCTAAGAAAGTTTCAATGATTGAAATAAGAGTTTAAGATACTTAACCAACATTGGATTATAAACATGTTGTGCACTCTTGCATATATGTGATCCATGTCCGGGAACCATAGTATGCATACCCGTATGCGTACCTGTTGGTTTGAGAAGTCCAGGAACCTAAGTGCGCGTACCCGTACGCATACTGGCGTAGGTTTATGTCCGAAATTTTCTGCTGGGTTTGGAGGTATGCGTACCCGTTCGCATACTGGCGAAAACCAAACTTGGTCCGGCTATTTCAAGTATGCGTACCCGTTTGCATACTTGAATGGTTAAAATTCTAAAATCGGTTTTGTTATGAACAAATACATTTATATAATAAGGAATGCATTCTTTTCAAACCGTGGCTATAATGTTCATGATTGATTCGAGTGAATCAAACCGATTTTCTTCAATTGTGTTCTTGTATACTTCTATGAGAATATAGCAATTGAATAACTCTTTAACTAGTTTCATTTGAGTCATTTGAAATAGTTATGGTTAAGATGAATAAGGTTGATATGAGAGTGTTCATATAGCTAACCTCGGTTAACTACTGGTCATCCAACATGGTGTACACGTTTAGGTACGGTTACATAAACCTAAATGAGGGTAAATTTCATTTGTGTATAACAAGCTAAGTTCGATCTAACGGTTGAAAGATATTAGCTTGAATCTAATCAGGATTTCATCTAACGGTGAATATTGAATGCTTTGTTACCAAGGTAACTTAGATTGCAAACCCTGATTTGAAAACTATATAAAGGAGAACTCTAGCAACTGGAAAACCCTGTAGGTTAACGACTTAAAGACTTTATTGGGATTGTGAAGCCAGACCCAACTATTTTCTCTGTAGTTGCGTGTTCTGATCTTACTTTTACTATCGTGATTGAGTACTATATCTTTGATAAGATTTGCTTGAGATTTATCTCCGATAGGTAAGATTGAAAAGAAGTCACAAACATCTTCGTCTCATCGTTTGTGATTCCACGATATCTTGTTTCGTTAATCGATTGGGATTATTGTGAGGTGATTGATATTTCTAAACTGTTCTTCGGGAATATAAGTCCGGTATATCAATTGGTTCCTGTTCACCTTGATTTATCAAAAAACGGAACAAAACTCGTAGGTATTTCTGTGGGAGACATATTTATCTATTCCAATAAACTTTTCTGTGTGAGACAGATTTTTTTATCAAGTCTTCGACTTTGGGTCGTAGCAACTCTTGGTTGTGGGTGAGATCAGTTAAGGGAATCAAGTGCGTAGTATCCTGCTAGGATCATAGATGTAAGGTGCATGACTGTACCTTGAACAGTGTGAGATTGATTAGGGTTCAACTACATTTCAGTCTGAAGTTCATTGGTAGTAAGCAAGTGTCTGTAGCGGCTTGTTAGAGCATAGCTCGGTTGAACCCACCAAGCGTTGGTATGTCAAGTTTGGTTGTCATATTTTAGTGAACCAAAACTCATTTAAAGAGTCGCTTGATTATGTACTAGAGTCAAATTCGTATAGGTTAGCTTGAAAGTATTAGGATATGAGACATTACAAGTATTACATGAAGACTTGAAGAAGTGAAGAAGTAAGGAGCTACAACGACGACATCATCCTTCCACTTGAGGTTAGTAATATTTGACTTGAACTGTTTCATTCCCTAACGTATCTTTCAATTCGTGCATATTGAAAACATAACTGCGAAGCATGAATGATTATACTCTAGTTAGACATAGTATTAAGGAATACAATACGAAGTATAACGCTTATCTTTTGAACTTTGTATATAAGACATCAACATAATCGTTTGAATGCTATTGTGATTATGTATGGGTATGAGGTGAAAATTTCATCCTAGGAAACAATGTTTTACATTCGTTTAAAGGAAGTAGTTCATAAACTTGGTTTGTGAATCGAAAGGGAAATCGCTAGGCTTATTGGTATTGTTATTCATTGCATATCTTTTGAACTACCAATATGTGTGATTAGTATAACCGCTCATGACTTGTTTATGTTCTTGGTAAAACTATTCACAAGGCCTGACTTTTGTATTGGTATGACTTTTATTAGTGAAACCGATCCTAAGTAATCACCTGAGATGGTATGATCGATTTAGTGTTATTGGTATGACCAACTCTAGGCAAAGAGGAACCGATCCTAGTAAGAGGTGCAACCGATCACAAGAGGAAATCGATCCTTGTATGAGGTGCAGCAAGTATATAGTGTAAGGGGAACCGATCCTATGAACATGTGCAACACGTTTTTAGTGAAAGGGGAACCGATCCTATGGACATGTGCAACAAATACAAGTTAGATACCATATATATGTGGGAACCGATCCTAGTACCTAGTCAACCGAATTTTTGGAAATCTAGTGTGACTAAATCCAGTACTCACATGGAAGGTAAAACCGAAACTTCTTTTGGTAGAACCGTGAAACCCATGATTGGTGATTGAGTGTTCTTGATCAATCACATAGTTCTTGGAAGTCGGACGAACCAACTCTAAACTTTTTTGGAAGTGTGGCAAATCGATTCCAATAGTGTAAGTTTGAAAGAGGACTTACAAAGTTAAGATGTCGACATACTTTGAACATGTGCAGTAACGCTTATCTTTTATTGTTCAAAGATATTCCTTAATAGCTAAAGGAAAATCACGGATCGAAAAATAAATTGAGAATCTTTTATTTAAGGTTTTTATTTTTATTTTTGGAAAATGAAAATTAGTAATCTGCATTTACTAGTTGGATATTTTCTAAGAGAATTTTGGTCAATATTTGGACAAAGCATTTCCAGGAATTATGGAAACCGAATTTGGAATTTATTGCATATCTTGAGAATATTTTCGGTTTTGGAAATTCTTTGGTGTCCAAACTTCCTTGTCTATAAATATTTAAGTTTGCATTTCTAGCAAACTAATCCTCAGAGCCAGCAAAACTACATAGTTGTGCTGTTACCGGTGGAGCCGCCTATTCGGAGAGGAAAGTAACCTAATTAGGCGAAATTTCTTACGACCGCCCGGTTTAAAGACTTCTTTGGGATTGAGAAGCTCTATTAGTACCGTTGGTGGGAAACTAGATAATTGCGGTTTATTATTAGTTTTCGATTGATTTGATTGACTAACGGTTGTTGAACTTTGGTTGCACCTAGTTTGTTTATGCTTGAGAATCTTCTCTTCTGATATAAGATTCACTCAAACTAGATCGAAGTTTTGACGAGGATCTTTAGACTGTTTGTAGATCTAAAGACGTCTTGTGATAATCCAACTATAACAGACTCCGTTCTGTGTGTGATTGATCACAAGAGATTCAAGTTGATTGTGTGCAGGTGTTTATTGAAGATCTAAGAAGATTTGAAGACGAATAAGATTTCTGATTTGGGTTCATAATCTTTGGTGTGCACAATACTTGTTTCGGTTAAAGAGGATCCAACTATAATCGGTTTATCCTTGTGGTAGATTGGATTGATTAGTTGAGTAGATCGGCATCAATACAATTCTTTGTGATTCAAAATATTGATTGCAAAATATGGACAATTAGATTGGTAGTTGTTATTGGATAGATCTAAGGACCCGACAAAGGAGTTTATTGAGATAAACGGAAGAGGCTTTTATCGAACTCACATCACTTGGTTGAAAGGAGTTGCTACCAAACAGATTTGTTGTTCCTTTACTGTTTGGAATACGAACCAAAGGAATTGTTCCAAGTACGTAACTTATTACAAGTTGGAGGCATGGGAATACAGACGGAACTAGGTGAACTATAGGTTTAGTTGCTTGGTCTCAACTATACGAAGTTTGTTTGATTTTGTATAGCGGCTTAATCCTGAGAGTATTCAATTCTGGACAAGGTCCCGGGGTGTTTCTGCATTTGCGCTTTCCTCGTTAACAAAATATTGCCGTGTCTTTTACTTTTCAATTTCCGCAGTTATAATTGTTTTTATTATAATTAGAAGTAAAATACACAAACGTTAATTGCTATTTACTTGATAATAATCCTATTGCGTTTGGTTAAGTCCGAACCATTTATCAAGTAAACATACTTCGTTGTTGTATTGTCTCGATCTTGTATCCATAGTCAATCACACAAGTTATCTTGTTGTCGTATTGTCTCGATCTTGTATCCGTAGACGATCACACGAAGTGTGAACCGATTTGTTGTATTGTCTCGACTCAGTCCATAGACAATCACTTTCGGAGAAAGGACTTATAGGTGGAAAAGTTTTAGATTGAGGTATATTTGGGTACCCTCGTCTTTTCAATTGGTATCAGAGCAGTCAAACATGAAAAGATCTAACAATCTGTGTTTGGTGCGATCCAACCTATAAGACATGAGTCAAAGTAGAGTTAAGCGAGAGCGAAAACTAAAGAAAGACTCAGTTAACGTGTAACAAGATATGTGCTCAAAAGAAGATAGTTCTTCAATTTCAGGTTGCTCAATTGATGATGTCTCTAATGAGATATCATTGAGTTTTATACTTGAGATTTCTAATGATCTTATTTCAGCACTTGAAAGAGAACGAGATTTAACTTTAAAGTTTGAAAATCTCGATGAAGAGCATAACTTGCTGAAAGAAAAATACTCACAACAATTGCAGAGTCTTAAAGATAAAGTAAGTGCTGGTCTCTTTCTTTTTAAAGAGAAAGAAGGAGAATATCTCTCAAGAGAAAAACGCCTTGATGCTGATCTAGCTGGTGCTCTTGATAAAATCAAGACGTTGGAAAAAGAAAATTTGGAACTGAAAAAATCCAATAAAAGCTCAAACAAGTTAACCTCAATGTTAGAAGCAAGTAGAAATCATCGTGATACACGAGGATTGGGCTATAAGGGAATAGATGCTTCAAATATTAGCAAAGAGGTAAAATTTGTTAAAGCTACAAATTCTTCTCAATCAGAGGCTTCCACTGATGACAAAAATTCTCCTATTTCTTGTAAAGAAAAAAAGTCTGTCAAGCCTAAGAATAGTGTTCAACCAACATTAATCAAAGAAGGCATTTCTGCTAATGTCAAGAAAGCAACAATGTTGAACAAGGATAAGAAGAAGAAGAAGAAGAAAACTCGTCGATCTCCAATGCAAGAGTATCCAAAAAAAGGTAACACTAAAACTCATACTTCGTATATTTATACTAAGCATTGTTATTATTGTGGTAATAAAGGACACTTGCAATGGGGATGCAAAGTTCGTAAGATGCAAGATGAACTTTCTATTGTATCAAACGAATTGGCTAAGTTTTCTCCTCATAAGAACTCAGATCGGTATTGTCCTAAGTTTAGGCAAAAGAATTATTATAATGAAAGTTCAAATACAGGGTCATTTCATAAAAGACCCAATTATAGAAAGAGAGATGACTTTTTAAATGCAAAAACAAGATCTGATGTTCCAAATTGGAGAAAGGGTGTTTCGCAAAATATTCAAAAGGACAATGATCCTAATGGTATGAAGGAGAAAGCTGCTCCTGCGAAACCCAACTCTAAATGGGTCCCTCCTCCATAGCCAAGAAGGGACCAAAAGTTAGTCACAAGAATGACTCTCAGCTGTTTATTTTTGGTGACAATAATTACAAGAGTCTTCTTGAAAGACTAATGAAAGACATCATGTCTGAAATCTCTTGTACTAGTAAAGGTTGTGATAATGACACTCTTCATCACAAGTCAAAGAAGAAAAACAAGAGATGGAACAAGAGAAAACAAACCAAGCAAGAGGTCAAGAGTGATGATTCTGTCTTAGTCACTTATGACGAACAAGACAAGGATCAACCCAACACAACCTAGTTGTGTCAGAATGTGCATGCTCACCTTGGTGCTCAATCTTTTGAAAGGTGAGGAAGTACATGAAAATACGGGGGTCTAACAACCACACCCAACAATTCATTTTGCAACCTGAGAGGACTTAGTCCAATACACTTTCTAGAGAATCAACTAGACGGTCAGACTCAATCTAGAGTAAAGTATATCAAGGAGTTTAATATCTCTGTTTCACAATGTAATCAGAAAATCAAACAGATAGAAATCCGTGAGCCTGATTATTATGTGAAACAACTTGAACGGTACCAAAGACCAATGTTCAAGTGTCGAACAATGTATATCAAAAACCAAAGGTTGGATATTCTAATTGATTGATTTTAACGCACAACCTGTTATATTTTAATTATATAACAAAATATAATATGGAAAATAAATAGCACAGACACCATAATTTTGTTAACGAGGAAACGGAAAATGCAGAAAGACCACGGGACCTAGTCCAGATTGAACACCACACTGTATTAAGCCGCTACAGACACTAGCCTACTACAAATTAACTTCGGACTGGACTGTAGTTGAACCCTAATCAATCTCACACTAATTCAAGGTACAGTTGCGCTCCTTACGTCTTTGATCCCAGCAGGATACTACGCACTTGATTCCCTTAACTGATCTCACCCACAACCAAGAGTTGCTACGACCCAAAGTCGAAGACTTGATAAACAAATCTGTATCACACAGAAAAGTCTATAGGATTGAATAAATCTGTCTCCCACAGAAATACCCAAGAGTTTTTGTTCCGTCTTTTGATAAATCAAGGTGAACAGGAACCAATTGATAAACCGAACTTATATTCCCGAAGAACAGCCTAGTATTATCAATCACCTCAAAATAAACTTAATCGACTAGCGAAACAAGTTATTGTGGAATCACAAACGATGAGACGAAGATGTTTGTGACTACTTTTATCTTGCCTATCGGAGATATAAAATCTCGAGTCAATTATTCCAATTGTACTCAACACGATAGAAACAGCAAGATCAGATCACGCAACTACAAAGAGAATAGTTGGGTCTGGCTTCACAATCCCAATTAAGTCTTCAAGTCGTTAACATACAGGGTCTCGAGAAGAAACCTATGGTTAAAGGAGAATCGACTCTAGTTATACAACTAGTAACACACAGGAGGTGTGGGGATTAGGTTTCCCAGTTGCTAGAGTTCTCCCTTATATAGTTTTCAAATCAGGGTTTGCAATCCAAGTTACCTTGGTAACAAAGCATTTAATAATCACCGTTAGATGAAAAACCTAATTCAACAAAGCTAATATCTTTCAACCGTTAGATCGAACTTAGCTTGTTACACAAAAATGAAATGTACCCTCATTTAGGTTTATATAGCCGTACCTAAACGTGTACACCATGTTGGTTCACAAATAGTTAACCGAGGTTAGCCATATGATTACTCTCATATCAACCTTATTCATCTTAACCATAACTAGTTCAAATGACTCAAATGAAACTAGTTAATGAGTTGTTCAATTTCTATATTCTCATGAATTATACAAGAACACAATTGAAGCAAAATCGGTTTGATTCACTTGAATCAATCATGAACATTATAGCCACGGTTTGCAAAGATTGCATTCCTTAAGATTTAAATGTTTAAGTTCATGGACAGACCGATTTGATAAAATAACCAGCTTAAGTATACGTACGGGTATGCGTACTTAAGCAACCGTATTTTGAGTTTGTTAAGTATCCAAACTCAGCAGAAATTCTCGGTTCGGAAACTTCCGCCAGTATGCGTACGGGTACGCATACTTAAGGTGACTAGTTTAGGAGTTTGTAATTCCCAAACCCAGCAGATATTTTCGGTTCAAAAACTTCCTCCAGTATGCGTACGTGTATGCATACTTATCTTGTCTCCTTCACCAATTTCGTATACACACATATGCATACACTTGGCTCCCGGTTCTTGGATTTATACACTAATGTGCGAACACACTATATATGCTTATATCCAAAGATGGTTACATTATCAACTCTATATTCCAATCATTGAAACATTCTTCTATAATGACAATAGCCGTTTTCACATACTATTAGCATCAAAGCAATTTCTAAGTTATTTAAATGTCAACATGACTTTCGTCACGAGTAAAGATGAACATGGCTAAAGCGAAAGCTTACCAACACATATTTCAATAAATATGTAAGCGAGATATACTCAGCTCGAAATCTCAAATGTGTATAGTAGAAAACTATATCGTAAAATGACTTATGTCTCAATTATAGGAGATAGAGTAGAAATAGACTTTCCAAGTGATAGATGAGTTCAAGTCTCCATATACCTTTTTTCGATGAAGTTCCACAAGCTCCCCTTAGTAGTTCTTCGTCTTCAAATGATGAACGCCGAGAAATCTAAGCTCAACTACACTATCTTTGTCCTAGTCCGAGACATCTATAAATAAGCTAGAAATCAAGACTTATAGTTTTGATCACTAACATTGACAAACATGCTTGAGATAGCAACGCATGCGAGTTCTACCGATCAATGCTCTAACAGTACATGAAACTGAGCACGTGATCTCTTGGTTATTATATGACTAATTAACATCTTTAGGGAGATTTCTTTTCTTCTATACTCATACTTTCTCTATCTATTTTTGAGGTTTTGATAGAAACGGTAATTTTGAGTTTATTATGTTGATATCTACTGATCATATATGCATATCTCTTGTTTTTACGGTTAAAACGAGCCAAAAATCACCGAATTCGGACATTGTATGCAAAAGTTTTGTCAAAAACAGTTTAGTGTTATGATCCGTCACAAGTAACTCTTGAGAATCAATCCTAGTGATAGGTGTAATGTTGGGAACCGATCCTAGTGAGAGGTCCCCATGCGAAGGAGTGTAAAACTTTTTTGCCTATAACTTCTTCGTCCGAACTCGGAATGACCTCATTCCTTTTGCGTTGGTTTCGCAATTCAATTCCCTATAAGATAGAGGTAATTTCAATACTTGATTTTGTGTTGAATATTTATGGTGTATTACAAATTGATTTATGGGATGTTTGATTTCGGTTTTCTAACCTTGATATTCGATCTCATAATGTTGTGAACCCTTATGGTTTGGGTGACTTTTTGGTTTAGCAGGATTAAGTTCTAGCCCATGTTGGTAGGATTTATCAAAGGATCATGAGGGGTTCTGATTTAAGCAATATGTGAAAAAGTCACAATATGTTGAATCGTTTGGTTTAGCATAAAAGCATATGTGTTTCGGGGTTTTCAACTTTTGTTTGCAATAGTTAAAACTAGTTTTCAACCTTTTTTTGGTAAAGGTTGGTTGTTGTTATTCTTTTGTTTTGCATAAGGATGACAACATAATGATATTTCGGCATCAATTCTCCCTAGAAAGAAGATGCAAATATATTGGAGAAGTGGATGCGAAATTTGAGGTAACGACTTTGTTAGTTAATCGTTTTCCTGTTTAAGAAAATCCTGATTTTATTGCATATGTTTATTGCTTTTGCTTAACAAAATTTCGGTACAATTGATGTTTTATTCCATTGTTTGTATATGGATGTGTGTGTGATTCAATTGTTTACGGTTAAGAAAAACTATTGTTATCTTTCTTTATTGTTTGGTATCAATCGTTTAGGCTTACAAAATTTCGGTGCAATTGCGGTGCTTTAATGTCTATGTTGTTTCAATTGCTTCCGGTTGAGGTAAATAATTATGCAAGTTGATTTATTTGGTTTGTATGAATTGTTTATGGCTTAACGAAAAAGGTTTTCGGGATGAATTGTTTAGTCCAATTCGATTCCGGATAAGAGAAACTAAGTTAATTCTGATCTTAGTTAGACTTATCAAAGTGGAGGTTTCGGTTATTCAAGTCTAATCGAATGCCTTAACAAGAAATGCTAGTTAACTAACCTAGTACTTGTCTTGTTTAAAAGTGAAAGGTCTAAGTTATATGGATAATTAGAACCTGATGAGAAAAATAGAGTTATCTTTATTTTTGTATTATCGAACAAGTGATTGTTTTTGTACAATCGGTTTAGCAAAGGAACTAAGGTGCTTAGTCTATTTTTGGTTTGCTAAACTATTAGGGAAAATTTCTTAGGGAAATTGTTTCCTTGGTAACATATCAAAACAAAATTACTTTGTAGTTTCGGTTTTGATACTGGTTATCAAAAATGGTGTGTGGAACCCTCGTGCTTAACTCTTATAGGTTTGCAAGTCTATTTGAGATTTGTAAGATCCTTTCCCGGTTTGTCCTTTATTTGCTCGTACCTTTGGAATTTTGTGACAAAAAGGGGGAGAAATATATGGAGTAAACAAGTGATACTGGTATTGATTTATATTGATTGGTATCACTAAGGGAAAGGACAATGGTGCTTAAACGTTTTATCTAACGAAAGAGTAAAGCATAGACTAAGGGGGAGTAGCATATCATATTGATTTGGAAAATAACAAAGACTTGCGGATTGAAAATCTACCAATCTTACCTTTAGGGGGAGTATTAGCTTTGTTATTATAATGTCAACAACGGCACTTATGGATTGAATGTATATATACAGGTTATTGTGCTATTGAATTTGGGAATCAAGCGTATGTGTAATGAATTCTTGTAATTTGTTTATCCATATGATGTAAGAGTTTTGTCACTAAAATTGACAAAGGGGGAGATTGTTAGATCATAGCAAGGTTGAACCCACCAAGCGTTGGTATGTCAAGTTTGGTTGTCATATTTTAGTGAACCAAAACTCATTTAAAGAGTCACTTGATTATGTACTAGAGTCAAATTCGTATAGGTTAGCTTGAAAGTATTAGGATATGAGACATTACAAGTATTACATGAAAACTTTAAGAAGTGAAGAAGTAAGGAGCTACAACGACGACATCATCCTTCCACTTGAGGTTAGTAATATTTGACTTGAACTGTTTCATTCCCTAACGTATCTTTCAATTCGTGCATATTGAAAACATAACTGCGAAGCATGAATGATTATACTCTAGTTATACATAGTATTAAGGAATACAATACGAAGTATAACGCTTATCTTTTGAACTTCGTATATATGACATCAACATAATCGTTTGAATGCTATTGTGATTATGTATGGGTATGAGGTGAAGATTTCATCTTAGGAAACAATGTTTTACATTCGTTTAAAGGAAGTAGTTCATAAACTTGGTTTGTGAATCGAAATGGAAATCGCTAGGCTTATTGATATTGGTATAACCGCTCATGACTTGTTTATGTTCTTGGTAAAACTATTCACAAGGCCTGACTTTTGTATTGGTATGACTTTTATTAGTGAAACCGATCCTAAGTAATCACCTGAGATGGTATGATCGATTTAGTGTTATTGGTATGACCAACTCTAGGAAAAGAGGAACCGATCCTAGTAAGAGGTGCAACCGATCACAAGAGGGAATCGATCCTTGTATGAGGTGCAGCAAGTTTATAGTGTAAGGGGAACCGATCCTATGAACATGTGCAACACGTTTTTAGTGAAAGGGGAACCGATCCTATGGACATGTGCAACAAATACAAGTTAGATACCATATATATGTGGGAACCGATCCTAGTACCTAGTCAACCGAATTTTGGAAAGCAAGTGTGACTAAATCCAATACTCACATGGAAGGTAGAACGAAACTTATTTTGGTAGAACCGTGAAACCCATGATTGGTGATTGAGTGTTCTTGATCAATCACATAGTTCTTGGAAGTCGGACGAACCAACTCTAAACTTGTTTGGATGTGTGGTAAATCGATTCCAAGAGTGTAAGTATGAAAGAGGACTTACAAATTTAAGATGTCGACATACTTTGAACATGTGCAGTAACGCTTATCTTTTATTGTTCAAAGATATTCCTTAATAGCTAAAGGAAAATCCCGGATCGAAAAATAAATTGAGAATCTTTTATTTAAGGTTTTTATTTTTATTTTTGGAAAATGAAAATTAGTAATCTGCATTTACTAGTCTGATATTTTCTAAGAGATTTATTGTCAATATTTGGACAAAGCATTTCCAGGAATTATGGAAACCGAATTTGGAATTTATTGCATATATTGAGAATATTTTCGGTTTTGGAAATTCCTTGGTGTCCAAACTTCCTTGTCTATAAATATTGAAGTTTGCATTTCTAGCAAACTAATCCTCAGAGCCAGCAAAACTACCTAGTTGTGTTGTTACTGGTGGAGCCGCCTATTCGGAGAGGAAAGTAACCTAATTAGGAGAAATCTCTTACGGCCTCTCGGCTTAAAGACTTCTTTGGGATTGAGAAGCTCTATTAGTACCGTTGGTGGGAAACTATATAATTGCGGTTTATTATTAGTTTTTGATTGATTTGATTGACTAACGGTTGTTGAACTTTGGTTGCACCTAGTTTGTTTATGCTTGAGAATATTCTCTTCTGATATAAGATTCATTCAAACTAGATCGAAGTTTCGACAGGGATGTTTAGACTGTTTGTAGATCTAAGGACGTTTTGTGATAATCCAACGTTAACAGACTCCGTTATGTGTGTGATTGATCACAAGAGATTCAAGTTGATTGTGTGCAGGTGTTTATTGAAGATCTAAGAAGATTTGAAGATGAAGAAGATTTTTGATTTGGGTTCATAATCTTTGGTGTGCATAATACTTGTTTCGGTTAAAGAGGATCCAACTATAATCGGTTTATCCTTGTGGTAGATTAGATTGATTAGTTGAGTTGATTGGCATCAATACAATTCTTTGTGATTCAAAGTATTGATTGCAAAATCTTGACAATTACTTTGGTAGTTGTTATTGGATGATTCTAAGGACCTGACAAAGGAGTTTATTGAGATAAACGAAAGAGCCTTTTGTCGAACTCACATCACTTGGTTGAAAAGAGTTGCTACCGAACAGATTCGTTGTTCCTTTACTATTTGGAATACGAACCAAAGGAATTGTTCCAAGTACGCGACTTATTACAAGTTGGAGGCGTGGGAATATAGACGGAACTAGGTGAACTATAGGTTTAGTTGCTTGGTCTAAACTATACGAAGTTTGTTTGATTTTGTATAGCGGCTTAATCCTGAGAGTATTCAATTCTGGACAAGGTCCCGGGGTGTTTCTGCATTTGCGCTTTCCTCGTTAACAAAATATTGCCGTGTCTTTTACTTTTCAATTTCCGCAGTTATAATTGTTTTTATTATAATTAGAAGTAAAATACACAAACGTTAATTCCTATTTACTTGATAGTAATCCTATTGCGTTTGGTTAAGTCCGAACCATTTATCAAGTAAACATACTTCGTTGTTGTATTGTCTCGATCTTGTATCCATAGTCAATCACACAAGTTATCTTGTTGTCGTATTGTCTCGATCTCGTATCCGTAGACGATCACACGAAGTGTGAACCGATTTGTTGTATTGTCTCGACTCAGTCCATAGACAATCACTTTCGGAGAAAGGACTTATAGGTTGAAAAGTTTTAGATTGAGCTATATTTGGGTTTCCTCATCTTTTCACGGCTTAAAGACTTCTGGTGTTCAAAACTAGACTAGGTCCCGGGGTTTTTCTGCATTTGCGGTTTCCTCATTAACAAAACTTTTGGTGTCTGTGTTATTTCTTTTCCGCATTATATTTTGTTATATAATTGAAATATCACAGGTTATGCGTTGAATCGATCAATTGGGAAATCCAACCTTTGGCTGTTAATTGAAATTGATTGATCCTTGAACATTGGTCTTTGGTACCGTTCAAGTTATTTCGGCCAATATTTTGACAAAGCGTTTCCGGGAATTATGAAAACCGATTTTGTGTTTATTGCATATCTTTGAGAATATTCGGTTTTGGAAATTCCTTGGTGTCAAAACTTCCTTGTCTATAAATATTGAAGTTTGCATTTCAAGTAAACAAATCTTCCGAGCCAGCAAAACTACCTAGTTGTGTTGTTACTGGTGGAGCCGCCTATTCGGAGAGGAAATTAACCTAATTAGGCGAAATCTCTTACGGCCGCTTAGTTTAAAGACTTCTTTGGGATTGAGAAGCTCTATTAGTACCGTTGGTGGGAAACTAGAATAAAAATCAACGGTTCACGTACCCTCCTTCTCCTCTATCTCATTTCTTTACCATCTTTTGTTTGGTTTTCACCATTGATTTTAGGAGAAGCTCATGTACGTTGGGTCAAGATATTTTTTTTGGGTTTGGTCATCGTTTTTAAATTCCACCAATAACGACTGTTCACGAACCAAGTAAGTTTCTCAAAATTTCTTTGAGAGTTCATATTCAACAATGGAACATAGGAGAACTAGGCATGTTGGGAGTTCAAGTGGTCAAGCAGGGGATAATTCTTTTTTCGACCCAAGTATCCGTGCTAGGTTTGTCAACCCTGCTGTTTGTGTCCTCTATTTTGAGTATAAGAACAAACAACCAATTTTTGAAAGATACTATAATGAGTCCGAAATTGAGGTAGATGGTTTAGATTGATTTTTTCAAAAATCACTCCTGGGGCATCATTCACAAACCATTAGGAACTACTCGTATTGATATTGTACATTTTTATGCAAACATTCATGATACTGACCTAGCCAATTGCATGTTCAAGACTATGGTAGGTGGTATTACTTTCACTGTGGATCATCATATTATTACGTACTTGTTGAATTTAAGTCATATTGGTAGTATTCGATTTCCTCCTCCTGAGAATGAAAGATTTACTCCTCAAGTGATGTCAAATCGTCTCTTTAATAGAGATGTCTCTCGGAGATGTGGAAAGATTGATGTTCATGGTGCTGGATTATTTCATAAAGTTGTTGGGAAACTGATTGTGGCCAATATGATTCCAAGCACTATTGACCGTATGTTGTTGACCAAGTCTCTTACTGAATTAGTCTGCTATATTGTTGAAGGGACAGACATTGATTTCTGTGGACTTATTGTTAACCAGATGATAATTGTGAAACAGACTTCAAAGAAAACCCCAGGCTTTCCTTGCCTCATTTCAAGGATCTGCAACCACTTTTGCATCACTCCTTTTGGATCTGATCTTGGTGGTCCAAGAGTTCTGAGTAAGGAAAGCATCGAAAAGATGAAGCAATCTTCAACCAGTACCCCAGCAAGTACTTTTGCAACTGCAAACTCTGAACTTGTTGAGTGCATGAAGACAGCAGTTGGATTATGCTGAGGCAGAACATCCAGATCTAATCGATAAATTTTATGAAATGGCTAGAGATTATTATGGTAGGAGTGATTGATCTCTAATGATTCTGTTACTTGCCTTGTCTATTAAACTTCTTATGTTGAACTTATTAATGGTTGTAATAAGTTTTATGGTATTTTAGCCTTGGATGATTTTATCTTTCAATTAAATTGCTAAACATGGAAATCCATAAGAAGTACATATGAATTTGTTCAAAATTTAACTCTATATATGTCGGTATGAAAGTATTGATAAAAGATAGAACGAACTTTTGACTTCAAAAGTTAAGCCTTTTATGTCATTATGCAAATATTGATGGAAGAAAGGATGATTTTTTTTTTTACAAATATTAAGTCTATTATATGTTATTGTGCAAATAGTGATGAAAAATAGAATGAATCTTTGATTATTCCGCAGTATTGGTCC
Source organism: Papaver atlanticum (assembly GCA_023531105.1). Lineage (NCBI taxonomy): Eukaryota > Viridiplantae > Streptophyta > Magnoliopsida > Ranunculales > Papaveraceae > Papaver > Papaver atlanticum. The sequence continues at coordinate 860,542 of JAJJMB010010711.1, forward strand.
TTCCCTGATCCACATCTTTGTGTATATACTGTATTGCTCCGTAAGTTCTCTTATGCTGAGCATGTCCAAATTAATTGATCATTTTCCTTGTGGTTAATTCAATTGTGTTTTTGGATACAAATTCATGTTTTCATGTGATTTGTTAATGTCCCAAAGAAATCCTTATTTTCTTGTGAAAGTAAGGTCGCTCTTGTTGTTCTTTCGGGAATGACATTTTATGGGGGAGAGTTCTTAATTGAACTTGTGCTTAATTGCCAAATCTTTGTGGGGAGTGCGGCTGTGGAATATTGTAGGAGTTATCTTGTATCTTTATAAACTCCTTGATGAATACACTAAGTTTCGACTATGTGAAATCATCGAAACAATTTGGTATGTTGTTCTCTTTTGGTCATGAAGTATCTCTATGAAAATTTCATGAGGATCCAACTAGTTTTCGTACCTTTGCCAATTTTATTGAAAAAAGGGGGAGAATTAATGTGTAGTTCACACTACAAATACATATGGTTTACGGATCATTATGAAAGGGGGAGTGGTTTTCATGTTGAGATGAAGTATTGACTAAGGGGGAGTGATACATATCACCATAGTATTGTTGTCAAAGTTATGATACAATTTGACTTTGATGCTGTATAATGATACTATTACACTGTATAACAATGATTGAGAGCAACTGTTTTCTCATTGTTATAGCTACGGATCTTCAACAACAATAATGCAGAGTTGAACACATTTAGAATCATTGGAGTACTTGGAAGTGACGAAGATTTCGAGTAATGTTGAAGAACCAATGAGATCAAGCATTTGGATGAGAAGCTACAAAGTTTATTTATTTTGTAATCCATATGTATTGATAGTTTTGTCACTAAAATTCACAAAGGGGGAGATTGTTAGAGCACTTCTCGGTCGAACTCGCAAGCATTGCTATCCCAAGCTTGTTTGTCAATGTTAGTGATCAAAACTATAAGTCTTGATTTCTAGTCTACTTATAGTGATGTCTCGGACTAGGATAGATTTTGTAATTGAGCATTAGACTTCACGGCGTTCATCAATTGAAGACGAAGAACTACTAAGGAAATCTTGTGGAACTTAATCAACAATAAGTATGTGGAGACTAAAACTCATCTATCACTTGGAAAGTATATTTCTACTCTATCTCCTATATTGAGACATAAGTCATATTACTATATGGTTTTCAATTATACGCATTTGAGATTTCGAGATGAGTTTAACTCGCTTACATATTAATCGAAATATGTGTTAGTAAGCTTTCGCTTCAACCAAGTTCATCTTATATTCTTGACGAAAGTCAAAAGATGATCATGTGAAAATTGTCGAGTAACATCTTACATGGTTTGTGTGATACAATCATTTGGTGTAGACTTGGAATGTTTCATTATGATTATTTCAATAACTTGAAAATTGCTTTGATGCTAATAGTGCGTGAAAACTGCTATTGTCATCCTCTAAGAAAGTTTTAATGATTGAAATAAGAGTTTAGAATACTTAACCAACATTGGATTCTAAACATGCTGTGCACTCTTGCATATATGTGATCCATGTTCGGAAACCATAGTATGCATACCCGTATGCGTACCTGTTGGTTTGAGAAGTCCGGGAACCTAAGTGCGCGTACCCGTACGCATACTGGCGTAGGTTTATGTCAGGAATTTTCTGCTGGGTTTGGAGGTATGCGTACCCGTTCACATACTGGCGAAAACCAAACTTGGTCTGGCTATTTCAAGTATGCGTACCCGTTTGCATACTTGAATGGTTAAAGTTCTAAAAGCGTTTTTGTTATGAACAAATACATTTATATAATAAGGAATGCATTCTTTGCTAACCGTGGCTATAATGTTCATGATTGATTAGAGTTAATCAAACCGATTTTTCCTCAATTGTGTTCTTGTATACTTCTATGAGAATATAGCAATTGAACAATTCTTTAACTAGTTTCATTTGAGTCATTTGAACTAGTTATGGTTAAGATGAATAAGTTTGATATGAGAGTGTTCATATAGCTAACCTCGGTTAACTACTGTTGAGCCAACATGGTGTACACGTTTAGGTACGGTTACATAAACCTAAATGAGGGTACATTTCATTTATGTATAACAAGCTAAGTTCGATCTAACGGTTGAAAGATATTAGCTTGAATATAATCAGGATTTCATCTAACGGTGAATATTGAATACTTTATTACCAAGGTAACTTAGATTGCAAACCCTGATTTGAAAACTATATAAAGTAGAACTCTAGCAACTGGGAAACCTAATCCCCATACCTCTTGTGTGTTACTAATTGCATAAGATAGAGTCGATTCTCCTTTAACCTTAGTTTTTTCACGAAACCCTATAGGTTAATGACTTAAAGACTTCATTGGGATTGTGAAGCAAGACCCAACTATTTTCTTTGTAGTTACGTGTTCTGATCTTACTTTTACTAACGTGATATCTTTGATAAGATTTGCTTGAGATTTATCTCCAATAGGTAAGATTGAAAAGAAGTCACAAACATCTTCGTCTCATCGTTTGTGATTCCACAATATCTTGTTTCGTTAATCGATTGGGATTATTGTGAGATGATTGATATTTCTAGACTGTTCTTCAGGAATATAAGTCCGGTATATCAATTGGTTCCTGTTCACCTTGATTTAACTCGTAGGTATTTTTGTGGGAGATAGATTTATCTATTCATATATACTTTTCTGTGTGAGACAGATTTGTTTATCAAGTCTTCGACTTTGGGTCGTAGCAACTCTTGGCTGTGGGTGAGATCAGATAAGGGAATCAAGTGCATAGTATCCTGCTGGGATCAGAGACGTAAGGAGCACGACTGTACCTTGAATCAATGTGAGATTGATTAGGGTTCAACTACATTCCAGTTCGAAGTTCATTGGTAGTAGGCTAGTTTCTGTAGCGTCTTAATAAATTGTGGTGTTCAAAACTGGACTAGGTCCCGGGGTTTTTCTGCATTTGTGGTTTTCTCGTTAACAAAACTTATGGTGTCTGTGTTATTTCTTTTCCGCATTATATTTAGTTATATAATTGAAATATCACAGGTTGTGCGTTAAATCGATCAATTGGGAAATCCAACCTTTGGTTGTTGATTTAAATTGATTGATCCTTTAACATTGGTCTTTAGTACCGTTCAAGTTATTTCTCTTATATTAAATCGGGCTCGCAAATTCCTATTTGCTGATTGCGGATTGAATTGAGAGATAGAGATATAAAACTATTTGATATACTTTTCTCTAGATTGAGTCTGACTGTCTAGTTGATTCTCTTGAAAGTATATTGGAGTTTGTCTATTCATATTGCCAAACGAAATATTAGGTGTGGTTGTTAGACCCTTGCTTTTTCAATTGGTATCAGAGCAGGAAAACACATTAAAGACCTTATAAGTCTGTGTTTGTAGCGATCTTAATATGGACAGAAGTTCTATCTCAATAAATGCACCACCAGATCCAGGAATTTCAAAATTCTCTTCCATGACTTATTTAGTAAAATCTGTAGAAGAAATTCTATCTAAACCTCTACCTGGGTTAAAATCCGTAGAAGTATTTTCAGGGCTTGAGAAAAGGCTTGAGAGCTTTTGTCTTGACGTTGAGGTTTTTCTCCAGAAATAGCAAGAATCCTTTGATAAGCTAAATCAAGTTATGATGAATAAATTTCATGTTGAGGTTGTTATTGATCTTCTTATCAGCATGGGTAATTCCTCTGTCTCCTGTGCATCATACAAGTTGGAGATTATACAAGAAGTATCCAAACCTCATCTATCAGTCAGTTCCATCTCTGAACTTGACACTGTTCATCAGTCAAACCCTGTTACACCTTGTCAAGATAATTTTACGTACTTCTCTTATGAGAAAGTCAGGATGTCTCTTCTTATCAAAAGAGTTTCCCTGAGAAGTACTAAACATTATCTACAAAAACTGTGTCTTATAAGGTTGAAACAAAAAAATCAGAAACACAATTTACTCTTTGTCGTTTCTAATTTCTTTGAAAAACTTGTAAACACAGTTTCTTGGGTTTCTCTAAATACTAGAAGCTGTAAGAGTTATTGGAAAGAAACTCTCTCGTGGTATCATCGCGGGCTAGACTATTTCTCTTGTACTGTGTTACTTTAACCATACAAATAAAAATATTCAATTTTTTTTTGAGATGATACTCCAAATACCTTGTTTAGTTGCATAACCAAACAAGTCCTAACTTGCACCTACGGTTCATACACCTTGGAACCGGTTCCAATACGTGTTCGAATCCTGTTCCAGAACGTATTCGAACCAGCTCAGGACCACCGTTTGACACAATAAAAGAGGGAGAATCTCTTTGTTTTCTTCTCCTTTCTCTTCATCTCTTTTGTTCGTGTATGAAGAATAAAAATCAACTGTTCACGTACCCTCCTTCTCCTCTATCTCATTTCTTTACCATCTTTTGTTTGGTTTTCACCATTAACTTCATGAGAAGCTCGTGTACGTTGGGTCAAGATTTTCTTTTTTGGTTTGGTCATCGTTTTGAAATTCCACCATTAACGACTGTTCACGAACCAAGTAAGTTTCTCAAAATTTCTTTGAGAGTTCATATTCAACAATGGCACATAGGAGAACTAGGCATGTTGGGAGTTCAAGTGGTCAAGCATGGGATAATTCTTTTTTCGACCCAAGTATCCGTGCTAGGTTTGTCAACCCTGCTGCTTGTGTCCTCTATTTTGAGTATAAGAACAAACAACCAATTTTTGAAAGATACTATAATGAGTCAGAAATTGAGGTACATGGTTTAACTGATTTTTTCAAAAATAACTCCTGGGGCATCATTCACAAACCATTAGGAACTGCTCGTATTGATATGACTGTACAGTTTTACGCAAACATTCATGATACTGACCCAGACAATTGCATGTTCAAGACTATGGTAGGTGGTATTACTTTCACTGTGGATCGTCATATTATTGCTTACTTGTTGAATTTAACTCATATTGGTAGTGCTCGATTTCCTCCTCCTGGGAATGAAAGATTGACTCCTCAAGTGATGTCAAATCGTCTCTTTAATAGAGATGTCTCTCGGAGAGATGGCAAGATTGATGTTCATGGTGATGGATTGTTTCTCAAAGTTGCTGGGAAACTGATTGGACCAAGTCCCTTGCTGAATTAGTCTGCTATATTGTTGAAGGGAGAGACATTGATTTCTGTGGACTTATTGTTAACCAGATGATAAGTGTGAAACAGACATCAAAGAAAACCCCAGGCTTTCCTTGCCTCATTTCAAGGATCTGCAGCCACTTTTGGCATCACTCCTTTTGGATCTGATCTTGGTGGTCCAAGAGTTCTGAGTAAGGCAAGCATCGAAAAGATGAAGCAATCTTCAACCAGTACCCCAGCAAATACTTATCCAACTGCAAACTCTGAACTTGTTGATTGCATGAAGAGAGCAGTTGGATTATGCTGAGGCAGAACATCCAGATCTAATCGAGAAATTTTATGAAATGGCTAGAGATTATTATAGGAGTGATTGATCTCTAGTGATTCTGTTACTTTCCTTGTCTGTTAAACTTCTTATGTTGAACTTATTAATGGTTGTAATAAATTTTATGGTATTTTAGTCTTGGATGATTTTATGTTTCAATTAAATTGCTAAATAAGGAAATCCATAAGAAGTACAAATGAATTTGTTCAAAAGTTAACTCTATTATATGTCGGTATGAAAGTATTGATAAAAGATAGAATGAACTTTTGACTACAAAAGTTAATCCTTGATAGGATTTCTGGGAAACCCTATTTGTAATAACCGCAATCATACGGTGTCTAACTAGTAGACAGAGGCAAGTACGGGTCGTTCCCATGAGGAGTGGTGGAAATACTTTAATCAATATCTCTAATAAAACTAACAAGAAATGATTTTTGGGATTTTTGAATTAGAAATGGACAACGAAATAATAAAATTAAACTAAACTAATAAAAGAAATCCAATAGGAGAGTTGGTAACCAGGGTTTATAGTATCCTCCACTGTTTCTATTCAATAACTGAAATGAAACATAATTCATGAATATTTATTTATCGTCCGTTCTATCAACATCACCTATTATATGTATTAGAGTCGCAAATATCACTGGGACACCCTAAGCATGGCACATCAAAAGACTAAATACAAGCATGCACCATTAAATTGTATTAGTGAGAAAATTATACGAAACTAAGTATAGGTTCACAAATAATACCTGTCTATTCTAAGCATACCCCATCAAGAGAATTAACCCAAGCATGAAATATCATACAATGAGACAAATATTTTTGTTATCCTAACAATTATGCACAAAAGTTCTACAAAACCGGTGAAGAGACAACTCATATTTCGATAAACCGATAAACAATATCAAGAACTAATCATATTCAATTCATAAAAGCCTCCATAACATAAATATATCAAATTAAATTGTGCTCAAATTGGTTTTTACCATAAACCATAACTACAAGGTTTAGCGATACATGGCTTTCTCAAAAGCCATAAACAAATCTAAGTAAAAACAACAAACAAAGCAAATGGAATCGAAATAATAAATACTCCAAACCCTTGTTCTCCAGTTGCCGCTCTGTCGCTCCTTTTCTCTTTTCTGGTTTTGGCAATGTAGCCGCAACCTCAAAAGATTGAACTCCTAGCCGGCCCTTTTTTTCTTCTCTTCTGTTTGTCTCTCTATATGTAGTCTGTTGCGAAGAAATTTAGAGAAGACCTAGCAGAGTTGCCAGGCCCAGTCCAACAGCCGATATCCAAAATCAGACCTAGCTAACCACACTCTCTTACCCCTTTATTTTATCCTTGCTCCCACCGTTCGCAAAATCTAAATGAATCCCCAGAACACCGGCAAAGTCAGAGCTCCAAGTCTTGTGTTCCCTGCCTGACCCTCTAACTTCAACTTCATCATCTGTCCGTCTAACTTCAGCTGCAACTTTCTTGACCACCTCACCCCCGACTGAACAGCTTACCAAAATCTTGTCACCGTTCCGTCTGGTAGACAATCCAACAGACACCAACATATTAACTTTTTCGCTCCATCTACATCTCAGAGATTGCTTTTCCATCTTCTGAACCTTCTCATTAATCAGTCACCGCGAGTGCACATGACTTCATAATACAGCTTCATAGTCTTCTTATCCTCGAGCAGCTCTTCATTCCCTGTATTTCAGTTCGTATCTTCTGCCATCATAATCACTGCCTGCAACCATCTCAAATCTGTAGACAACATCATTAAACAACCAGCATCAATTCTTCTTTGCTCAATGAGACGTTGCCATTTCCTTTCATTCTCAGTTACGTCCAAGATCTCAAAAACCCAAGCTCCACTGCCTTCATCGCCTTGTATTACAGTTCGCAACAGCACACCCGATAACTCTTTGAGCACCTCCATCTGCCTCTCATTCTATGGACCCAGCAACCACTCTTGCAAGCTCCATCCACTTCACCTCCTTTACCTGTACTTTAGTTTACATCCGAAAACCACTGCACCTTTCTCTATTTTCTGGCCGACTAAGACACACTTTCCTGCACCATCGTTGTTGCATCTCAGCCAACCTACGATTCTCAGAACTCTGCCTTGTATTATCGATGGAATTTCAGCTACAACTCAAGCTCAACATATCTCCGACAGGACAAGACTCCATTCCGGACCAGCTAAATCTCGGCTATAACAACATTTCCTTTCTCCCTTGTATGCGACAGACCCTTCACTTGGACAGAAAACCCATCGAACTCCATATGTTGTGGTTGCTAGCACTTCTGTCGTGTTCCACTAGTGTTCAGTGACCAATATTTCTCACAAAACGCTATGAACCTTGTTATGTAGATGAACACCACTTTACATAACCACGTAGAGTTGTGGTCATGAGAGACAGACACATCTCACTGCATGATTCCTTTTCATTTAGCCAATACCGAACCGATGTTATCACTCTGACCACGTCTTCAGGGAAACGTTACAATCCACTAGCAGAATGTGGTGTCCAAGGCAGTACTCAAATTTAATGGTACTCAAAACCACTTCATGTCCATGAGATGAAAAAGCACCAGTTGTAGACATATCGATTATTAATTAGGCAAGGCATAATTAATTAAGATGCTTCTCAACGCCGTGTGTTGCAAACACCATTTAGTTTCTGGTTTAGCCTTTTATTCTTTAGATCATCGAATTCACTTGTACTTTCTAAAAAAGCACTAAAATAATATTGTTAGCCAAAATATCGAGTACTAACTAAAATGAAGAACTTACGTGCTTATCAACACCCCCACACTTATATTTTGCTAGTCCCGAGCAAAACAAAGAAATATCCTATCCACAGCGGGATATGGAGAGACATATGCTAAACAGCTAGATGGAACCACTAAACAGTGGTTGAGATGTCTGCTAAACAGCAAGAAGAATCAACTAAATGGTGGTAGAAAGAAGTCTTCGAAACAGCGAGACGATGTCTGCTAAACAGCAAGACGTAGCCACTAAACAGTGGACAGAGATGTCTGCTAAATAGCTAGACAGAAAGACCCGCTAAACAGCTGATCATATCATGCAATATTTTTTTTAAGACCCGCTAAACAGCTGGTCGTATCATGCATTTTTTTTTTATTTTTTTTTTAAATTCTGAATAGAAGTGAAAACCTATAAAAATCTAAATGCCCAACCACTCCCCCACACTTAAACATTACATTTTCCTCAATGTAATTGAGTCATCCAACGTAAAAATTAAGATGGGAAATTCAAGAAATGGTATGCAAAAAGTAAACAAACAAATGGAAATAAAACAAGAACATAGATATACTACTGGAATATACAAATAAGACTCTCCATATATCAACAACCTAAATATTTGGGGATCAACCCAGAGCACAATATATACAACCGATGACAACCTCAAATCCTCGCTGAAGCAACGTAAAGATATAGAGATTATCAAAAGGAAAGAGCTACCCCCAAACCTGGTTTTTGCAAAGGATGTATCATTTTGATCAAAAATAACCGAGTTAAAGGGTTCGCTAGATCTAAGAATTGAAACGATCTGGGAGTCATGCATAGGAAAAGAGAAGTCACGAGATGCAAAATAATCTAGTAATACTGGAGAAGCACGCAGTTCTAATCCAAGATTAGGAATCTTCTGAACAGTTGTGCTAACAATTCTAGGTATATTAACTTCTCCACTGGGTTTGTGACCCTTTACTAAATCATCATCAACCAAGGAATCAATAGGAATATCACAATAAAGATGATTAAAAGAAACCTTATAGATAGAGTGTAATGTCTCTAAGTCGTTAGACTTAACTACGGTTTCCTCGAAATTAACACATTCTTCATAAGCATCATTGTTATAGCACTGATATGTCACACCGTCTAAAAGAATGGTGTCCTCAATCCTAAACTCATCCTTTTGAATAGGAGAGTGATCATTAACACGATCAAGAGTTGGACTAAATACACCACCTTCACTTGGTATGACAATGTCTCTATTCCTATGATCACAACTATCAAGTTCATCATCATTCTCCATACGCATTGATTCATTAGTTAAGCGGTTTCATCATAAATATCAAGAGTATTAGAAAAATTAGAATTTGTCTCCTCAGTAAGACCAAAATCTTTTACCGACTGCGTTAGTTGAGCAATCGATAAAGAATTTTGTTCAGCAAGTTGAGCAATATAAGCATGGCTTTTACTAAGCTCGGCAAAAAATAACTCATTAGCTTTGGTCTGTTCAGCAATGTCAATATTGAGGCGTTCTAACAAAGATAGTTGTGATGCAGATGGGTCACTGTAAGATTGATCATCTCTCTCATACTGTGATGGATAAGTGTGTGAATAATAATTGGAATCAACACATTGTGGCTCATAATCAGGGTAAGGTTGGTAATGATCTTAACCTTCACAAGGTCCGGAATGATCATACCTATGAAAATAATTCCAATCATTATTTACACACTCGGCAGGTTCCTGATAATCAGAAGGTGCATATGCATACTCCTTATGTGAAATATCAGATGACTCCTCTGTCTCAGCTCTTTTGGTAAGACTCCAAAAAGCTATAAAAGAAGTCAACTCGCTGGAAACCATTATACAAAGTAATTCTCAATAACTAACCTTGCAAAAGCTTTGCGAGAATATCAAGTACTTACTTTAGGCCAGGTGTTGACTCCAATCGCCGCTCTTCAGACTAAGGTACCTATGAAAAATCAAATAAGCTATGTAAAAAGAACTAAAAGAAAATATAAAAATAAAAGCAAAAATAAGCTATGTACAAAAAATAAAATAAAATAAAATAAAAATAATAATTATGTACAAAATACCAATTACAATATTCCACAACCGCTCCCCGGCAGTGGCGCCAAAAATTGATAGGATTTCTGGGAAACCCTATTGTAATAACCGCAATCGCACGATGTCTAACTAGTAGACAGAGGCAAGTACGGGTCGTTCCCACGAGGAGCGGTGGAAATACTTTAATCAATATCTCTAATAAAACTAACAAGAAATGATTTTTGGGATTTTTGAATTAGAAATGGACAACGAAATAATAAAATTAAACTAAACTAATAAAAGAAATCCAATGGGAGAGTTGGTAACCAGGGTTTATAGTATCCACCACTGTTTCTATTCAGTAACTGAAATGAAACATAATTCATGAATATTCATTTATCGTCCGTTCTATCAACATCACCTATTATATGTATTAGAGTCGCAAATATCACTGGGACACCCTAAGCATGGCACATCAAAAGACTAAATCCAAGCATGTACCATCAAATTGTATTAGTGAGAAAATTATACGAAACTAAGTATAGGTTCACAAATAATACTTGGCTATTCTAAGCATACCCCATCAAGAGAATTAACCCAAGCATGAAATATCATACAATGAGACAAATACTTTTGTTATCCTAACAATTATGTACAAAAGTTTTATAAAACCGGTGAAGAGACAACTCATATTTCGATAAACTGATAAACAATATCAAGAACTAATCATATTCAATTCATAATAGCCTCCAAAAAATAAATATATCAAATTAAAATGTTCTTATGCTCAAAGTGGTTTTTACCATATACCATAACTACAAGGTTTAACGATCATTGCTTTCTCAAAAGCCAAAAACAAATCTAAGTAAGAACAACAAACAAAGCAAATGGAATCGAAATAACAAATACTCCAAACCCTTTTTCTCCAGTTGCCGCTCTGTCGCTTCTTTTCTCTTTTCTGGTTTTGGCTGTGTAGCCGCAACCTCAAAAGATAGAACTCCAAACCGACCCTTTTTTTCCTCTTCTGTTTGTCTCTCTATATGTAGTCTGTTGCGAAGAAATTCAGAGAAGACCTAGCAGAGTTGCGAGGCCCATTCCAACAGCCGATATCCAAAATCAGACCTAGCTAACCACTTCTCTTCCCCCTTAATTTTATCCTTGCTCCCGCCGTTCGCAAAAGCTAACATGAATCCCCAGAACACCGGCAAAGTCAGAGCTCCAAGTCTTGTGTTCCCGGCCTGACCCTCTAACTTCAACTTCATCATCTGTTCGTCTAACTTCAACTGTAAATTCCTTGACCACCTCACCTCCAACTGAACATCTTACCCAAATCATCTTGTCAACGTTCAGTCTGTTAGACAATCAAACAGACACCAACATCTTAACTTCTTCGCTCCATCTACATCTCAGAGATTGGTTTTCCATTTTCTGAACCTTCTCATTAATCAGTCACCGCGGGTTTACATGACTTCATAATACAACTTCATAGCCTTCTTATCCTCGAGCATCTCTTCATTCCCTGTATTTCAGTTCGTATCTTCTGCCATCATAATCACTGCCTGCAGCCATCTCAAATCTGTAGACAACATCATTAAACAACCAGCATCAATTCTTTTTTGCTCGATGCGACGCTGCCATTTCATTTCATTCTCAGTTATGTCCAATCTCTCCAAAACCCAAGCTCCACTGCCTTCATCGCCTTGTATTACAGTTCTCAACAGCACACCCGATAACTCTTTGAGCACCTCCATCAGCCTCTCATTCTACGGACCCAGCAACCACTCTTGCAAGCTCCAGCCACTTCACCTCTTTTCCCTGTACTTCGGTTTACATCCGAAAACCACAGCACCTTTCTCTATTTTCTGGCCGGCTAAGACACACTTTCCTGCACCATCGTTGTTGCATCTCAGCCAACCCACGATACTCAGAACTCTGCCTTGTATTATCGATGGAATTTCAGCCATAACTCGAGCTCAACACATCGCCGACAGGACAAGACTCCATTCCGGACCAGCTGAATCTCGGATACAACAACATTTCCTTTCTCCCTTGTATGCGACAGACCCTTCACTTGGACAGAAAACCCATCGAACTCCATATGTTGTGGTTGCTGGCACTGCTGCCGTGTGCCATTAGTGTTCAGTGACCAATATTTCTCACAAAATGCTATGAACCCTGTTATGTAGATGAACACCACTTTACATAACCATGTAGAGTTGTGGTCATGAGAGACAGACACGTCTCACTGCATGATTCCTTTTCATTTAGCCAATACCGAACCGATGTTATCACTTTGACCACGTCTTCAGGGAAACGTTACAATCCACTAGCAGAATGTGGTGTCCAAGGCAGTACTCAAATTTAATGGTACTCAAAACCACTTCATGTCCATGAGATGAAAAAGCACCAGGTGTAGACACATCGATTGTTAATTAGGCAAGGCATAATTAATTAAGTTGCTTCTCAACGCCATGTGTCGCAAACACCATTTAGTTTCCGGTTTAACATTTTATTCTTCAGATCATCGAATTCACTTGTACTTTCTACAAAAGCACTAAAATAATATTGTTAGCCAAAATATCGAGTACTAACTAATATAAATATGGGTATAAAATGAAGCACTTACGTTCTTATCAAGCCTTTTATGTCATTATGCAAATATTGATGGAAGAAAGGATGAACTTTTGTTTATAAAGATTAAGTCTATTATATGTCATTGTGCAAATAGAGATGAAAAATAGAATGAATCTTTTATTATTCCGAAGTATTGGTCCTTCCCTGATCCACATCTTTGTGTATATACTGTGTTGCTCCGTAAGTTCTCTTATGCTGAGCATGGCCAATTGAATTGATCATTTTCCTTGTGGTTAATTCAATTGTGTTTTTGGATACAAATTCATGTTTTCATGTGATTTTTTAATGTCCAAAGAAATCCTTCTTTTCTTGTGAAAATAAGGTCGCTCTTGTTGTTCTTTCGGGAATGATATTTTATGGGGGAGAGTTCTTAATTGAACTTGTGCTTTATTGCCAAATCTTTGTGGGGAGTGCGGTTGTGGAATATTGTAGGAGTTATCTTGTATCTTTATAAACTCCTTGATGAATACACTAAGTTTCAACTATGTGAAATCATCGAATTCCCAAGAGCAGAGAGAGAGAGAAAGAGATAATAGAAGGATCCCCTTCCATTGTACTATGTGCCTCCTTTTATAGACTTTCCCAAAATCCCTTCCTTTTATGACATCATGACACTTGTCCCAAACCTACTTAATTACTATTAATGCCATCCCCTTCCTAATACAACCTTCTCCTTTTCCATTAATTATCTCCTTATCCTTTCCATCTTATGGATACCTTTTAGTGGACTTGGGCCTTAGTCCCCAAGTCCCCCATGTTTCACGTTGGGTTTGTCTCCCCTTTAGGGGCTTCCTACCCCTGCTAAGGGATAATTATTTTCATGTATCAACATTAATCCCCTGACTATTGGGTTAATTGTCAAATAACCCGATAATCATATTGCATTCCATTCTAGCACCCCTTGTACTATCTTCTCGGGTCGAGTCCTCCGTCCGCAAGTTCGAGGAATTTATGAAATGAGATAGTTTTTTGCAAAAAATTTTCTTCATGCGCGCGGGTGTTTGGATAGGCATTTTCCAAAAAAAATTGCATGAAATGACTGAACATTTTCTTAGACCTTTGGATTGTATTACTAGCACAATTTGGGGGTCTCAGTGCGAGTGTGATAAATACATGGCGTAGACTTTACTTATCCCTATTCTTTTCTTTTCTCTAACTGTTCCGCGTGGTTGGGGATGTCTTTAGCTTGTATCCCCGTCTTACCTTCAGGACGAACTGGCGCGCCTGTTGGTGTTGAGAGAGGAAGTGGGTATGCTATGGACTCTCAGATTGATTCATCAAGACAAAGCACGCAAGGAATATGATGAACGTGAAGACACTCTTTCATTCGTGTGTGGGGCACAAGCAAAAGACGATTGTACAGGATATCCACAAGTTGATAGCGCGTATCATGCCTCGATGAGGGGGATGGGGCATGTGGTTAAACGCGCCTACTCCCCTCTTCATTTTGGTGGAGGATGGGCTAGGGTGTGCCTATTCCCCTCTTCTTTTTGGTGGAGGATGGGCTAGGGTGTGCCTATTCCCCTCTTTTCTTTTTTGTAGAGGATGGGCTAGGGCGTGCCTATTCCCCTCTTCTTTTTTGTAGAGGATGGGCTAGGGTGTGCCTATTCTCCTCTTCTTTTTTGTAGAGGATGGCTAGGGTGTGCCTATCCCCCCTCCCTTTTTTTTTTTGGTAAAGGATGGGCTATGGCGTGTGGTTAAACACGCCTATTCCCCCTTCTTCTCTTTCTTTTTTTCTTTTGTAGAGGATGTAGGATGGGCTAGGGCGTGTGGTTCAACGCGCCTACTCCCCCCCCCCCCCTCCTTTTTTTTATGTGGAGGATGGGCTAGGGCGTGTTGTGAAACGCGCCTATTCCCCTCTTCTTCTTCTCCTTTTTTTTTTGTAGAGGATGGGCTAGGGCGTGTTGTGAAACGCGCATATTCCCCCTTCTTCTTCTCTCTTTTTTTGTGTGGAGGATGGGCTAGGGAGTGCGGTTAAACGCGCCTATTCCCCCCTTATTTTTGGTGGAGGATGGGCTAGGGCGTGTTGTGAAACGCGCCTATTCCCCCTTCTTCTTCTCTCTTTTTTGTGTGGAGGATAGGATAGGGAGTGCGGTTAAACGCGCCTATTCCCCCCTTCTTTTTGATGGAGGATGGGATAGGGCGTGTGGTTAAACGCGCCTACTCCCCCCTTTTTTTGGTGGAGGATGGGCTAGGGCGTGTAGTTAAACGCGTCTATTCCCCCCCTTTTTTTTTTTCTTGTTTTTTTTTTTTTTTGTGTGTAGAGGATGGGCTAGTGCGTGTGGTTAAACGCGCCTATTCTCCCCTTTTTTGGTGGAGGATAGGCTAGGGCGTTTGGTTAAACGCGCCTATTCCCCCCTTCTTCTTCTCTTCTCTCTTTTTTTTTTTTTTTTTGTAGAGGATAGGCTAGGGCGTTTGGTTAAACGCGCCTATTACTCCGCCCTTGTGTAATCGTCGGCCGACCGGGTGCCTTTGGCATTCTCATAGTCTATTTGTAATCGTTGACCGTCCGGGTGCCTTTGGCATTCCCGTAGCCTTTTGTAATCGTTGACCGACCGGGCGCCTTTGGCATTCCGTAGCTTATTTGTAAATTTGTCGGCCGACCGGGCACCTTTGGCATTCCCGTAGCCTTTTGTAGAATTTTCAGCCGACCAGGCGCCTTTGGCATTCACGTAGCCTTTTGTAAATTTGTTAGCCAACCGGGCGCCTTTGGCATTCCCGTAGCCTTTCGTAAATTTGTCAGCCGACCGGGCGCCTTTGACATTCCCGTAGCCTTTTGTAAATTTGTCAGCCGACCAGGCACCTTCGGCATTCCCGTAGCCTTTTGTAAATTTGTCAGCCGACCGGGCGCCTTTGGCATTCCCGTAGCCTTTTGTAAATTTATAATTGTTCAAGCGGCCTCTATGGACCCTAGCTAGCATGGTGCCCGGAGCACGTTACTACATTATTATTTTTGTTACATAGCAGATCATGGATTTCACAACAAGATAATATTGAAGCATATGAAATGTTAGGCGCTTTATACATAGTTTGTTCCCCAAGATGGTAGCCTATACATGCGGCTAGGTGTCAGTATACGCATTTCACACAATACGTTATATAACATGTAACCATATGGCATATGCTTTGATCGACTAGTAAATCTACGGTGGCTATAGGGAGAGATTTTACTAAAAAAAACAAACATGGAAAGACAGAATGAAGTACTTGAGAAAGCCCGCGGGTACATAGGATGTACTCGTACTACAAATAAACCGGCATTTTTCATATGCTCAGACGTACATTAATGCTATGTACAAATGCAAGTGGGGGGAGCTCTCTCCCCCACTTTTCCGCTTCATGCTTTACTAGCTGTATCTCTATACTCTATGAAACGTGTAGATGTATTCTTCCCCTAAATGGGTGTCATGTGTTCATTGCCAAGAATCTTAGAATATAATCATGGCAAAGTTAAGCAAATGCGTGTCGTTCACTAAAACTCTTTCTATTTTTACCAAACATCTGTAACTGTTAAGTTTTGGTCAAGTCTTAACATTCTCATTAATTCTCAAGGCATTTATACAAAGACTAGACTTGGGTCTCAAGTTACAGACTTGAGCCACACGTATTCCAAACAGAAATATAACTCAAAATATAACTCTAGGCTAAGTATAGCCCTATCTCAAGTTACAGTCACGCTCAATACGTAATACGTCAGTACCTTATAAGTAAACAACCAACAAAAAGAAAAAGTAAGAAGTTAACATTCAATACAAATGAAACAAAAAACATACAACATTTTGAGTGCGACTAAGACAAGTAGCTCAATACGCCAACACCTTCAGGTAGAAAAAGCCAATAACCCTGCATATATACACAAACACCATAGTTCAGAATTTTGATGCTTCACACCAACATAGACAGCTATAATTATTATACCCCTTAGTGCAAAGACAACAACCCAATATCGGATAAGGAAAAAGACTAAAATCCAATCAAAGAAAACAAAAAGGTTTTTTCAGCCTGGCCACCTCCAATAAATCCTCTCCTAAACTACCCAATATGTGTGGGACGAAGGGAATGCACATACCTCCAGCGAGGACGAATGACTTAGGAAAAAACCAAAGTATACAGCATCAGAGAAGAACACTAAATTATTAGGAAAAAACCAAAGTATCCACTAAATTATATATATGACACCACATGTGCAATTTGTAAAGTTTAAAAGTTCTGCATAAACGTTAATATATATGGCGGGTGTAAGTGGAGGACTAGTTGAGGTCCATGAACCCTTCATTGTGCTGGTAGACAGCTTAATGGGCAATTGTTTTCAGTCATGATTTTACTCTCGTTTTCTTATACTTAGCTACCTATTGACTGATTGGTATTATAGCTTGGCAGCTTACAAGTTCTACTTGGTTTCACACATACATAATACTTAAAAGTTCCAACATGAAGTATTCAAAGCAGACTAATTAGGAAAGTATTAAACACAAACTATGCTATGAAACAAAGAACGAACCAGCAATGGCAAAATGATACGCTTCAGACCAATTTATAGGAAATTATTACACGCAAACTATGCTATGAAACGAAGAACGAACCAGCAACAGCAAAGTGATACGCTTCTCGACACAATAACTACTCCTTTAGTCTTTAATCCAATTGCAGTTGATCCAAGCTACAAACAAACATACAGAAACCCAAACCATCATGACCATAAACACAGGAATTAGGCTACAAAATTTCAGTCAGAAATCAATAATTAGGCCTTCCTAGTTTTGTTGTTTACCTTAATTGCTTCAATAGAATACTCAACCTGAAAGCATTCACACCTCTATCATACTCGGTCCTGCATACAACACAAACAAAAAAAACCCAACAAAATCAATTGTAATATTTTGAGAAAGAAACCAATGAAAATCAACAAGGTATCGTGCACCATTATGATTCAGTCGCTTCACCGAAATATTTATAGATTCATTCATTCATAACCTTGATTTTTATTATAATATATAGAGAATCATGCTTATAAAAATCAGTCCTCTTTTGAGACTTATATCACTAACCATGGACACGATAGCTATAGCATGTTCTGACTTATAAAAAACATTTCTGCTTTTGATACTCAAGCCAGCTATTACAAATTACCATTCTCCATTTACGCAGATAGACTCCAACATATAATAATTTTAAAGTATAAATTAAAACCAAAGGTAAAGGATGCAGAACAAATGGGCCAAAAATTCTCTCCCACGACATGAAAGCAGATCGTAGAAAACATATGATACTATAATATGCAATTTAAATAATGGAGTGGTCCAGATATCCCAAATCAGTGACAAATTAATAAGAGATCTCAAACACACCTAAATCAAGCTGCACAACAAAGATAAATGACAAGTCAAAAGTTTTAACTGAAACTTTGATATAGTTTGCAATTAGCTAGCAAAAATTCACACAATACAAAATGGCAAAAGTTTTACTGCTAAAGATGAATCACAAAAAAGATATTAGATGCCCATGACCGAAAGAGTGATCATACGTTAAGGAGTTGTAGACAGGCAACAAGATCAAGCATCTCAGACAACAGCTTTAATTCAATTGGCATTTTCGTAATGACAAAGTTATAATATTCAGATCCTAATAACTAGAATGTGTTGTTCCAGTATCTACATTAATTTTCCAACTTTTTTATGCCATACATACTCCATTCAATTGAAACATTTTGCTTTATGATTTTTTGTATTCCACAAAAATACAAGTAAACATGCTATTCACTTAAACACACTTAACATATTCCTCATGTCTCACTCCTCTCTTTGTATCTCCATTTTCTAAATAATTTAAGAAAACAAACCTTAAATTCCTATTCAAGCCTATAAAGCCCAAAGTTTAATCACAAGCATACCAGTTATGTCGCCAAAAATATAATCATCAAGTCACTTCTATGATTCTACGGGTACTAGGTGATTTACATTAAAGATTTCATGAGCATTTTTGTACCATAACCTATCATAGCAACTACAGATACAATTTTGTATCACATTTGACAACACAACAATAAAGAGAGATGCAATGAATGTGCACATACACCACCATAAATGAATAACTTGAATAGTTCAAAATACCTCCTGAAGTGCGGTTAAAGCTTCCGCTTGCCAACGATTAACTTCTTTACTAAAATTATCTGTGATCTCTTTCACCTAAGACAATGTACAATAGAAAACTTTTAACAACACACACCCATGTAACAAAACCAAAACACAGAGCACTAGCTAACCCAGTAAAAACCCAACAAGGTAGATCACATTCTAGGTCATATTCATTTTACTCAACAACAAACAAAAATCTTTCATTCAAGCATTTAAACAAACACTTCGAAAGCAACTCAAGTAAAATCAAAATTTCACACCTAACAAAAGAAATCAAAAATCCATACTTACAATTCTAACAAATGGGGCTCTAGGCAATAACAAATCAATACTCTTCTGCAATTTTCGTAACTCTTGAAGTGCTTTGGTTCCTGGTTTATGTCTATATGACCGCCTGGAACAACAACATCAACACATAAAATAGAAACAAACCCAATTCTTGAACTGTAATGTAAATCGCCAAAATTCAAAAAAAAACTTCAACTTCAACTAAATAGAAACAAACCCAATTCTTCAAAAGTACATAATACAAAATAAAGAACAACAAAATCAAAAACCCCCAACTCATTCACAGAGTTTGGTCAAAAACAAAAAAAACTTCAAAATATTTCGATAAAAATAAAATTAAGAAGCAGTAGCAGTAGTTGAACGATTATACCTGATGATAATCCACAAACTGTTGTTGATAATCCTATTAAATGATTTAATTTTAGATTTCAAGGGAAAAAATGATTTTCTAGAAGTAGGGTTTGGAAGATTTCAACTAATGAATCGATTATCAGATTTCTAGAACATGGGTTTTGAATTGTTGAAGCGAAGACTAATGAATCGATTATCAGATTTCTAGAACATGGGTTCTGATTTCATGAAGAAAAGAGAGAAGTTTTTCTCTTCTCTCACACTGAGAAAGTTTCGGCTGAGAAAATAGAAAAAGAGAGAGAGAGATAGGTATTAAAGTTGTCTGAAAATATGGGGATATTTATTTCCGAAAATAATTAAGAAAAATAGGTATTAAAAAGGTCTGAATTTTTTTAAGATATGCCTTTAATGTTGTTAGATGATGAAATTAGAGGGGGAAAATGGGGGAAGGTTTTGTTAATTTTAAGTTTGGGAGGGAGAGTGAATTGGGTGAAAAATTGAGAGGGAAAAATTGGGGGAACCAATTTTAATCCTTTTAAAAAAAAATCAGAAAAAAGAAAAATCAGAAAATTAATAAATAAAAATAAAACTATTAAAAGCCCATAAACATGCTACATATTACAAAAAGAAAACCATAGTTTATGCAGCGGATGTAGGCGTGGATCATCCGTTGCACCACTAGTTTATTATAGTAAATGAAGTATATATAATTTGTGCAACGGATAAAATGGTGCTCAACGGATATTAACATTGCAAACTGTGCAACGTTAATATCCGTTGCGCATCTCCGAAAATGAAGCGTTGCTAAAACCAGGATTTGGTGTAGTGAATTCCTACTGTTGTGGGCACAAAGCAAGAAGCAAAAGGATACTTGGAGCTGAAGAAGAAGAAATCTAAACATTGGAAGAAGACTGATGAATCTTCAACCGAGTTTATGAGTTTGATAGACAAAGAGGCTGTAAATAAAGGAAATGGGAAGAGACAGAGAATGAAGATTGATTGGCAATGCCCAAACCCAGAGATGAAGGCTAGAGCAGTAACAATTGGAGAGGCTGAAGAGCAGGGGAAAGGTGCTGATAAAGGTAAACAAAAAGAAGTGTTGGGTAGTGCAACTGAAGCAGCAGATATGGTGAAAAAGAAGGAAAAAGAGATGTACTTGCAGAAGCTTAAGGAAGGAAAGTTGTATCTTCAGGGATATGCTTGGTTATTGGCTGAATACAAAAATCTGGGCAGAGCTTCTCCTACCTCTACTGCTTTGACAATTTTTGAAGGGAATGAAGATCCTTTAAACTCAACACCAATAGCAGCTGCAGAGGATGTGTTAAATGAAGATGTCGTGGTCTCTGAAAAGGTTCAAGATCTATAGATATGAGAGGGAACATCCAGTACCAAAAGCTCTTTTTCGGTTAGTAATTCTGCCTATTCTTTTCAGCTTATCTTTTTTATCTACCTATTTTACTGTGTGAGTTTTTTCCTTAGTGGTTGGTTGTTTATTGCATGCTGTTTTGGTAGACCTAGTGTTTTACTCTTGTTGATAGTTTTCCTTGTGTGCTTTTCTTTACGAGTAATTTCTCTGTGGATAGTTATTATAAGCATGATTATTTTATCCTGGAATGCTCAGGGTTGCAATAACCCAAAAACTTTCAATCATCTTCAGTTTTTAATTCAAAAACACAAACCTGATATGGTTTTTATTTCTGAAACAAAAATGTCACTTGAAAAAATGGAGATTACTGCTAGAAAATTGAATTTTAAGGACTGGATTATTATTCCTTCAATTGGAAAATCAGGAGGTCAGATTGTTGCTTGGTTCAGTAATTTAGAAGTTGAATTAAGTGAAATTCAATTCAATATAATTACTGTTAACTTCAAGGTTAGAGGGGTGTTGTGTTATACTTCATGTATGTATGGAGCTCTGAGCTCTCAGGGTAAAGCTAATCAATGGGAGTACATACAAACTTTAGCTTCACAAATTACTCATCCCTGGATGATTGTTGGTGATCAAAATTTTGTATTACATAGTAGTGAAAAAAAAGGGGGAATGAATCTAGTTATGGTGATTCCACTGTTATTCAATCTGTAATCCAAAATGTTGGCCTTATAGATTTGAAGTTCACAGGTGATCCTTTTACTTGGTCCAATCAAAGGGAATGAGTGGAAAATATTATAGAAAGGATTGACAGGAGTCTTGTAAACATGAACTGGTTTGACTGTTTTCCTCATGCTTTGGTTCATCATCTTACAAGGACTGCTTCTGATCATAATCCTTTACTTATAGAATTTGATCTAATTAGAGTCAAACAGAACAGGCCTTGTACAAATTTTAGAGGATGGATAGAACACAAGGATTATAAAACTTTCATAGAGAATGCTTGGAATGTTCATAAGTTGCAGAATAATGATAATTTACAGGATTCTTTTAAAGATCTTGCTGCGGATTTTAAAGATTAGAATAGAAATGTGTTCAAAAACATTTTCAAAAATAAAGAGAAGATCTTAAAACAGATAGATATAGAAAATGCTAATCCTGGCCATTTGGTCTCTAGAAAAAGATTGAAGAATCTTGAGGATGAACTGGAAACTTGGACCAACATAGAAAATAAATATTGGATTGAAAATAGTAGGGACAAATTTTTTAAGGAATATGATAGGTGTACTAAGTATTTTCATGTTGTGGCTTCAAATAGGAAAAGGCATAGTTACATTCACTCTTTAAGAGATAGTTCAGGGCTTTGGCTAGAAGAGAAGGATCAATTAGATGTTCTGCAAAAAAATCATTTTCAGGGTATAAGTACAACTGAAGGACAGAATATTGATCCAATTTGTAATCATATTATTCCTAAAGTTATTACAGATACTGAGAATGAGGAGTTAATGAGAATGCCAGATACGGAGGAAATTAATAAGGTGTTGTTTAGTATGAATGCATGGGAATCTCCGGGGCCTGATGGATACCCTCCAGGATTTTTTCAATCTCATTGGAATCTTTTGGAGCAACAGGTGGTTAATCTAGTAAGAAATTTCTTTGAATTGGGTAAACTTCCGGATTCTTTGAATGAAAATTTCATTGCTTTAATCCCTAAAATAGAGAACCCAATCACTCCAGTTGATTTTAGGCCAACAAGTTTGAGCAATGCTTCATACAAATTAATTTCCAAAATCTTGGCCACTAGATTAAAAATTGTTCTTGAGAAAATTATAGCACCAAATCAGTCTGCTTTCATTCCAAAGATACAGATAGTGGATAACATAGTTATTGCTCATGAAATGTTGCATTACATGCAAACTAGTAAGTTTAAAAAAGAATATGTAGCTTTAAAGTTAGACTTATCTAAAGCTTTTAACAAGATGGAATGGCATTTCATTGTGCATATGTTTAAGAACTTTGGTTTTTCTGATAAATGGTGTGGTATGATTTATGAATGCATATCAACTGAAATCTACTGTGTTGTTAAATGGGGTTCAAGGAATTCAATTTATCCCTTCGAGGGGTCTCCGACAAGGTGACCCCTTATCTCCATATCTGTTCATCACGGCTTTAGAGGGTTTGTCTCGACTTTTTGCTCATGCTGAATAGAATAAATCCTTTGCGGGTATGCAGCTCAATAAGAATTGTCATGTGATATCACACCCACTATTTGCAGGCGATTGCTTTATTTTCTGTAAAGGTGATATATCTGAAGTCAAGCAGTTAATGCATATATTGGATGTTTTTAGCAAATCATATGGACAGAACATTAACTATCCTAAATCAGGGGTGTATTTAAACAAATAGGTTCATAATAAACATATGAAAAATTTAGCCAAAATGCTGAGGGTTCAGGGGATATCAAAGGATGAAAAATACCTGGGAACACCTCTGTTTTTTAATAGACAAAGAAGTTTAAATTTTGAACCACTTCTTCAGAAGGCTTATAAATCTCTCCATGGATGGAAAGCTGGAGCTTTTAGCTCAAGCAGGCCGCACTGTCCTGATTAACTCTACGTTATCTGCATTTCCAATTTATCAAGTGCAATGTCTAGAATTTCCTGCTTCTGTATTGAACATGTTGGATAAAGTTCAAAGGGATTTCCGGTGGAACAAAGATAATCCTAAGAAAGCCTATTATCCAAAAGCTTGGTGTAAGGTTTGTACACCCAAGTCTTGTGGAGGTTTTGGCATAAGGAATCCACATAGAATGAACTTTTCTTTGTTAAGTAAGTTAGCATGGAGATTGCTAAATAACCCAAATGATTTATGGGTTCGTCTGCTAAAGGGAAAGTATTTTCCCAGAAATCATCCATTCCATAAGAGTACCAAATACAATAATTCATGGATATGGACAAGTATAAAGAAAGGCTTAGAAATCATAAAGGCTAATAGTATTTGGGAAGTGAGTAATGGTAGAAGTATAGTTATTGCAAAGGATAATTGGATACTAAGACGGGTATTTTATCTAGTTGGCAGAATGAAGACTTAACATATGTTTCTGATCAAATGGACAATGCAGGTCAATGGAATGTTTCTTTGATAGATTCTGTTTTTCCACCTTTGATTACATCTAGAATAAAATCCATATACATAAATGTAGACAATCAGGATAAACTTAGGTGGGAGGGAAGAAAAAATGGGGAATTCACTACTAAATCAGCATATAGGATACTTTCACATGAGCATCATAATAATGTATATAAAGTGTGGAAAAAAATATGGCGCATGAAAACAATCCTTAGAGTGAATTTATTCACTTGGAAAATGGCAGCTGATGTCTTGCCTTTAAAAGCAAAAATGAATGGGTTTTCGAAACATGTGGATCCCTGTTGTGTTTTGTGTAATGAAAAAATCACCCAGAGACATCAGCTCATTTGTTTGTGCATTGCGCTTTTATGAAATCGGTATGGTTTGGTTTAGGCATTCAGATTCCAAGCTACAATGCGGATTTCATGAATTGGATACGCAGTTGGTTTTCACCTGATAAATGGGAATGGAAAGAGATATTTAGCATCATTTGTTGGCAAATATGGAAACACATGAATGAAGTAGTCTTCAACAGGGTTAAGCCAAACCTAGAATGTTTAAAGAAAATTCAAAACTTTATAAATGAACGGAAGAAGAATACGGGGGAAAGATGCTTAGAGAAAAGAAGAAATACAAGTTTTTCTACATCAAATAAAAGTTCTGTGGAAGATTATAAGCATAATATCTTCTTTGTGGACGCTTCTTATGATGATGGTTCTTATGGGGTTAGCAGTATTTACTGGAGAGATAATAAGATTGTTGATATTTCTTTTTTCTCAGAAACCACCACAGGACCAACAGCTGCGGAAGGACTAGCAATACAAAAATTAGTTCAATGGGCTAAACATTTGAATCTAAGCGACATCAGGATAAGAACAGATTATAAGGAAGCTGCAAACTTTTTGAACAAAAGGACATCATCGTGCGAATGGAGAACAAGTGCAATACTGAAGGATGTGTCTACTTTTTTGGATAATTATGTTAATATAGAATGTAAATATGTTAATAGGGTGTGTAACGAGGAGGCGGATTTGCTGGCAAAATGGAGGCGAATTAGGAAAAAGTGTTACATGTCAGATGACTCCAGCACTGTTTTTTGAAAACTAAACTCTTAGAAGGTCTTGTAAAAGGTCATAATATTTTGTTGTGCAGTGGTTAATCGGCAATGAAATCTTTTGTTTATTAAAAAAATAATCGAAAAGGCTTAAATCATCGATGACCAACTGATTCCATTTGGGCAAGTTTACGCATAAAAGAATGTCGAAAACAAAAACCAATATTTCTACACACACTCAATCTCTCCCGATCTCGTCTAATCAACAATGAAAACAGTTAGCATCCCTCACTCCTACATGGAAGCAGCATATCCTTCGTCAAATTTGGAACGAGATGACACCTACCGAGACAATTTACAAACTAAAATTGTCAAATAAAAATCAAACTAGTATTAAGTAATTATTTAATATTTGTTTTCATTTTTATCTTGATAAATTAAATTAAATGGTATATAAAATATTTTCAAAAAATAGTATGATAATATACAAAAATTGTTTGGTTGGGGTTCCCTTAACCCCTCTCCTTTCCCTTAATGTTCTCTGGCGATTGAAAGCCAAATTTATTAACCAGTTCATCTCGATTCCTTTTTTCACTTTCATTTGATTTTTTTCCCCTTTTGCTTTTTCCGTTTTTCAGGTTTTGCTGGTGCTGTTTTTATTTTTTTTTCCTTACCATTTTTGTTCCTCGACTAGGGTAGTTTTTCCCTGTTCTTCTTTTGTTTTTGTTCCTTTAGGGTTTGTTTCGATTGTGATCATGCCCAGAACTACTCGTTCTTCATCCTCTCGATGCCAGCGATCACCATCTCTGTTGCCGAAGGCCGATGCATCTTCCTTCTCAGCAGAGGACGTCACTCAGGGGGTAATATCCATTTCCCTTTCAAGAGCTTTGATCGCTGCAATGATGGGATTAATGGCAGAGGCTATGTTAAGGGTTCCCTTCTTCGTCACTTACACGACAAGCATCTATTTTCTGTGGACAACAAGAATGCTTGCAGGGACTTAATCTCCAGGGATTTGAATGTTTACCATGCTTGGGATAGAGCTATTATGCACCTACGTATGTGGCTTTGCTGTAGCTGCATGCATCTCCATTCTTGGACGATGCCATGTAAAGGTATGAATGGGGTTGTTCACTGTGATATTATTGATGGTCCTAGATGTGGAGCTGATTTCCTCATTCATTGTTTTGCTAAACTAGTTGACACTCAAGTGGCGTGTGAAGATGATGCAGTGGTGGAGGAACTTCATTCTCTGTCCCCAGAGCTGTTAAACCTTGCTTTTCAGAGGCAGTTTTCCACTGTCACCTGCATTCCTCATCAGGTTAGGCTTATTTTTTCACGGACATTAAAGGCGTGTTTGGACAGTGTGATGCTTAAGCCAGCTGACACTTCTGCGTGGGTTAAACTTCTCTTGTTACCCATTTGCACGTTGGGTGATATAGACCAAAGACTACAGCTGAAGAGAAATCAGGTGCGAGAAAGAGGTGCCAGATTGCATCCATAAATCAGGCCCTGACAGATTGAAAAGAACCTAATGGGTGTTTCACTGTGATCAACAAACTATTGCAGCTACCCGTTCACAAGCCTAAGCGTTCAATTCCGAGGAAACAAGAGGCTGCTAACTTGAATGCTTGCTGGAGGAAGATGAGTTATGGGCACTATACGGCTGCAATCCGTATATTGTCTTCAAATGGTGTCGCACCTTGCAATAAGTCTACTTTCTCTGAGCTGCAGTTAAAGCATCTAGTTGCGTCCCCTCCTTCCATTCCGTTAGAGCCAGTTAATGGTGATCCAATCGTGGTAGACTCTAAGATGGTTCTTAGCGCCATCAAGAGTTTTCCTAAAGGTACTTCTTGTGGCCGTGATGGTTTGCGTGCACAACATTTAATGGATGTGTTGAGTGGTGTCGTGACAGCAATTTCGGATGAGTTCTTGTGTTCAATTACAGGGGTCGTCAATCTTTGGTTGGCAGGCAAATGTCCACACTACACCAAATTCTGGGATTAGAAACAGAATTGAGTCGTTAGTAAAACGGGTTGTAACGGCTTTTACCACGTACAAAAATGGGTATTACAATTTTTTTGTAACGGAAATGCATCCGCTACGAATTTTGTGTTGTAACGGAGTTTGTAACAGGCATGAGCCGTTACTACGTGGCGAGTCGAACAGGCGAGAGCCGTCACGAAATTTTTGTAACTTGGCAGTCGTAACACATGAGAGCCGTTACGAATTTTTTACTAACAGCAAAAAAATTACTGCCAGTCAACATTGACCTGGTCATTATTGACCAAATTTGACTAGGTCAATGTTGACAGGCATTTCAAACATCCTGCATACACCTTTCATTCCATCCATAATCCACATTCAATACTTTCTTCAATCAATTCATTTCAACATTCAATCAATTCAAAAAAGAATACAAATTCTTACCAAAAAAAAATCTGTTAAACTGTTAAGTATCAAATTCTGAGGGAAGTCATAGAAACCTACCAAGTTCCTAAGTTCCGTTCATTCTCACTTAAATGACTATAAGCAGAAACTACATAGAAACCACATGCTCAAGTAAATTTCAACAAAACAGTTCAGTTTTTCTATTTTCAACTTCCATGTACATTATCCTTCAACTAATTTATCCAGCATTTCCATAAGGTGTATCAGCGAGACTACCAAATAAATGAGCAATTACATTTTGGAACTTGTAAAAAACCTACCTCTACAGCTTCAGAGGAGCATACATATGCTACATATGGCCACATCATGCAGGTTCAGGTCCATATGCAATTGCTGGAGGAATGTGATGTTTAGCTCGACTTCAGAAAGTTCACTCGAGGATGTGGAAGGCAACGGGCTGAACCATCAAAGCCAAACTTCTTCACAAGTTTCTGGACCCTTTTGGATGAACAAAACTTTCATCATCAAGCTGATCACAGGAAACTGTAAAAGAAACAATTGGAGCAAAACATCCTGCATATCGAAATTAAAAACATTGAGATTGCAATCCTTCACAATTGAAGTAAAAAGCAAAACAAAGCATACAGAAACCGCAATGTAGTGCACCTTACCTTGGTTGGCTTGATAGAAACCCTAAGGAAGTTCAGAGTTCATAAGTGGCAGCTCAATATAGTGCACATTATCCCTGCCTCAGTACCTTATCCTGCAGGAAAAGAACAACATTAATGCCACAGTTACAGGGATTACACTCATCCATTTCTTTGATATAAAGGTACCTGAATATGACTGCTGAACAAACTGAACAATAAGGCCAATAAATACCTATGGAAGCGCATGATAGAAAAGTGTGAAGGAAGTGCTGAATTAACCTCACCTCCGCTAATCCATGACAGAACACCCGAAATAATTTCACCGCTATGCGCGAACCTGCATAGAAACAGTTACACTGTCAGCTATGGAAAAGCTTTTTATGGAATTTCAGAAATCGAAGACAATTTACTTCAAACACATAACTGGAACTGTCTATTTGAAAAAATATATAACAGTTGAACATTCCACATTGAACTACAACAAGTTTCATTCTTCTCCCTCAACCTCGTTATAAGACCCAAGAAATCAGTGTAATAAAATTAGTTAGTGTTAACAGACACAAACTTACCAAAATTGAACAATCAAATAATCAAGCTCTGTCCACAAAACAAAACAATATCATCAGACACAGTTAACACACATGTTGAAAAACCAAAACATCACAATTTGAATTCAAACAATGAGTAAATTCATTATTACCTTGAGGACCGATATCTTTGGATTCGACCGCTCTCGACAGCTGTATCAACCGAGAGAGCACAACAGAAGGTAAAGTAACTGCTCCCAGTAGTATCCCAGAAGAAGCACCTGGCCTAAACAACACCAACAAAAAACCAAATTGAGGCAAAATTTTAAACACAAAATGAAGAAATCAGCTCACCGGAAGAAAAAAACCCATCCTTCATTTCCTTCTTCATCTGAATCTCAACCAATAGTAACACAAACTCCCTTATTGTCTCCATTAACAGCAAAACGAACAATATAACTCATCTTGCTGCCAAATCCAGAATTGAACTCAAACCCAATCTTTTATATTATGACCTAATCATATACCCTGCATCTTCTCACAGACATCCATCTAACAGTCGGTGTCAAATTAGCTGCAACCCTGTAATTCCATGGATGCAGCTTAAAACAAGAAACATGCATTTACTGGTTGCAGCTTAAAACAAAAAGTGGATGGAAAAGGTTGTACCAATTTAGAGAGAAACCTGTAGGGAAGGCAATATACACCGACTTTGGCTTCGTAGGATGAGACACAGCAGGAAGGTCAGATAGAAGTGGCTTTGCAATAGATAGGATCTCCTCGTGTTCCAGTCCATACGCAGAAAGTACAATACGAGGAGCTGTGCATTTTTCTGAAATGCTCGGTGCAATATACAGTTTCAAATTAGAATGAACCCAAGACTCGGAACAAATAATCATATTGTAATGTTAAAATTGATATAAGCGTATACAAAAGTAACAAAAAGACGTAATGTTATAAGTCTTGAACTTACAGCAACAAATTTCTCCAAGAGCTCTCCATTTAATCTATCTACAGCATCTTCAGGCGCTAAAAGGGGATTCGCCAGTGCACCAATGTATCACGTACAATGAGGCGCTTCCAAAAGTAACCCCTGAGGATTATTTTTAAGTTGTTGAGTGTCTTGTTTCACCTTCTCGAGCTGCAGCAACAGAAACAAAAAATTCCATAAACATCAATTAAAGAAATTTCAAAACATCATTGAATCAGTCCACAAGAAACCAAAACAAAAAACATGGTCTTTTTGGCATTCATCTGGCCTTGTACATTCACTAGGTTCTCTCATATGGCGAACACCATAGCAAGGCTACCAAAGCTCACATAGACCACAGATTTCTCTGGCTGTTTGTCCAGCCATGTCATACAACTTCTGTCATTTTCATACAAACTAGTATTTGAGGAAACAGATCGCAATAAGTAACCACATCAGTATACAGTATGAAATGACTCCCACGCCAAATCCTTCCAATAACCTTCCCATGTATAAAAACAATGAATCCTGCCCAAATGGCAAGCAGAGTAAAGTGTGATATG
Source organism: Papaver atlanticum (assembly GCA_023531105.1). Classification (NCBI taxonomy): domain Eukaryota; kingdom Viridiplantae; phylum Streptophyta; class Magnoliopsida; order Ranunculales; family Papaveraceae; genus Papaver; species Papaver atlanticum. The sequence continues at coordinate 890,869 of JAJJMB010010711.1, forward strand.
AAAATTACCATCGACAGTACTTCCCTAGAAACAAAACAAGAAAATAATATCTAAAATTTGAACTCACTTTTGCAAATGAAATGGCTAGCCAACATATGATATTAGGAATACATACAATCATCAATGACTGCATATCAATTCAATTCAAGTTAGTTCAGCTCAGCTCAGCTCATTTCAATAAAATACCCATGATTCTCACAATAAAGAAACAGAATTAAACAAAAAGTAGAGTCATAGCTACCCCTTTTCTGCCAATGTACTCGGAAATCTGACCCATAGCACCCACATTTGATAAAGAACCAAAAACAACACATTGTCAAAACTTCATTTTCAACTAATCAAAGAAAAATGAAAAAATTCAAACACTTGTTACCTCTGAAATTGTAAGTCCAAGATCTCTGTCATCTTGTATAGGAGAAGAATATCCTCTTAGTTTAATACAAATACAAATTGACCAATCAATCAACAGCAATTGAGCTTATATAATTACAATATAAGATTGATCAAATTAGGGTTTATTATATCTTACCGTGAAACCCAACAGTCTTATTATTCATGTTCAGTAAAACAATATATCAAACAATTTTAAATCCTAAATACCCATTTCATCTACTAAAAATTGAAAAATCTATAAATGCAGTAAAACGATTCAGTAATCAAAAGATAGATAGAAAAGTGAAAGGATGTAGACCCGTTTGTTGATTTCAACACCAAACAGATCTCCAACTCATAATCTGCGTTCCCTTGAAGAACAGATCTGATGAAGGCTCCTTCAAGAATAGGTAAGAAAACAGTATAAACTGTCGTTTTTTCATCATAATCATCAACATGAAAAGGATATTACCAATCTAAACTGAAATCCAAAAGATGAATTATATTAGATGATGAAAGACTGAAACCCTAAAATCTGATTAACAAATTTAACCCTAAAATCGATTAACAAACTTACACAAGAACCCATAACACAGATGATAAGAAAAAAAGATGTGAAATCGAAATCCAACTGAGCACAGATGATGATCTGTGAATCTTCATTGAAGAAAAAAAGAGGGAGAGAGGCAGGAGCAGAAGAGATGGAGAGAAAATGGGAAATGATATTCGTCGATTCACCACTAAGGCTAAGGCATGGGATGAAGAGAGAAGCGCATGTGAATGGCACACGCAGGGGAGGAAATATCCTCTAGTATTACTCATCTAGGGTGGAAAACAAAAGCACGCATGTGAATCGCACACGCACAAAATTCAAGTGTTACGACCAAAGTGTGACCAAGCGTGTGAATGGCACGCCTATAGAAAAAACGTAGCCTCTGTTACGAATTATTGAAATATTCGTAACGGCTTCTGCCTGATACAAAACATTTCGTAAAGGCCATTTGTAACGGGTATTTCGTAACGGCCAGTAAGCCGTTACGAATTTCTGTTACTAATCTCAGAATTTGGTGTAGTGCCAAGTTGGTTAGGCGAGTTCATAGCCAGTGCACCTCTAACACCATTACTAAAACTAGGGGGTGGGCTTAGGCAAATTGCAGTCGGTACTGTTTGGCGAAGGCTGGTTTCTAAGGTGGCTGCTTTCTCCGTCAGCAAGGCTATGTCTTCTTACTTAGGAGATCACAAATTCGGTGTTGGTGTGCCAGTTGGAGGCGAGAGTATTCTACATGCTGTTAATAGGCTACTGGAAATGAAAGGTTACTCAGACAAGATGTCAATGTTGCTTATTGACTTATCTAATGCGTTCAATATGGTGTGTAGATCATATATCATTAAGGAGGTACGACTTCATTGTCCAGGTAATTCACGTTGGGTAGAATTTTATTACGCCGGACCTGCTAGACTTTACTACGATCCATATATTTTGTCCTCTACATTTGGTGTTCAGCAAGGGGTCCCCCTTGGTCCCCTTTTGTTTGCTTTGACTCTCTATCCCCTTGTGTTGTCTATTTTCTCTGGTTGCAAGCTCGATTTGCATGCCTGGTACCTAGATGATGGCACAATCATTGGTGATACGCTTGAGGTGGCCAAAGCCTTGAGCATCATAGAATCTGAGGGTCCGGGTAGGGGTTTACATCTCAATATAAAGAAAGCCGAGGTCTTTTGGCCTTCCATTGATCCCAGAAGTACCTCAGAAGGTGTATTTCCTATTGATATTGGTAGACCTAGTAATGGTGTTAAACTTTTGGGTGGTCCGGTAAGTTTGGACGTGAATTTTGTTAGTGACATGGTGTTGAGCAGAGTTAACAAGACTGTTCAGTTGATATCCTCTATGAAAAAACTCAAAGATCCCCAAAGTGAGATGTTATTACTTCGCAATTGCACTGGTGTATCTACATTATATTTTTCAATGCGTACTACCAACCCGGAAGCACTACAACAAGCCACTGATCTCTTTGATGACTATTTATTCTAGTATTTTAGACTCTTAGTCGCATGAGATGGGGCCGGTTTTGGGCCTTTGTAACAAAAGTTAGCTACCTTGCCCATCAAAGATGGCGGCTTGGGTATTTATACTATGGCGGACTCCCGTAACTATTGTTATCTTGCCTCTCAGAGCAAGACTGTTTCAGTGCAAAAAGTGATTCTTGGTAGCTTATTCCCCACAGATAAAGGTTCCGCTTATAAGTTGGCTCTTTAGAACTTCATCCAGGTATGTGGTTTGCCTCTAACTATTTTGTCGATGATACCCCCGCCCGCCCCGCCGCGGCCGGGGCGCACCCTTCTATGCATTCCCTGGCAGTTACTTATTTTGATGCAATTAAGAAGCAAATCTCCATCCAATTTTCTATGACTGCAAGAGAATCCATCATGTGCCAATGTAACCGTGTTAAGCACGCACAAGATTATCTTTTAGTTGTACCCATTAGTGGGATGAACCAGTGTCTTGGGACAAGATAGTTTAGACCGGTAGTTTGTTATCGCCTTGGTATTCCTTTGTTTGAAGAAGATGGTTTATGCTCAAGCTGTAATAGACCCATGGATATTTTTGGTGATCATGCGCTTCATTGTGCCAAGGATGTTGGACTTAAGTTCCGCCATGACCTTGTACGTGATGTAATTGCTGATATTTGTTACAAGGCTGGGGTTTCTGCGCGTAAAGAAGTTGCTCTGGGATTTTTGTCAGACAATAATAGAGATTTGCGTCCTGCAGATATTCTTGCCTATAATTGGGAAAATGGCCAAGATGTTTGTATGGATGTCACGGGAGTTTCACCTTCACTGGTGAAGGCACACGTACTTTCATCCCAGGCCAAGCCATTTCGAATGCTATATCGCGTAAACGTACTAAATACTTAGACAAGTATACTTCTCATGGCTATGGTTTGGGTGTGCTTGCTTTCTCTACCTTGGGTGAGCTTAGTGAGGACATGTTGTGTTTTTTTAAGAGATTGAAAAATTGCCTTGTTAGTTTTGATGCTAGTTGTGGTGTAGGTAGTTTTCTTTTTTATAAATTGGGTGTTGCTATTCAGAAAGGTGTTGGTGCCCAGCTTATTGCTAGGTTACCAACCAAAACTTTGTATGAGTCCATATATGATCAATAATTGGAAATGAAATGTTAAAAACAAATTAAATAAAAAATATATATTTAAAGAACAAAAGGTGGTTTGTGTTCGTGTTGTAAGCGAGATATGGACATCTTTGGTGATCATGCGATTCATTGCGCTAGTGAGGTAGGGCTCAAGTATCGCCATGATCTTGTTAGAGATATTGCTGATGATATGTGTTATAAATCTGGTGTGCATGCTAGAAAAGAAGTATCTTTGGTCTTTCTTTCAGATGGCAAAGCCTTGAAGCCCGCGGACATCCTTGTTTATGGTTGGGAGAATGGACAAGATGTGTGTTTTGATGTCACTGGTGTTTCACTTTTTACCACCGCTGCTGGGAATATTTTCGTACCAGGACAAGCCATTGCCAATGCAGTTTCTCGTAAGCGTACCAAATATTTGGACACATGTACATCTCATGGTTATGGTTTGGGTTTTTTGGCTTTCACTACCCTGGGTGAACTTGGTGAGGATTTTGTAGTATTTTTAAAAAGTCTTAAGAATTGCCTGGCTAACCTTGATGCTAGCAGTGGTCATGGTAGTTTTCTTTTTCATCGATTAAGTTTGGTCATTCAGAAAGGTATTGGTTCCCATCTTGTGGCTAGGCTACCAACTGCTCCTTTGTAATTTTTCAGAACTTTATCCAGGTATGTGGATTACCTTCTACCTTTTGCGTCAATGCTACTGCTACCCCCTTTATCCAGGTATTGGTGCCCAGCTTGTGGCTAGGCTACCAACTGCTTCTTTGTAATTTTTCAGAACTTTATCCAGGTATGTGGATTACCTTCTACCTTTTGCGTCAATGCTACTGCCACCCCCCCTTCTATGCACTCCCTCGCAGTTATGTATTTTGATGCAGTTAAGAAGCAAATCCTCAACCAATTTTCTATGTCTGCAAGAGATTCCATTTTGTGGCAGTGTAATCGGGTTAAACACGCACAAGACTATTTATTATTCGTGCCAATTAGTGGGCTTAACCAATGTCTCGCGCCAAGACAGTTTAGAGATGTTCTTTGCTATCGCCTTGGCATCCCACTGTTTGTCGAGAATGGTTTGTGCTCAAGTTGTAACAGATCTATGGAAATCTTTGGGGACCATGCGCTTCATTGTGCTAAGGATGTTGGAATTAAGTTTCGACATGATCTTGTACGTGATATAATCGCTGATATTTGTTACAAGGCTGCTGTGCCTGCGCGTACGGAGGTTTCTCTTGGGTTTCTGTCTGATAATGACAAGGATTTAAGTCCTGCTGATATCCTTGTTCTAAACTGGGAAAATGGGAAAGATGTTTGTATGGATGTCACGGGTGTCTCGCCTTTCACCGGTGAAGGAATTCGTTCTTTCGTTCCAAGAAAAGCTATTTCGAGTGCTGTTTCGCGTAAACGCACTAAATACTTGGACAAATGCGTTTCGCATGGCTATGGTCTGGGTGTTTTGGCCATCTCTACTTTGGGAGAACTCGGTGAAGATACTTTGTGTTTTTTTAAGCATCTGAAAAATTGTCTAGTTAGTAATGATGTCGGTAGTGGTTTTGGTAGCTTTATTTCTCAAACTAGTTGTATGTTCCATGAGACAAATAAATAAAAATAAAAATAAAAAATTGATTGTATATCTATTATACTATTATAAAGGGAAGACCCCTTAGGCACTGCGTATGAACAGTGTTTTGAAGCTGCAAATTTTGGATTTCCAAAATTGACCTTTTCTCATGCCCACGCAATTACATGTTGTAAATAAAAGTGAGGGTACATTGGTAATTTTAAAATAAGCTTAAACATATAGAAAACGATAAATCCATGTCCCTATGATAAAAGTGACGGACACCATTTCCAGATCGCAGGTGCGTATGCATGTGCGGAACAATCTTGTAAATTTAAGGGTAACTTTTATCATTCATTTTTATAATATAAAATAGGGATAAAATAAATAAATTAAACATTAAATTTAGGTGAGACCAAAGCTTATGCTTTTGTAGCTTTCAAAAGCTCCACCTCCCCAACTTTTAAATTTTGAGAAATTTGGGAAGTGCTTGGGATAAAAAGCACTTTAATTTATTTTTACCAAACACTAATGTCAAAAATATTAACATATATAGATTTAGAAAGTACTTTTGGAGAAAAAGAAGCATTACCAAACCCAGCTAGGGGGTTCGGTTCCCAACCTCCCTTATGGTAGGAAACCCGAGAACCACCGGATCACTTATGGTCCTTTCATTCCTTAATGACGATATCTTCACATGATCATTACCGGAATTGATGGAGTTGTAAATACTTTCAAACCCATCGAGGACCAACTAGATTCTATTTGGGAAAGCTTACCCATAAAAGAATATCTAAAACAAAAACCAATATTTCCACACACACTCAATCTCTCCCGATCTCGTCTAATCCTCAATGGAAACAGTTAGCATCCCTCACTCCTACAGGCAAACAACATATCCTTCGTCAAATTGGGCACGGGATGACAACACCTACCGAGATATATTGGATTCCTCAATTTCCAACCGTATAAAAAAACCAGTACCAACGTTACTAGATAGTGGCTGAGTTTATTGGTCCAGCTACCCACACATAGGTCTATGTTAATTTGACCCACCTACCTCCTTTAATTAACAACAACCAGAATTATGATCATCCTCATACCTCGAGATGATCCATCGGATAAAATCATTTGGATACACATAAAAATCTGGAAAATATACTACCAGTTCAGGATATAAATGCATATCTCGAGATGTAAGCCAAACGACCTAATCCCATACTTCCTACCAATTTTCTTTAGACATCATGTTCTCCAAAAATACAGCGTTTCTTGTGAAAAGTACTAAATGAAGGCTCGCCCCACTTTCACCGTCTTCCACCGAATTTGTCTTTCCGATACCAATCTCAACCCAAGTTACAACGCACTTCCAGAAGCTGCGGTACTCGTTATGCTACAATGCCAAATATGCTTGGAATTTCCTTCTCACACAATTATCAACTGACCCAATTTTTTTCCACTTCAAAATCACTACACCTAACCATTCAACCACAATTCCCTAAGCCCTACAGACAAAATGCCAAACTCATATTATCATATCGATTGGTTTCATCCTTTTGTCTTTTGGCTTGCCAGAAATTAGCTTATTTACCACGGAAAATTGTAATAGCTGACAAAGATTGTGCATATCGCACTACCGTTACATCAAGTATTTACCTTGGCTAGAGAGGCACTATCACTGCACCTCTCAGACATTCTGCCGGTCCCAATTGCACACTTTAATCAACGCACTATAACAATTATCTCAATCGGATAGGTCGCCCTAAATCCGTGATGGATTAAAATTAACACCGATGGAATGGCTAAAGGACATCCTCAGATTTGCATGGAGTGGTTCTGTATACTGAGATTCAACTACTACTACTCCTATAACAACTACACAATAATACTTCTGTAACAACCTTTAGGAATCACAACTACCTTGATGTACTCAAAGGCTACCAGTACACCGAGAGATCTCTCCAATGTACTGACATATGTTTTAAAACCGAAGTTGCTAGACATGGGACGAAAAACATGGTTCAAATATATGACAAGAGGTAGCGCCCCTCCCCACCGTAGATCAGCAGAGGTTACTTTAATATGCACCTGATAGACGCATTTATGTGTCTATTTTCATCTCTTTTATGTATAGTGTTAGTACCCATTTTTGCACTAATTTTGGTATTTTATCCCTTGTAGGTGTATTTTGGAAAAATGGGCTTTTGCGGCGAAATTGGCTCGAAAAGTTGTTAAAGGCTCCTGGGAGGACATTTGCTATTCGGACTCTTATTTTGGATAAGGGGTAACCCATTTCCAGGCAGCTGCTAAGCACAGACCGAGACTGGATAGGGGGAGGACAAATTTCTTCACGTTTTCAAAAATCAGAAAATGGCGGGAATTTCTTTCTTTTTACAGACGATTTCTGGGATGAATTTTTGATCGATTTTTATGGAGATTAAAGGGCTGAATTTGATTGGGTTTGTTCCTATGGACCTAACAGGCAAGGTAAGGGTGTTGGAATGGATCCAAAGTGGCTAGAACTCGAATTGGAAGCGAAAACTTGCCAAAAATATCACGGTTTATTTTGGGAAAGTTTCTTGGTTTATTTTTGGAAAACTTACGTGAAGAAGTGGAAGGAAACTCTTCTTAAAGACTTGTTTCTATCAAGGGAGGAGTTTGGACAGCTTTGATTGATCGAATGCACGTGAAACAGAAAAAAAAAGAGGGAAATAACGTAACGTGCTGTGGAGGAAAAAACCAAGTTTATTCTCGAATTTTCTTTGCTCTACTATGTATAAAAGGGTTGGTTAGGGTCCTAGGAAGGGAAGGAAGAAGTTAGGGGAAGTTTAGAGCCTTAGAGAAGCTAGAAAAATCATTGGAAGAAAACACGTTTCTGCTACTGCTGCTGTTGCCGGAGAAGACGAAGAACACAGAACAGCGGAAAAAGAAAGTTGCAGAGGCAGACTTATTTTCAGTGACAACGACTTACGGTCGCATCATCCTTCAGTCACCAAAGCTTTTCAGCAACCATTCCGTCCGCTGTATTAGACTTTCAGCGACTACAGTATACTCTTTTCTCTCTTGTAATCAACTTTTGAACACCAAAGATGTATTTTGAGCAAGAGATTAATATGAGGAGCTAAACCCCTTAGCCGAGGCGACGGAGGAAGCCATTGTTCCATGAAAAGTGGTATAATTCTATTTTTATTATTTATTGCAATTATTTAACATGATTTTTTGCATAGAACTTAAAAGAAAAATTGGTTTTTATTGAGTAGTTGTGAAGTGTTTTGATGGGACATGCTTGGTTTTAATAATTTTGATGTTTCATGCTTCGTGCTTACAATTATTACTTCAAGAACCAAATTAGAGGCAAATATTAGAGTCAACTTAAAGAAAAATATTGATTAGAATTTATCAAATAATTGGTCAATGGTGGAATCCAAAGTCTCGGTGTCTTTTTTATAATTTGATACAATTTTATTTTAGTTAATTTGAGTCAAAAAGAATCCTTCACAAGTTCGAGCATCGAACCTTTTCACCACTATTTTTACTACAATTAAAACTCACATCAGCACCCACGGATGGACGCCAGTCGCTTTCTCTCTCCCTTTTTTCCTGTCCCATATTTGGACCATTTTTTTTTTGCCTTTGGGTTGTCTGGGTTTAGCATTTTCCTTTAAAAACGGACTCAAAGGCTCTGTGGCACGAACTCTTGGTCTTGGAAGTTACCGAAGGAGGAACTATTACTCCTTAACCTGTTATTGGACCTGGGGTGGAAATATCACTTTGAAACCCTTCTTTTTTTCATTTCTTCCCACTGCTATTATTCCAAGCCAATCTTCCTTCTTCTTCTTCCGGTGGTTTTGGGGCGCGATGTTTCAATCCTTTTTGTGTAAATCAGGGGGAAATCTGAAAAGGGCGACTGCCATCATCAATGGAGAATCTTCTTCTTCATCATTAGTAGCAGCTAAGTATTTTCAAAATCAAATTGTTGCAATTTCAAAATCTAGGGTTACTTCCACTTTCTCTTCCTTCTCTACTGCCGCTGCTAGTGATGGTAATCTTACTACTTCTTCTTCTTCTGATTCTTCATCATTTTTGGTTTCTTATCTGATTAATTCATGTGGGTTGTCACAAAATGAAGCAATTACTGCTAATGAAAAACTCAATTTCAAAACCAAAACCAAACCAGATTCAGTCTTAATCCTACTTAAAACATACTGATTTACTGAATCCCACATTTCTAAATTAATCCCTAAACACCCACTCATTCTCTTTTCCGATCCTAATCAAACCCTTAAACCCAAACTAGATTTCTTCAAATCAAAAGGGCTTTATGATATTGAGCTTGCCAATTTCATCTAAAGTGTCCCAGGATTACTGATGCAAAGCTTAAATAAAGAACTAATTCCTTCCTTCGATAAACTTAGGAGCCTTGTTCAGTATGATGAAAGTGTCATCAAAATGATTCCAAGAAATTCTTGGATTCTCAGGGCAAGTCAAGTTAAAAGAGTGATGGTCAACATAGAGCTTTTGAGAAATCAAGGTGTCCCTCAAACTAAGATTTCTAAGTATCTAATTAACCAACCTAGAGTATATGCGGAGAAGGCCAATAGATTTAAAGAGATTGTAGAAAAGGTTAAAGATATGGGTTTTAATCCTTTAGAAACCACATTTCTCAGAGGTATAATTGGATTGACAACAATGAGGGAAGCCAATTGGGGAAAAAAGATGGATGTTTACAAGAGATGGGGTTGGTCTGAGGATCACATCCAAACAGCATTTAGGAAACATCCTTATTGTATGGTGCCATCCGAGAAGAAGATTATGGCGGTTATGAATTTTCTTGTGAACGAAATGGGTTACATGTCTTTGAGTATTGCCGAATACCCATTAGTTATTAATTATAGCTTGAAGAAGAGGATTATCCCAAGGTGTTCTGTTATCAGGATTTTAGTCTCCAGAGGTCTGATTAAGGAAAAAATTCCTTTAAGCACTCTTTCAATAATCGTAGACAAGTCTTTTTTGGACAAGTTTGTAATCAAGTATGAGCAACAAGTTCCTGAACTCATGAAGATATTCCAAGGTCAGTTGAATTACCGAAAGCTGCTTCAGAACTGAAAGATTTTATGCAACGAATGCGTCCAAGAAAAAGATAATGGCAATTTAGTATTGCTCAAAGCCCAAGAGTTTTTCATTGTCGCTTAAAGGAGAGGATTATCTCAAGGTGTTCTGTTATCAGGATTTTAGTCTCCAGAGGTCTGACTAAGGAAACAATTGCTATAAGCACATTCACAACAATGGTAGACAAGTCTTCTTTGGAGAAATTTGTAATAATTAAAGTATTAGCAAGAAGTTCCTGAGCTAAAGAAGGTATCCAAGGTTAGTTGAATTACAAACTGCTATGTCAGGACTGAAGGATTTAATGAACTGCTATGTCAGGAGTGAATGCGCAGTACCGGTACATAGATTATCTGAATTCACATATTTATAGCGTACATAGTACCTTTTGGTTTATACGTACATGTTTCGTTATTTTCGAAGTGAAAATTGTGTCACCTCTTATGCATGAAATACATAAAAAAATATGTCGTGGTTTGGTTGTTTGAATTTTTATGATCGCCATGTTTATCTAGAACTGCTATATAGAATTTGTGAATTTCAGTTGTGAAACCAAAGGGCTTGGGGCAGGGTATGGACATAAGCATATGTTGGTTCTGTGTATTGTGTGGCAACTTGGTAGGACAGAAAATTTAGTAAATGAAATCTTCACGTAAAGATCCGTCACATGCTCTGTTTTGATACTTGTTTCATTAATAGTCTACTGTCCGGTAACCGCTGAATGGCCTATTCGTTTTGCTCAATAAGCTTTCATGCTGGAACTAGCTTTTGGAAATCAGTCAGAATCCCACTTCCTGCAGCATCAACATAACCGTCATTGCTGCTAGGAGAACTAGGCGTCTTTATTGTCAGGCTTCTGCAAGAGCTGCTAAGGCAGACAAAGCACTGATGATTATATTGTCTGTTTTACTGTTCTAGTTTGTTTATAGTTCTTGGATTTACCTTTCCTAGTTTAATATTGGGAGTTACTGTCAGAAGGATCCTTTGGAGTTCTATATGGATAATGGACCAATGTAAGTCTCGGATATAAAAACCTGTCCTGGTCCACGTACGGCCTTGTTGTTATGTGTATGAATTCGTACCTGAATATATGCCAGATACATGAATTGTTTTACTCCAAGATAATGTTTCTGTAATCATTGCACCATACTATATGCCAGTGAATATATTGCTTGATTTTAAAGAAAATGTAGTTATGTTATGGTTCTCGTTAATCTCTTCCTTAAACTATCATCCTAATCTTTCCTTTGTTAACGACTACTTAGGGCTTTCCCTTTTTTTTGCGTGATGTATCTTCTTTTCGGGTTTTAGGTTAGTCATGCATGATGCATTTCCTAACTTTACATACTTATTTATCTTTTCTTCCTCTATATAAAATTAGTCATCCGGATCTAAAATTGATCCATCAAATTTCTCTAGACCAGTTTCTCGCTCTCTTTTAAGTTTGCTCCCTCTAGATTAGGATTTAGAAGAAGAACTAGAAGGCCCATCTCAATTTCTTTGGTAAGTTTATGCTGTGATGTAAATGTCTCAGTTTTATGTTTCCATCTCTTGTTTTCTAAGTACTGTTTTTTTTTCCATAGATCGAAAAGTGGTGGGAGAACATGAACCCTGGGCTATGAATGGACGGCACGATGATTACTCCTCTCATATCTAATCTTTATAGGGAGTGGGAAAATTACTCCGATTCATTGTTATCACTTTGCTTTCTAAGTGGTGCATCGTGGTGCACGTACGGCGGCCTTCTTGATCATGAACTTTTTGATGCTGTAAGTTTATGTTATATATTCATATGCATGATCCAAATGAAAATATTAAAAGAGATATAGCTGTATGGTAACATAGTGAGATAATAATTTGGGGGGTGAGGGGGGAATTCAGAGAGAAACTTTTAAGAGATGAGACAATTTTGGGGGGTGAATTTTAGGTTTTCTGTTTCTTTGAAGCAATTTTGGGTTTTCGGGTGTGGGGAATTAAATTAAATTGTACGTCACTTAAAATAGTTCTAGTAAGTAGAATAACAACTCTTGCTTGAAAGTGATCCACTAATGAGCACAAGGCACCATCTTTTGAGATGTTTTTGCGTCTGCGTTAATGTTACTTACGTCCACGTAGCATTGTAGGTGCCAAGGGTAACCTGGGCTTTCTTCAAGGTCACATTCGATGCATCTGCCGGAGAAAGCTCCAGTACACACCAAATCTCCACAGCACCATCTTTTGAAGAAACCAGAAATTCTCATTCTCACCTCCGCAAGCGCCAATGCATCCTGGTGTACATACGGCCATCTTGGTGGTGATCAGTTTTTGATGCTGTAAGCGTACATCCTATATTCATATGCATGATCTATTTTGTACTTCCAAGGATTTGTGAAGATGAAACTAATTTTGTGCATACAGTACCTTGCAGATTCCTGGTGGTTTAGGAAGTGGTTTAGGGGCATCCCAGCTTATTTCTGGAAACTTTGCTGGTTTTCCATGACCAAGCTGTTACCTCATCGGGTTGCTAAACGGATCCTCTACACCTTGACTTCACAGCTTGGTACGTCGTAGAACTATCCAACCCTGCAGAGATTTCGTCCATGAAAAGTGCTCTCGAGGGACCAACAAACATTTCACCGATCGTAACTCGTTTCTCCCACACTGATCTCCTGATAGTCATCTTCTCATATCATCCCCAACCATAGTGTCCGCCTGCACATTCCTCCAGCCCTGGCAAACTGCAAGTCATGGTTCCTGTTCATTACTTTTTACTGTGTTTTTAAATCTTTGTAATTATTGTACCTATTTTCGTTTTAATGAAAAGCAACTGTAAGAAGTTCAGTAAGGAAGTCTGAAGAAAAAACAATGGTCAATTTTTCAGTCTATAATTTAAAAATCAAAATATATAAATCGAGTTTCTTTCATTGCAGTCAAGTCATGTTCGCTAATGTAGGCAGAAAGTTCGCTGTGGCACGAACTCCTCATATTGTTGGACCATGGTGGGGGTGGAAATATCACTTTGAGACCCTTTTTTTCAATATAGAAATGCTTGCTAGGTTTCTCTGCTTCATTTCTTCTCCTACTATTCCAAACAAATCTTCCTTCTTCATCTGGTGCAATGTTCCAATCATTGTTATCTAAATCAGGGGCGACTCTGAAAAGGGCAACTGCCATCATCAATGGAGAATCTTCTTCATCATTAGCAGCTAAGTATTTTCTCTTCAGAATACTTGTGATTCTTCATCATTTGTGGTTTCTTATTTGATTAATTCATGTGGGTTGTCACAAAATGAAGCAATTACTGCCTCTTAAAAACTCAATTTCAAAACCACAACCAAACCAGATTCAGTCTTAACATTACCGAGAGCATACGGATTCACGGAGCTCCAAATTTCTAAACTAATCCCTAGATACCCAGCCATCCTCTCATCAAAACCAGATGAAACCCTCAAGCCCAGGTTTTATTTTCTCATATCCAGAGGGCTTTATGGAGTTGACCTTGCTAACTTCATCTCAAAAAACCCAACGATCCTGAAGCAGAGTTTTAATAAAGATATAAGACCTTCCTTTGATTTTCTTAAGAGCATTGTTCAGATTGACCAAAATGTCATTAAAATGATTAAATGAAATTCTTGGATTATCACTACAAACAGAGTTAAAAGAGTGATGGTCAATGCAGAGCATTTGAGAAATCAAGGTGTCCCTGAAACCAATATTCGTATGGGTTTAAGCTCCCAACCAAGAGTATATACAGAAAGCGCCAATAGATTTAAAGATATGGGGTTCCATCACTTACAAACTACATTTCTTAGGGCTGTAGTAGTGTTGACATCAATGACCGAAGCCAATTGGAGAAAAAAGATGGATGTTTACAAGAGATGGGGTTGGTCTGAAGATCAAATTCAAACAGTATTCATGAAGAGTCCTAGTTGAATGATGGCCTCTGAAAAGAAGATTATGGCGGTTATGAATTTCCTTGTGAATGAAGTGGATTATGATTCATCAGTTGTTGCTGAAAACCCAATAGTTTTTAGTTATAGCTTAAAGGAGAGGATTATCCCAAGGTGTTCTGTTATTAGGATCTTATTCTCCAGAGGTCTGATCAGGGAAAAAATTGCTTTAGGTATAAGCACATTCTCAAAAATGGTAGACAAGTATTTTTTGGAGAAGTTTGTAATAAAGTATGAGCAACAAGTTCCTGAACTCACGAAGATATTCCAAGGTCAGTTGACTTACCAACAGCTACTTCAGAATGGAAGGACTTTATGAGATGAATGCGCAGTACGGGTACGTGGATTATCAAAAATCCACATACTTGCATCATACCTAGCAACTTTCGGTTTATACAATTATGAGTCTGAAAAGTCGAAAATGCTTGGATTGGAATTGTATTGTTTTCTTTAAAATCTGTAAAGTCGAAATTGCTGGAATTGGAATTACAATGTTCAACTTTGTATACGAATTCAGTGAAGTTAGAGCAGCAACAGAAGAGAATCAAGCAATATGCATGCAGTTGCTCTCAGGCTAGCACACTGCAGTACAGTGGAATCAGGTGCTGGTAGTCAGGAGGTTCCAGCTGCAGGAGATTGCGGGTGCCGTAAGCCAGTATTTCTCTTTCAAGTGTTACAACTGGCTGTTCGTTTTTCTCAAGTAAGTTAGAATTCTGTAAAATGATCCTATAGTACAAACAAAGGAATGTATGATAGGAAATCTGAACCAAAGTTGCTTTAGAATGCGTCTCTCTTGTTGCCTGAAATTCTGAAGAAAGAGAGAAAATTTTCAATTCCATCTTACTCTTTTGGTTGTGGTTGGCAGAAGAAAAGAAGTATCATTAAATGCTTATTTTAGTTCCCTCTTACTCTTGTTCCTGCATGAGTCAGGGATGAACGAGTCTAAACAGCAGATTTTTAATAAATATAGGTTGTTTCTGGTGATTCCAATAATTGATCTCAAACACTTGCTTCTTTACAATGTGAGACTAAACCTTGGTAGGAGAAACTAAAACGAGACAAAGCCAATGGCTTGTTTTCCTTTAAAAATGGATCTTTTAAAGAGATCGGGTTGGTTCCAATGTCACATTCGTACAACAGCTAGGAAAAATCTTAGATTTATTAACGTTTCTAAAGAGAAGATTATGGCTATTATGAATATCCTTAAGAACTGAAATGGGTTACGATTCACTAAGCATTGCTGAACCACAGCAGTTTTTAATTGCTGAATCCCCTGTAGAAGAGGCTTATCCCAAGTTGTTCTGTTATCAGTATTTCGGTCTCCAGACGTCTGATTAAAGAAAACACTCCTATAAGTTCACTTTCAGTAATGGTGGACAAGTCTTTTTTCAAACAGTATGAGCTAAAGGTTTCTGAACTAATGGAGGTATTCCAAGGTCAGCTGAATTAACAAGAGTCCAAGACCTATTGCAGAACTGAAGGATTTGATGAGTCGAATACGCAGTAATTATCTACCTTCACAGATTTTACTAGCTTTTGCTTTATTCCTGCCTCCCTTAGAAAATACTTTTTGATAAATTAGTCTTTGCTCTTACATTTTAGCGCTACGCTTGTTTATGCTTGTTTTGTTATAATTATAGGCAAAAGGGAAGTTGTGTTTCTTCGTATTTACGACGAATATGATTATATTTCTGAGAAATCTGTTTCAATGAAGTTTGTAACTGACCTTACTGAGGTTATTCTCCTTAGTTCTGTTCTAATGGCAAGCAATCGACCCTTTAAAGACTAAATTCCTTCTCTGCTGTAATGGTGCATCAAAAGGGAATCCTGGTTATGGTGTTAGAACTTAGAATATATGTTTGAATTAGGAAGTTACCATTCAGTTATGTTGATAGTGTTAGAAATGAGTTACGTAATCAGGTTATGGAAGTTGCCATTGTAGCCTATTTAAGGCATTGGTTGTGTATGTTAACATTAGTATCTTGATTATCATTCTCTGTATTTGATCATATTTTCACTCTCTTCTCTAATCTCTATGCCATTCCAACAGATGCTTGTTATGGATTTCTGACTAGAAGCAATGATGGTGATTTCTTAACTGCTGTATCCGGAGGGTTGGGGATTGCCATCAGCTATATTGCGGAAATGTTTGCAGTATTGTGGGATAAGCAATGCAGTTAGGAATCAGTCCACTCAAGTGTGCTTTGGTTCCGATTTTAAAATGGTGCTTAATGCTTTTGCAATAATGTGCCTTGGTCTGCTGCTGCTAGATAGAATAAGATTTGTGCTAGGCTGATAGTTCACAGTTTCAGAGGAGTCAGATACTGGCAGACAAATTAGGAAAAAAAAAGGGTGTTTATTTTGGCAAGAGATGATTACTAGACCTTCATTCCTGGCAAGTTTAGAGTAACCTCATCAACAGTACTTTGGATTCTGGTTTTGTTGTTTTTTTTCTTCTGATTTTACCCAGTTTACAAGGGTTGTTCTTTTGTGGGTGCCCTTTTTGGGGTTCCTTCATTCAGTCGGTTTTTGTTGTTATTCAACGGCGTTAAGGTGGTGGTGCTACTGGTGTTGGTCTAAGTGATGTGTAATGATTAGGGTAGAGATGAATTATAAGTACCCTAATCATTCTCTTCTTATTTAATTCATCTCCACTAACGATCCGGGTTCGATCCCGGCAACGGCGTTTTTTTTATTTTCAATTTCTTTGTTTTTGCCTGTCCTTTTTATGATTACTTTTTTAATAATGTGTACTTGATAATATCAAAATACCCCTTATTATACAAAATCACTCATTCACCTCCAAAATCAACACCTCCTCCTGCTTCAAACAAAACACCTCCTCCAAACCACCTTCGCCAACACCGCCACCACCACTAACGATAGCAACAATAACCATCACCACCTCCACAACCAGTAGTAGCTCCGCCAGCACCATCATCAAATAATATAATTCATCTCTACCCTAATCATTACTCATCACTTAGACCAACACCAGTAGCACCACCACCTTAACCAGGTACATAAGCATCCTCTTCTCTTCTTATTTTCAGTTCCGATTTCAAATGCAAAACCCAATTTTTGATTGCCTTTAGGTTCAATGGTTTTTTTTTTTTTTTTTTTTAATTTTCCGTTTCGATTTCAAATGCCATTCCGATTTTGAACACAATTTTTGATTGCCTTTAGATTCAATGGTTTTATGAAATCAAGCTTCAAGTAAGCTTACTGTAAACTTTGGGGGTTGGAATTAAAACGAACTTCAAGTTATAAGCTGGCGGTTCATTAAAACCCTGATTTATAGTCCTACTATAAGAAACAAGAAAGCTACTTTTGCTCTCGGTTGTCAAACCCTTAAACGTATGTATTTACTTCTCCTTGTCTCTCAGTTGAATATGTTATTACTAGCATTGATTTTGGGTTAAATTTGGATTAGAAAGGTTTGAACTTGGTGTGAGAAATTTGGTATTTTTTTTTAGTTAGGAATGAAAAGTTCTGAAATTTGATGACTTAATGTGAGAGAGTGAGTATTTGGGATCAAGGAGTTCTTTTTTGGGTTTGTTATTAGGGTTGGAAGGGTGATTGGAGATTGAGTGTATGAGTTTTATGAGTATTTGGGGGGTAATGTCGTATGAGTTTTATGAGCTTGTAGTGAAATAGAACGAATCGAAGCGAAAATGAAGTTGATTGTAGTTTTGAGGTGTGGGGAATTCGTTATACTTAAAATTTACTTTCTTCAATGTTGCTAGGTTACTCTTTTGGCAATCCACGTTGGGGTCTTGATATAGGTCAGTTGGAGATTGGGTGTAGATGTTATTGGTATCTGGAACATCGTACTACCAATTTTCACGGTTGAAATGAAACAGTAATTGGATTTGTTGAAGACTTGAAGTTAGTGCACTTTTTTTATAGGCCTGTAACGAAATTGAACTTGATTGTAGTTAATGGGTTAGTGGAAGTTTTGAATTCTTTGATGCTTCAGCCAAAGTGCTATTTGGTTGTTTTTCTTGGATAACAGATCTTTGGATTTTAAATGAATTGATTTTAGGTGTTTGTTTATTAAATTTAAATTAGAAAAATTTGAACTTTGTGTGAGAAATTTAGTGTTTTTTGTAGTTAGAAAAGAAAGTGGATGACTCTATGTGAGAGGTTGAGTGTTTTGGATCAGGGGACTCTTTTTTCGGCTCATTTTTATTGTGGGAAAGCTTGTTGGCAATGGGGGGTAATGTACTAGGGGTTTTATGAAATTGTAGTGAAATTGAATGGAACGAAACAAAGCAAAAAAGAACTTGATTGAAGTTGGGATGTGTGCTTTCCTGTGAGGATTTGTTATTCTAGAAATTCACTTTCGTAAACGTCATTAGGATCTTATTGAACTTAGTGGATAGGGAATCAACTGTCCCGAACCTTCCTTTAGAACGGAACCAGGGCTGACGTTATGGCGGTAGCAGAATCAAGGATTTAGTAATTCGTCATAGTATGTTGGAGATCTTGATCATTCTATTACAGAAGCACAATTGTATGATCTGTTTAACAGTGTTGCTCAGGTTGAATCCATTCGAATTTGTAGGGATCGGGTCAGAAGGTTTTCTCTTGGTTATGCTGCTTCCATCATGTCACAAGTGAAGGCCTGTTACTGTTTTTTACATGTGTTAACAGTTCATTATACTCTCAACATTCTACCTATATCTCTTACTCGACTAAATGAGATCTTATTGCAGGTGAATGTCATTTTGATGTCACTAGAAACGTTGTTTCGTTTTTCTTCGGTCGGCCCTCCCCACCTTGGCAGCGGTGTTCTAGTTTAGGCGGGTGCTTATAAGAAGAAAAAAAAAACAAAACTGAACAGCGTAAAAGAGTGGGATTAACCAAAAGGAGGGTAATATCCCCGATTAAATCAACAGAGATAAACCCAAGCTTGTATCGGAGGTTTCTATTTTCCTTTTTCAGAGTTTCTTTCGAGCCCTATTTTTTCCATTAATATTCCTCTTCCTCGCAAATAAGTGTACAATTTCTTGTCTGTAAAGAAATTTAGCTGAGAATATTTGAAGATGCATCGGATTAAGTACAAATTAGCAGAATCAAGATGTTTGATCAAGAATGGATTATCTTCTCTCTTGAAAACCCAGAACGAATTTCATTCAACTTCCTCATCTACTACAATCGGAAAGAATCTTTCTGATATTCCAGCGGTAATTAACAAAAGTAGTTTCTCAGTTTTAATTTGATTTTTGCTTGTTGAATTTTTTCTAGGGTTTTATGGTACATTCTATGTAGTCAGTGTAGTTTCCTAAACAATTTGGGCAGACATGTTTTATCACCTAATAACTTAATAGATCTACTATTCATAACTTTAACTTAGTGCTATGTTTGATTCGGAGAACTGATCACTATTGCTGAATCTGTGTTTGTAATTATAAACATGTCTTATGTACTTGATTGTAGGTTGGGCTAAATCCAAGTAGTGTGATTAAGACTATTGCCAAACCAAAGTGGTTGAAGAGCATAAGTGTCTAAGATTTAAGTGTCATATTTGTTTCATACACATTTATGCAGATAGACTGATTATTTCCCTTCGTTATAATCTGCAGGAGTTTGCGACCGTTGGAGGTTAGTATCGCAGTTTCTTTAAGTTGGTTATACTTTTTTTTAGTACGTCTTTCTCTTGGTGGTTTCTTTCGCAGTACTGAAGAGTTGGTAGCTAAATTTTATTGAGATAATATTCTTGTAACTCTAGTAAATGTGTGTTTGTATCTACGATAATACTGGGATGAGGAAACCAACCTATATGATCCCAATTGTAGGCATCAAACTTTAGAGATTTTAAGTGAATTTTAGAGTTAAATTGGCTACTCTAAACCAGTCGATATTAGGTGGTGCCATGCGGATGATGGTGAGGTGGAAGATGTTAAACTTTTATACTTTGAGCGTTACTTTAGCCTTTAATAAGCTTAGCTTTTTATCAACAAGCTTATTCATACGTAGTTGAATGAAAAAGAGCTACTGGACTGTTTTAGGAAACTTTCTGTCTTTCTGATGGAACATAGATAAATCGAGATGCATTTTTTCCTTCTAGTTGAGATAACCTGGCCTAAGCATCAATTGGTCATTGGCCTAAGCCTAACATACTAGAAACCTTGTTTACATCTTTTTCGTTTCCTGTATGGACCAATAGGATCTAGGTTTAGTTATGCTCATAGTGTAGCCATATCAATTATCAAGATCAATCTGAAGAAGTCGCTTTGAACTTCTTCTCTTACCTTTTTGGTTGTTGTGAATCTTAAACGTTGTTTTTGGTTGAACCTTTATCTTATTATTTTATTTTTGTAAAAAGTACATGTCAATAAGAATCAGGCTTACTGTAAAAGTTCGATTTTCTGTAATGTTTCGCCAGGTGCCCATTTTAAAGGACCGCAAACCAGAGAATCTACAGTTGCTCTGTTAACTCCTCATCAACTCAATAAATACAATGGAGGTCACAAAAATCTTCCTTGTTTTGTTAGATCTCTTGCATCCAGTTCAGCTTCTCAGTCGGGACAAAAACAGAATGAGGTTTGAGAATTCAAACTGATAGCCCGTGCTTGTATATTTAGTACTTCATATAATGTTTCACTCATAATCATGCTGAAGTTCGTAGATCCATTCTCTTCTTCGGTTCGGTCATTATATTAATTTCTGTAAATTTGCATTGTGAACGTCCATAGTAAGAATTATACTCATTATCTGTACTCAGGATGACCATCAGGAAATGTGTGATCCCAACCTAACCTTGTAGCAGGGGCGGAGTCATGCCCTGTAGCATTCTTTCTCTTTGTTTTATGTGTCATATTACTTGGAGTAACTAACATTTCTTTATTATTGGTCATACTGCAGAGTAGAAAAGACTTAAAAACTACTGTCGAAGATCCCTTTGATGAGCTCACAGATAAGATTCCGCAGAAACCTGTGACATTTACAGAAGGGGCCTCCTACAGCTTTATCATTATTGCTGGTCTTGGTGTTGCAATTGCTGCAGGATATGCTGTAGTTAAGGAGCTAATCCTCGAACCTAAAGAGTAATATGTTTGCATCTTAACATTTAAGCCATCGTTATCGTCTTGTTTTTCATGGATTTAGGTTTTTTGTTTTCATATAACACGAACTCTCAACCGATTCATATAGGTATAAAATATTCAATAAGGCTCTAGCCAGGATTCAGGATGACCATCAGGTTGGTTGAAGGAGAATACCTTTCTTTGGAATTATCATGAAATTAAAAAATTATAGCCTCCGGATGATACTACATAAAAGAGGTGTAATTGATCTGTATCATTTCAAACTTATATCAGGTGAAATCAAAAATCGGGTCTCCTATTACGGGATACGGTCAAGAGAGTAGAAACAGGGCTGCTCGCCAACGGATTCCCCACAGGGTTTGGACTGATGAAGATGGTGTTGAGCATGTTGAGGTAACGCCCCAAAATATATAAGTTTCACTGTGTAATTGCACTTCGCTCAGAATCTTGATTTCTTGTTTTTTCCAGTCGTCTTAGCAAAATGCTTGTAAGTAAGGTTTATTTTCCAATTCAAAATTTTTATGCAGGTTAACTTCTATATACGTGGCCCCCATGGAGCCGGAAAGGTATATAGTGAGATGTTCAAAGACCAAGCCGACAAGCAATGGAAATTCATGTTCCTAATTGTTGAAATCAAATCCCCCCATCCAGCACAGTTAATACTCGAGTCCTTCATTCCAGCTTAAGATGAAAAACTGAAAGTGTTCTAGTTGGCACTAGTGCGGTTTAGCCAATCTGACATTCGTCGCGAAGGTAACCAATTTTCTATCGTCCCGAAACATTCAAGGCGTATATTTTGTTTTCTTCATGCAGATTGATCATGTTATTTTATTGAAGCGATGGGGCGGAAAACATAGACGAATTTCAAAGTTTGAGCTAAAAAAAACCCTTCTTTAATTTTGATCTCCAATGTGAAATAATGTTTTGGACAAATAGAGTTCGAGTCAGGTTTTAGGCTTTATACTAGTTGAAGTGATCTGTTTCACGACCATTTCAAGTTGTGGTATGAAAGGTCAGGATGATCTGATTCACTGCTCTAGTTTTTCTTTTTTCTTCTTCTTTTCCCATTATGAATGGATAACAAATTGAAATGCATTTCAGGTTTTCATTTGCCCTTTTTACAAGTAACCTATTATAGGGCCTGATGATTCCATTGGAGGGACTAAACCATGATAGTAATGTGTTAGGGTGTCCTTGTGTCATGCTAAAGGTCTAGATTACCCTTCCATATTTAAAAGGACTAAATCATCCTTACCTTATCTCCTAAAAAGACTAGATTACCTTACGGTGAATTTAAACCTAACCAAAAAACTAAAAAAAAATAACTAAAAATCAAGATCAATATCAATATTTTTTTATCTTTTCCCTTCTCCTATAGGTTTAACCATTCTTCTCCATTATTTTTATTTGTCAAATGCTTAAACCACCGAGTGGATTAACCATCAAAACTTATGCAAGGTAGGATTTATTTTTTTGTGTTCCAATTAGGTTAGATGCATTCAAATTTAAGTTAAATTAGGGTTGCAGTTGGGGTTACGGTCGGTCATTCTTCAATTACCAACCGTAAATGCGATTTCTGAAGGTGTTACGGTTGGTGATTGAAGAACTACCAACCGTAAATCCTGAAAAGCTATTTGGAATATCTACTTACGGTTCATTTTGTAACCGTAAAAATGTTACGGTTGGTATCGATTTTAACAAAAACCAACCGTAAATGCTCTTGAGTGAAAATAATTTAATTTGATTACGGTTGGTTTTGACTTAAGAGTTATCAACCGTAAAAAGTTACGGTTGAACACTAGCCACCGAAAAACGAACCGTATTTTATTTACGGTTCGTCTCGTAAGATAACAATCCAACCGTAACTAAGGTTTTACGGTTGGAACAAAGAAAACGAGACCAGCAACCGTAACTAAATTACGGTTCATCTCATGAAGACTAATACCAACCGTAACTGGTTTTAAGATTGGGTTTTACCCAAATTTAACCAGTTACGGTTGGTAGTTCATCAATTACGAACCGTAACTCTCATTTATGGTTGGTTACGTGAAAAACTCCAACCGTAAGTCTCTCTGAATACCTAAAAGTTTTGATCTTTTTATGTATTTTGGATAATTTTGAACAACAAAAAGCTAATTGGAGCTAAATTAGAGGTATACATGGTCATATAAAGATTAACACATCTCAAATTTGTCACTGGAATCACTCATTTTGGTTGAGTGAATCAAAACTTAGGGTTTCAAAAAAATCACAAAAGCTACACTTTTTTTTCCCTCTAAAAAACTCAATTAATTAGATTTAGTTTTTCATAAATATGGAATAGAACTAATTAATCATCATTAGCTAATTTCAATTAGATTATCAACACTAACTAGATGAGGGCAGTTTGGCCATTATGAAAAATATCTGGATATGGGGTGTTTAAAATTACTATGTAATGACCCTTATTGTCCTATTATATTCGCCCCTCTAATGATTTCTTCAGCCCCTATAACAGGTTACTTTTACAATTGAGAGTGAAACTAGTTAAGTATGGCTGTGTTTGAACAAATCCCAGTCTGAATTTAGTTGGGGCGAATCATTTCTTGCAGGGTAGGTATTTTTGTTGAGGTCATGGCACAATTGTTGCAGTTTTGTAGTTATTTTACTAGGCAAGCACATTTTGCTGTGCAATCATAAGACCAAGCACTATGGTTGCCCTCGTCCCTTCCCTATTCCTCATATGTAGGGAAAAAACCCAAAAATCATCCACTATGGTCTCCCATATCCCTACATATCCCTCACTTTTCCTACTAAGAAGATCACATCTGATCGACCTTGTAGGGAAGGGAAATCACACGGCTACTCAGTTGCCGTATTTTTTTACGCTTTACGGATACTGAGTAGCCGTATAACCGTTGACACGGCTACTAAGTATCCGTTTAGGTAAAAATATTTGTTTGATCTTTTTTCGTTTACACCTCTCTCACACACGATCCTAACCATCCATCATTAATAACGGCTCTATCTTCTCCATCGTCGGATCCCAACGGTCATTGTTTCAAAATCCTCTATAAATACAACTCTAATTCTCTACTCAAATCATACCAAATCCTCTCTTCTTACAATTAGTTTTCTTCACTAAAATCTCTTAAATTTTCTTCTTTAAGTAAGAGTTTTAAAATTTGTTTTGCTCATCAATGTCGGAGACTCAAAAGCAAAAAAGGAAACATAGAACGAGATTTAATACTTTGGAAGATTTTCACATTGTTACTCAGTACTGTGCTCTTGGTTATAGCAGTTATGAAGATAAGAATGAGTTTTGGGAAATCCTTTTTCAAAAATTTGTGGAAGCTTGTGGTGGGAATCAACACGACCGTACTATAAAAAGCGTTCGTAATCGGTTTAACGTAATCAAGAATGGAGTGGATAACCTTTCCGATTGTGTTGCAAGAGCCGTTGCTAGTAATTCGGGCTTGGACTCTATTAACCGGGTATGTTATCTAAATATATTCATTATAGTTGTTGTATATGTTGTTTGTAAATAGTTTAATTTATGCGTATCTTATTTATGGTTTGGTTACATTGATGTAGGTGTTAATTGCGAGAAGCTTTCATGTTGAAATACACAAAAAACACTTTACTCGAGATGCTGAGTATGAACTGCTTAAAGATGTTCCAAATGTACCAAATATACAAGTTGGTGTAGCTGAAGATATGGACCAAGATTCTAATCCTCCGTCATCTCAATTTCATGGAAATTTCTCTAATATGCTTAGTACTCCAACCCCATCTTCTCAAAATCCACCGACAAGCCAATTCGTTGAGACTCCATTTGCAAATCAAATTCCAAATGCTTATAATGTCCCTAGCGGTATTCCTTTTCCATTAGGATATACCCCTAGTACGAACCCAAGTACAATACCTGGAACGTCGTCAGGTGGATTTACAGAAGATAAACGCAAGTCGAAAGCAGCGAAAAAAGCCCAAATTAATAAAAAGGTCGCTGGGACAAGCAAACCCTCCACACCATCCTCGCAAGACTCCCAGACGAGTGACGCAGGCAGCAAACTTGTTGATTATCTAAAAGAATCCCGAATGACAGTCGCACCTCTTCAGCAACAACAAACCCAAATTATGGAAAGGTTGCTAGAGACAACACAACAACAAATTGAAGCTGCTCGAGAGAAAGAAGAAAGGGAAATAATGTAAATCGATCTCGAAAAGCTGGCTCCAAATGCAAAAAAGTACTTTGAATTAAAACAGAATGTCATATTGGTCAGGCAGTTGGAGAGGCAACAACATAATCAGTTCAATTTTTGATAGCTTAGTTTAAGTGTTTATTTTTTTAAAGTTAAGCCGTGTTTCAGTTCCGGTAATGTAGTTTCCTTTTTCTCAGTAACATTAATTTATAATTTTCTATTTACGATAATTAGAATTATATTTTCTTATACCAACGGATCTTTAGTAACGGATAATTTCCAACAGGTAGTTTCCAACGGCTAATTACCAACGGCCACTTTCAATGCCTATTATAAATTGTCATAAGCTTCCTCAACAAAAACAATCCAAAATAGTTGGCCTTAGTATCCTCTGTATCTCCTTTTTTTTTTCTTCTGAAGATAACATGGTAATGGTTGGGTATACCGTAGAAGAAGATGTTGCAATCACCAAAGCATTTGTAAATGCTGCTAAACTGCCTATTGAAGATGTTCGAGAACTCTCGGCCTATGAAAAATGGACGCTGGTGTTCGACGGCTTTGTACAAGCGTTTGGAAATGTTAATAACCGAACCAGACGACAACTTGCTTAACGGATTTCTCAAATTGATATAGCGGTTCGCAAGTACATTAGAATTCAATGAAAGATTCATGGTTATGCCCCACAATACATGACAATTGCGATTACCATAGGTCATCATAATTAGTTATGATATTTAAAATGTAGTTTCCACATACACACTAACCTATTGCTTTATGTTTGTTTTACGCAGGAGGAAATGGCCAAATTTGTTTACCGACTAGATCATCGTACGGAATTTACATGTTATGAGTGCTACTTAATATTTAAGGCTAAAATGCCTAAATTGGAATATTACAATCCAGAAATGAATGTCGGCGGTCCTCTAGAAGACGGACCTGACGAATAGTATATGCGGTTGTTGTTTAAGATTTTATGGGTACATCTTCTATAAACCCTCACGAGACTATAACTCGTCCACTAGGGTCACCTAGGGGTTTAAAGGCTTGTTGCACGTGCTAAGTTCAATCGTGATTACTACGACAAGTGATTTGGTTTTTTATTCAAATATAATCATTCTTCAGGATTGTTGTTCCGAAGACTTGATTAACATCTGATGCAGAAACACACACACAGACAGAAAAGCACATAAATATAAGATAAAACATTCAAATATAATCATTCTTCAGGATTGATATTCCGAAGACTTGATTAACATCTGATGCAGAAAATTTCATAAATATAAGATAAAACATTCACATTTAATCATTCTTCAGGATTGTTATTCTGAAGACTTGATCAACATATGATGCAGGAACATCTAGGCGATAAAGCTACATTTCGTCGGGATTGTAGGTATCAAAACTTGCTTTCAATAGCTGATAACATTCATCATACGGGAAATTGTCGCCTGTCTGGTTAAGATAGTCTAAACGAGCAGCACTTTTCTGAAATTTTAAAAAATAAACTTAGCTTAAAATAGTTATAATTTTAAGAAATAAAAGAAATTTGTTAATAATTTCTTACCCTTTTTTCATATGACATTCCAGGATTAAGTATGTTAACTTCCGCCTGAATTGTGACAAAAGTGATGATCTCCTTGTGGATCTTGCTCACTTAGCTCTAGTACCTCCTTGGACTCTCGCATTTGGATTTCCGAATATGTTATCAAAAAATTCAAATACATTATGCCAGAATGGTTGCTAGTGTTCTGAACTACGTTTAGAATATTGTTTTTTGCTTCAATCCATGCTTGCGTAAGAGCAACATCTTCTTCTTTGCTGAATCTCATTTTTATAAAACACAAATATATTAGAATGCTTGGATAGCTTCACTTTGGAAAGTGATTTGCTATATATAGAGACATGATGAGAGGATATAGAATTACCAGTACAAATAAAACCAAAGAAGTAGCCGTTATACAGTGAAAATGAGCAGTACCTAAAGATATAAAGATGTCCGTTAAAAAGTTAACTAGCCGTTTACATTTAAAACCATGGAATATTTTCATTACCCGGATGTTGGTACGTGGTTGTACTTTGATGGAGTTTTTCAGAAGAATTATAAGGATGGTAAGATTCTTCTTGACTGTTTGGAACAAAAAAACTCGTCGACGGTCCCGAATCACGAGACTGGCCTGGGGTAGATGACTCACATGTATATGGTGGTTCATACTCTCTCACAAATCTCTGATGGAATTTTGCACCGTATTTGATTTGGTGTTGCAGTTCCTTTGTGTGGTCGAAATAAAATTGTTGTGCAGCCATGTATTGTTGTTGCACATCCTGATATGCCTTGCAACACATCTCTTGTATACAGTAAACACCGACATGAATTTATATTTTTTTCAAAAGAAAAATATATAATAATTAAAGGACATATGATACTCACAGTTGTACCCTGATCGACATTATAATTGGGTTTAGGAACCTGTCTCAAATACTCCATTCCAACAGGCATATCAATCGCATTAAAATCAGGGCCTCATATTTTAGCTGTCAGATTTTTTGGTGGATATGGGAAGAGATGACAATCGACGGGCACCAACTCTTCTGTGTATGTGCTTTTTCGTGGCGGTGCTGGTTGGCGTACATAAGCATCTTTGTCTTGTTTCCTTCATGTACAATTACACCTGACTACTTCCCAACTGACCTCTCCTTCCACCATAACTTATACTCATGATCGGATACTTCAACATAATGCAAGGGATTAAGTTGCTGGTTAGCGTACAAATAGGCAGTGTTGATGTCCATTGTTGAATCAGGAGGATTGCACGGTATTACTGTCATTCCAAGAACTTGTTTGAGACAACGTTCGCCTAGGTACAAGGCGTTGTGACCAAATGGATCATAAAAGACCCTCCGTGTTACAGAGATTTGTTTAGCCTCTACCACCTCGGGGTTAGTTTTCCATTCACTATCCTCCCATGGCGACCATACTACAGAATCGTATGAGAAGTTATCAATCTGGTAACGCACAAGAGTCACTGAATAGGTACCTGTATCACTTTGTGCGCCTCTTTTCAAGTCTCTTTGGTCTCCATCATATAACCTACCCGCTGGCCACGGATCCATATTTTCATTCTCCGCCTTTGCATAGGGAAATAGACATCGGAAATATGCCCAAAACCAAGGCTGCAACATTATTAGTTATTATTAACAACTAATTGCATTATACGGTCACCAATAAAAAACAAGTAAAAGGAAAGTAAGATTACAAGTGGGTATGAATTCTTACCATTAATGGATACAAAAAGAACTGCAAGTCAGGCTTGTTACACGTTATTCCAGTAATTCGGTATTTCGGAACGGCGTACGTACGTGCATAATTCGTTTTAGAAATATGAATTAGGTACATAAAATTCGGCAATTATTAAATATCAAAAAGGATTAAATATTAAGAAAATGTTAGGGTTGTGTACTAAATATCCGATATATGTTAAATATATGTAGTATGATCATCAAAAAGCAGCTGGTCCAGGTGCAATTTTTAGATTCCCATGGGAAAGGGGGGAATGGAGGATAGTTGGGCCCTTAAAAAGACGTCATTAGTTTGCCCAGTAGCTGTGTGCAACAAATGGGCAGAGATTATTTGGCCGAACGAACACGCCGTATACTACTTCGGAATGTCAAAACCGCGTATAATTCTGGAAGCTCAGAAAATTCACGTACTTGGTTCGGTAATGCCGTTGAACGGCCGATTTATGCGGGAACGTTTGGTACGTAAAAGATACGGCGAATTACTGACTAGGGTCGTGAAATCAGTTCATTATTATTATAGAGTGAGTATCTCTTCTGAAATAATTATACGCGGAGTACCTTTTTCACTGTGTTTCTCTTTTAAAATAAACTGCTTTTTCACTCCTTTTTCATTTCTTCAATAATTCAATTTGATGAAATTACTAAATATTTACGATTATGGATTTTGGATCTTATCCGATGATTAGCTCTAGCTTTCACTTTATCTTGTATGTTCTCATCTGATCTTAATTGGTAAGTTATTGTTTCTGGCCTTGCTCTTTTTGTGTTTTACATCCATTCTGGTTATCTTTAATTTTATTTCTTTGTTGTCATATGTTCTTAAATCATTATGTTTGGTAATTTGATTTAAATCTCAAGTTAGTAATTTAGGATATATATATATATATGGATCTTAGTAATTTTGGTACATCTGTTGATTTTGCTGATTTGTGTAATGGGCCACCAGTGACCAATCAGTGAGCCAGGTAAGAAGGAGCTAAGAGTCGATGATAATTACTAATTGGGAGTAGTTGTTTACTGGTAGTTGTGACCAAAATTAATGAATGGTGACAATTTACTTGGAAAATACTGAAATTTCTCCAGATTCTGGTTTTTGATCCTTGTCCTTGAGCTCAAGTCAAAGAGGGAAGTTCTCAAGGAAGTCAGAGAGGGAAGAAGTAAGAGCCTGAGCTACGTTTCATTTTATATACTCCTACAGGTTGGTGTTTTTCATCAGATTTTCATTGCACAACACATTGAGATCGAAGTTGCAGAAAGTGAGATTTCAGGTCTTCCAATGGCAGCATACGTTCCTCCTCACAAGAGGTACTCTAAGGATGGTGATGATAATAATAGGCCACTTCCAACTCAGTTCCAGATGGACGTGGGGGAATCTTCTACTTCGAAAGATCGTGCTCGGAAGCGTGGATTTGTCCTGAACATGCCAAATGCTATTTTTATGTCGTTCATGGAATCTGATGATGATGACATTTCAATTCGGTTGGTGCTTGTTGATGGAGTCGCCTGCATCAGGTCAACATCCCTTAGCCACAGAGGTTTCGCGAAGAATACTCCATGGGTGTCTATTACTGAAAGAATACGGTCAGAGCTACTAGCCTCTTTTGCGAATGTGAGAAGTGCAATGGATTTGGGAGAGGCAGGAGTAGCTATAAAGCCAACTTTTTATGCTAAAATTGGTCAAATTCACTTGCTTGACCCTCCAGCCAACATAACCAGCAGCAGCAGCAAGTGGGAAGCTGAAACTGCTGCAGCTCACGTCAAAAAACAATTCTGTACAAACCTTCCTGATTCATATATGGAAGCCATTCTTTGTGGAGTTGCTCCGAAGATTTTAGCTGATTTGCACCAATCTAAAGAGTACTACCAAATGCTTGTTTCTGACAAGCGAGATCCAAAATCAGCTATCATCATCAAATGCCAAATAATATGCGGAGAGCTTAAAATACAGAAGATCAAGAAGAACCGAAAGAGATGCTTTATAGCCAATGTTACGTGCCTCGGCAGGGATCTTGACCTAAGTTTGAGGCTAGCTATCAAGAGGGACTTGATGATGGCACTTAAGGATGACTCTGAAGAGCTAAAGGCCCTGAAACATTTTGTTGATTCTGCAATTTCGGATGGAAGTGTAAAAGGTGGCTTGAGATGGCCTTTGGGAAAGGAGCACTCTTCTGATGGTAGATACTCCGTTAGAAAGACGTTCCACAGTACAGTTAAAACTTTCAAGAATTCATCCATAAAGTTAAGGCTTATAAATGCAGACGGGTTTAATTTCTGCACTTCCGATGGAGAAGTTGAAAATGAACTGGTTTTAGATATGAAAGGAATATACGATATGTTAATTGACAGGATGCTTGACATGGAACCTGCCATTGAAAGACTTCAAGAGACTTTGAAATTGGTGTGGAATCATTTGCTGTGCTTTGAGCTATGATTGTTCCTGTCCCCCTTTATATGTTGCGCAAAAGCTTTTTAGCAGTATGTAACTTTTCTGTTAGGACGAGGTTTGCGCTAGCATGCACCGAAACAGGAAGAAGTGAAGAGAGTTGCTTGTAAGGGATTGCTGAGCTTTGAGCTGTGATTGTGAGCTTTTTAGCCATTGCAGCCTTCAATGGTTTCCATTTTCTCTCTTTCTTTGTCCCCGGATTCTATATATCGTTATATTAGTATGTAAATTTTCCCTACAAAATTGCAAGTAGATTTCTCGGTATCGAGTATGAACGGCACGAAGTATGCTACTCGCTTATAAACTGCAAAACATCTGGATGATGCGCATGCAAGAGTTTGAGTAAACATAGCAAGAACAAATACCAGAAGGAACTAACGCATTTTTTGTACTAGCATAAAGAGAATTTACATGAAGAGCACTGCTAGTTTAAGTTAAAACCAAGTACATATGTATGTTCTCAATGACAGTAAACATATCAGTTGCCGCAAAAGAAAATTGATGCACTTGAAGGCTCGGTTCACTGAGGTTAATGTCTGAAATTTTTGTTGCAAAACTGCAAATATCTGATGGTTCACGAGCATTTGCAAAGTTGCTAGTGGAGATATCAATTTACTTTGGGGTGTGTACCAATCACCCAAAAAGACAAAACATCCTTCACCCTGGACCTGGAATGAACGCCTCCAAAAAATTTGGTACCCCTATTAGTAGGAGACATGAACATTTGGACCGAAAACATAAGTTTGACTTTTGACACTATTAAGTAGGTAAGACTCTGAGTCACTGAGTTTGGGAAATCAGTTCATTATTATAGGTGAGTAGGACCGTTTTCACTTCTTTTTTTTCTTTTAAATACACAGCTTTTTCACTGCTTCAATAGTTCAATTTCGGAATTGCTAAATAGTTGCAATTATGGATTTTGGATTGTTAGCTGATGATTAGATCAAGCTTTCACTTTATCTTGTGTGTTCTCATCTGATTTGATTGGTAAGTTATTGTTTCTGGCCTTGCTTTTGTGTTAATTTACATCCATTCTGGTTATCTTCATTCCAATTCTTTGATATGATGTGTTTAGATCATGCTTTGTTAATTTGATTGAAATCTCAAGTTAATTAATAATTTGGGATATAGATTCATATGGACCTTAATTTCTGGTTATATATAGTAGGAATTTCTGTACATCTGTTATATTTTGTTGATTTGTGTAATGGGATTACTTTTCTGGGTTATACTAATGAAGCCACCACTATACAAGGAGCTAAGAGTCAATCATGGTTCCTAAATAGGAATAGTTGTTAGCTAGTAGTTGTGACCAGGAACAGTTTACTAAGAAAAAGCTGAAAATTCTTCAGCTTCTGTTTTTTGATCATTGAGCTGAATATATACTTAGAATTTGTACTGAGAATTTGTAAAGGAAGTCATCTTCATTTTAACTTGGTGTTGTTCATCAGCTTTTCATTCATATTATTGCATAACAACACATTGAGATTTCAGGTCTTCCAATGGCAGCATACATTCCTCCTCACACGAGAGATGATAATAATAGGCCCCTTCCAACTCAGTTCAAGGTAGGGGAATCTTCTACTTGGAAACATGGTGGTCCGAAGCGTGGATTTGTCATCAGCATGTCGAATGCTGTTTTTATGTGGTTCATGGAATCTGATAATGATGACTTACCTGCAAATTCAATTCGGTTTTTGCTTGTTGATGGATACACCTGCCTCAAGTCAGCACCCCTTAGCCGCAGATTTTTTGTAAAGAATACACCATGGGTGTCTATTACTGAGAGAATACGGTCAGAGCTACTAGCTTCTTTTGCAAATATGAGAGGTGCAATGGATTTGGGAGAGGTAGGATCAGCAATAAAGCCAACTTTTGATGCTAAAATTGGTCAAATTCACTTGCTTGACCCTCCAGCCAACATAATCAGCAGCAGCAGCAAGTTGGAGGTTGAAACTGCTGCAGCTCATGTCAAAAAACAATTCTGTGGAAACCTTCCTGATTTATATATGGAAGCCATTCTTTATGGAGTTGCTCCGAAGATTATAGCTGATTTGCACCAATCGAAGGAGTACTACCAAGTGATTGTTTCTGACAAACAAGATCCAAAATCAGGTATTATTATTAAATGCCAAATTATATGCGGAGAGCTTAAAATACAGAAGATCGAGAAGAACCCGAAGAGATGCTTCATAGCCAATGTTTCGTGCCTCGGCAGGGATTTTGACCTAACGTTGAGGCTAACTATCAACAGGGACTTGACAAAGGCACTTAAGGATGACTCTGAAGAGCTCAAAGGATTGAAACATTTGGTTGATTCTGTAATCTTGGATGGAAATGTAAAAGGTGGATTGAGATGGCCTATGGGAAAGGAGCACTCTTCTGATGGTAGATACTCTGTTATATTGGCACTGCGCAATACAGTTAAAACTTTCAAGAATTCATCCTTGAAGTTAAGGTTTAAAACAGGAGACGGATTTAATTTCTACACTTCCGATGGAAAAGTTGAAAAGGAACTGGTTTTAGATATGAAAGGAATAAACGATATGTTAATTGACAGGATGCTTGACATGGAACCTGCCATTGAAAGACTTCAAGAGACTCTGAAATTGGTATGGAATCACTTGCTGATCTTTAAACTGCGATTTTGAGTGTGCTCCTTCATATGTACAGTAAAAGCTTTTTAGCAGTGTGCAACTTTTCTGTTTAGCGTTATAAACTTATTTAAAGTATTGTTCAGATGGCAAAAGCATATGTAAATTTTTTCTACAAAAACATAAAGTTATGTATTTTGGTATCGATGTGAATGGCACGGCGACTCACTTATAAATTGCAAACATCTGGATGATGCGTGAAGATTCAATTTCAGTAGTAGTTACTTCATGGAAACATAAAACATAGCTAATAATCAAAATAGAGTGCAGAGTCCTCTTCATATCTTCAGCGAGATGCCGCCCTGTAGCATGTCATACCACCAATAGAATCTTTCCAGAGAATATCTTTTAGCTTTGATGGAAATTTATCTGGTTCAAGCTCACCGAGATCCTCATCCTCATCCTCATCATCACGAGCAGCAATCCCTTTTAACTTATTTCTATTATCATGCTTTGCTTTTGCTATTTTTGCCAGATAATGAGCAGGTTCGTTCGATGTCCTTGGATATTCTACCAAATCTAGTCCTTCTTGTTTAAGGTCCTGGATAAGAGGCCACAACCCATATCGCAACCCACACGACAATAAAGATAATACTTACAGTCCTTGCAAATAAATTTTTCACTATATGAGGTTCTGCATTTATCAGTACGGCAG
Organism: Papaver atlanticum; assembly: GCA_023531105.1. NCBI lineage: Eukaryota > Viridiplantae > Streptophyta > Magnoliopsida > Ranunculales > Papaveraceae > Papaver > Papaver atlanticum. The sequence continues at coordinate 925,261 of JAJJMB010010711.1, forward strand.
TTATATGCATACTTAATGAGCCTTCCAACTTCAGTAGAATTGCAGATGACATAACGACCAGAAAGGTTGTGTCGCGCAGCAAGTTTGACACCAGCCTTAATTCCCATCAACAATTGATAAAAAAAAGATTTTCCATCTTTTGAGTGCTTGGCAGTTGCAATGACTGGCTTCGCATCCGCATAGCGTATAATAACTCCATATCCTCCGTAGCCTTTTTCCTTCTTTCTGTAATAAGCATACACATTAATCCATTGAAAATACTTTTGAGGATTTTCCTTACTCCATGAAGCAATCCATTCCTCCTTTCTTAGCTTTTCACTAGGAGCCTGGTCGCTGCCACTCTCCGACTCCTGATCAGTTGTTGGTACGGCATGTTTCATCTCTTCCATCGGTAATTCTTCGATATCTGATGGATCGGAGAAAATAGTTTTTTGGTCGTTCACTTGCACGTCTAATATTTCCAAGTCACTGTCTGCATTCTTGATTGGTTCTTCTTCATCGTCGTAATCATCATCTTCACAAGCATTCTCGCTTGGATATTCTTCTCCTTCTGAGTAATAATATCTTTCTTCTTCTGAGTAATAATATTCTATAGTACTAGTACTAAGGCGGTCATCATCTTCTGTTTCTTGTTCAACAGCAGCAATATCATATGAAGATGCAGGGCGTTGAAGTGAAGTACAATCAGTAGCAGCAGAAGCATCCACATCCATTAAAACCCCTTCTTCTTCTTCTTTTTCTTCGTAAGACAATTCGTAAACACCCATGCTTTCTGGCATCGTTACACAAATTAAGAATAGATCTGAAAGCAGCAGCAGAAGGTAATTATCCTCAAACCCTAGGGTCATCTTTGTGCGGCTGGCCAGCTTTCAGATTTATACTCTGACTCTCTCATAAACATACAAAACGGGTAGAGCAGACCGGTCCAAATCCGGCTTATTACTCTTTTATTTTTATTTTTTAGTATTTTTTTTTATTGTTACTAGAGTTAATGAAATGGTGAGAGTTTTGTTGGGAAAAGTTGCAATCTCTCCAGCTTCCTTTATCATGAACTGAATTTACACCATTAGCATTGGAAGTTGTACTGACAGCATGCGGGAAGGAATTAAATGACAGAACAGAAGCATGCAGTAAAGAGATTGGTAAAAAATCTGAAAAGTTGGTTCTCAATCACTCTGTGTTCAGATGGCATACATACCACCACATAAGAGGCAGTCTAAGGATGGTGATCATCTCCCTGCAGGTTCAGTTCGTATGGAGCCTTTCCGCCGTTCCGAGTCATTTGAGTGGAGACGATGGGGAGATGCATTTGTTTTGACTTGCGTACCCCACATCTGCAGTGGATCTCTGCAGGCGCAAAGTACTCCATGGGTGTCCATAGCTGAGAACATACGGGATGAGCTACTCGAGTCTTTTGGAAATGTCAGAGAAGAAATACGTTCAGGAGAGATTGGAGAAGAACTAAAGCTTTCTTTTGTAATCAGAATTGGAAAAATACTCTTCCATGGCAAGAACTTTTCTGGAGGTGTAACCACCAGAGCGGATGCAGAATCTTGCTTCGGTCATGTCGGAAGATCATTTTGCACAAATCTTCCTGACTCTTACATGGAATTCATTATTGCTACGGTTATTCCAAAAATTGGAGTTTATTCCCACCAAGCAAAGGAGTATTATCATGTGAAGGTATTTGACAAGTGCAACCCTGATACATCTATTTCAATCAAATGCCGAGTTATATCTGGACAACTTAAAATGCACAAAATTGAACTGAGCCAGAAGAGGTGCCTAGTAGTGGATGTATCTTGCCTTGATAAAGATTTGGACCTGAGGTTGATGTTATCCACCAAGAGGGGGTTGGCGACGTCAGTGAAGGGCGATGCTGAGAAGTTAACTAGCATAAGGCAATTGGTTGATTGTGCAATATTGGATTCTAATGCAAAAGGTGGTGTGAGATGGGCAATGGGAAAGAAGTTCTCTGCAGATGGGAGATATACAGTCATTGGTGTTTGGCACACAAATGTGCAGACTATCAAGACTTCCCAGTTGAAGCTCAGGCTTAGAAATGCAGACCGGTTCGATTTCTGGGCTTCTGATGGTGATATTAGCAATGAAGTGACGCTGGAAGTAACAGGAATTAACGCCTCCCTAATAATTGGGTTGGACGTGGTTGAAATGGAAGCTACCATTGCAATCCTTGAGGAAACTTTGAAATTGGTATGGGATCATTTCCTGAGATGTGACCTATAAAATGCATGTTTTCACTTGTTACGCAACAGCTTCGCAGAGGTCTTTGATTCTAGAGTGCTAATCAGTCATGTTGTCTTGTAAGATGCATGCATTATTTACATTGCGTTTGTTTTTCCTTTGTATGCAACACAAAGGAATCTTTAGAATTTAATGGAGTGAATCAAACTTCATGAACTTTCCTTGCTTGAAATCAATACTCTGCTAACCAAAAATAATTCAAAACAAGTTTGCTCGCTCGTTGGTGGTGATTTGAAGCGTTTTTCGCCCCCCTTATCAGCCCGAATTTAGCTAAATGGGTTCTCCGTTTAAGAGGACAGGACAAGGCTTGAGCTAGCATGCACCAAAAAGGTGTGCACCTTGTCTGTTGATGGACACCCCAAGATGGTCACCTTTTCTATGTCCGATACGTGAATACGCTGTTCCTAGTCGGGCACGCACACCGGGAAATGTCCTCTAGTGGCATTTCTGATAAAAAAAATTCTTGTAAGGTCAAAGAGAAAACATTAACCTCTTCGTCCCCAGCATTTGATAGATTCAGTATTCACAAAAATCACACTGGCCTATTACCAATGAACTTCGGAATGGACTGTAGTTGAACCCTAATCAATCTCACACTGATTTAAGGTACAGTTGCGTTCCTTACGTCTCTGATCCCAGCAGGATACTACGCACATGATTCCCTTAGCTGATCTCACCCACAACCAAGAGTTTCTACGACCCAAAGTCGAAGACTTGATAAACAAATCTGTCTCACACAGAAAAGTGTATTGGAATATATAAATCTGTCTCCCACAGAAATACCTATGAGTTTTGTTCCGTCTTTTGATAAATCAAGGTGAACAGGAACCAATTGATAAAACGGTTTTATATTCCCGAAGAACAACCTAGTATTATCAATCACCTCACAATAATCTTAATCGATTAATGAAACAAGATATTGTGGAATCACAAACGATGAAACGAAGGTGTTTGTGATTACTTTTCTTTCTTGCTTATCGGAGATATTAATCTCTAGCCAATTCTTACAATTGTACTCAACACGATAGAAACAGCAAGATCAGATCACGCAACTACAGAGAAAATAGTTGGGTCTGGCTTCACAATCCAAATGAAGTTTTTAAGTCGTTAACCTACGGGGTCTCGTGAGAAACCTAAACTTAAAGGAGAATCGACTCTAGCTATGCAACTAGTAACACACGGAAGTGTGGGGATTAGGTTTCCCAGTTGCTAGAGTTCTCCTTTATATAGTTTTCAAATCAGGGTTTGCAATCTAAGTTACCTTGGTAACAAAGCATTCAATATTCACCGTTAGATGAAAACCCTAATTCAACCAATCTAATATCTTTCAACCGTTTGATCGAACTTAGCTTGTTACACACAAATGAAATGTACCCTCATTTAGGTTTATGTAACCGTACCTAAACGTGTACACCATGTCGGCTCAACAATAGTTAACCGAGGTTAGCCATATGAACACTCTCATATCAACCTTGTTCATCTTAACCATAACTAGTTCAAATGACTCAAATGAAACTAGTTAAAGAGTTGTTCAATTGTTATATTCTCATAGAAGTATACAAGAACACAATTGAAGCAAAATCGGTTTGATTCACTCGAATCAATTCATGAACATTATAGCCACGGTTTGCAAAGATTGCATTCCTTATTTTATAAATGTTTAAGTCAATGTACACAACCGATGCAATCATATAGCCGAAGCTAAATGCATTCATCAAGGAGTTTATAAAGATACAAGATAACTCCTATAATATTCCACAGCCGCACTCCCCACAAAGATTTGGCAATTAAGCACAAGTTCAATTAAAAACTCTCCCCCATAAAATGTCATTCCCGAAAGAACAACAAGAGCGACCTTACTTTTACGAGAAAAGAAGGATTTTCATAAAACACTAGGATACTTAACAGAAACGCATCTACTAGAAACAAATGCAAAATTGAAGCAACATTACTCTAGAAATTCCAAACTCAATTTCCCAACAGATCGAGATAAGCACAGGGGAAAGATTTATGGAAGACTAATGAACTAGAACAACACCAATAGACTGCCATAAGTGTTGAAATGTAGCAATGTCTAATGGTTTGGTGAGCATATCATCCAATTGTTGTTCGGAAGGCACAAATTCCATATTAATGATACCATTTTCATAAAGATCTCAAATAAATGATACCTTATGTCAATGTGCTTAGTTATTGAGTGCTCAACAGGATTCTCAGTTATACGAATCGCATTTGATTTATCACAAAAGATCTTCATTATTCCAGAGTTAATTCCATAATCAGCAAGCATTTGTTTCATCCATAGAAGTTAAGTACAACATGAACCTGCAGCAATATATTCTGCTTCACATGTTGAGAGAGATTGTGAATTTTGTTTCTTGCTATGTCAAGCTACAAGATTCAATCCCACATTGTAGAAACCTCCTGATGTACTCTTTCTGTCTTCCACACATCCTGCCCAATCAGCATCTGAATAGGCAGTAAGATCAGTGTTAGTATCAAAAGTGTAGGAAAGACCATACCCGGCAGTGTGATTAATGTAGCGTATGATCCTTTTTGCAGCTGCAAGATGAGATTTCTTTGGATTCGCCTGAAACCTAGCACAGCAACCAACACTAAAAGCAATATCAGGTCTCATGGTTGTGAGATATAATAGACTTCCAATGATAGATCGATAAAGTTTTTGATCCACATATACACCTTTCTCATCTCGATGTAGTTTACCAGTGGTGGGCATAGGAGTTAGTTTTGGAGTTGACTTATCAAGGCCAAATCTTGAAACAAGATCTTTCGCGTATTTCTCTTGAGATAAGTAAATTCCATTCTTATGTTGTTGAATTTGTAAACCCAAAAAGAATTTTAATTCGCCAACATTGCTCATTTCAAACTCCTTACCAAGAGATACTTTAAAGTCTTTTACAAGTTTCTCTGATGTTGATCCATAGATGATATCATCTACATAAACTTGAGCAATCACAACATCTTTCCCACTCCATTTGGTAAACAATGTTTTATCAGCTCCACCTCTCGAAAAACCTTTCCTAAGAAGGGATGTAGTCAGTTTTTCGAACCAGGCAAGAGGCGCTTGTTTTAACCCGTATAATGCCTTGTTGAGCTTAAGGACATGATCTTGGAAATTAGGATTTTCAAATCCCTTAGGTTGAGCTACATAGACTTCTTCCTTTAAGTTTCCGTTTAGGAAAGCGGATTTGATGTCCATTTGAAACAGCTTAACCTTAAGAAAACAAGCATGAGCTAATAACAGTCAAATGGACTCAAGGCGTGCCACAGGAGCAAAGGTTTCGTCAAAGTCGATTCCTTCAATCTGTGAATATCCCTGAGCTACAAGTCTAGCTTTGTTCCTGACAATGGTTCCGAACTCATCATACTTGTTCTTAAATATCCATTTAGTACCAACAATATTGATATTGGGGGGACAAGGTACGAGTTTCCATACATCTTGTCTTTGAAATTGATTTAACTCTTCTTGTATTGCATTCACCCAATGGGGATCACTAAGAGCTTCATCAATGTTCCTTGGCTCTACTTGCAATAGATAACAACCAAAATTGCAAATATTTTGAAGTTGTCCTCTCGTCTTAGCAGTAGACTCCCTACCTCCAATGATATTGTTATTATCATGATTCCTTTGAACCCAGAGATTCCTTGGAGGAGCATGATCTTGTTTGACAGGAATAACCTGACTAGAGCTTTTCTCCTCATCACTAGAGACATCAGGATCAGCAACTGTTGGAACAACTTCTACTGATTTTGAAGCTTCTTTGATTTTCTCAATTGTCTCGGTTGGAGGCAATTCAGCATGAGAGTCATCATGATGAAAATTACTTAAATCATCAATGATAACATTTGCAGATTCCATCATGACTTGGGTTCTGAGATTAAACACTCGGAAACCACGACTGTTAGATGCATAGCCAAGAAAAATACCTTCATCGCTTTTTGAATCAAATTTCCCTTTCTGTTCACGGTCCTTTAGAATGTACCACTTACTGCCAAACACTCTGAGATATGGTAAGTTGGGTTCTTACCGTACCATAACTCATAGGGAGTGTTTAAGGTCTTTGACCGTAAATAAACACGATTGATCAAGTAGCAAGACGTAAAGACAGCCTCACCCCAAAACCTTAACGGTAAGTTTTTGTTATGGATTATTACCCTTGCCATTTCCTGAATGTTTCTATTCTTCCTTTCTGCCACACCATTTGCTTGTGGCATAATAGGTGGTGAGTATTGTTGAATAATTCCCAGAGAGTCACAGTATTCAAATACTTTGGTGTCTTTGAATTCAGTGCCACGATCGCTTCTAATTTTCTTTAGTTTGCGACCCTATTCATTCTGGATTCTATTAACAATAATCTTGAACTCACTGAGTGTTTCATTCTTGTGAGCCAAAAATGCCACCCAAGTGAATCTGGTGTAATCATCCACCATAACTAAAGCATACTTCTTTCTAGCCACTGTAGATTGTTGAATTGGGCCGAAGAGATCCATATGAATTAAATCAAGTGGAGCTTTGGTGAGAATATCTCGAGATGATTTGTGTGGAAATTTCGTTTGTTTAACCTTTTGACAGGCACCACATACACCTTCAACCTTAGCATTGATTTTGGGAACGCCCCTAATAAGTTCTTTGTTAATGATCTTAGTTAGAAGATGATAATTGATGTGACCAAAACGCTCATGCCAAAGATGAGTAGATTCCACCTTAGTCAAATTGCAACAATTATTGAACTGAGTATCTAGAAGATAACAGTTATTTTTGCCACGTGATCCTTGAAAAATCACTTTTCCAGATTTATCGACAATGTCACATCCATTAGCATTGAAAAAAACCTTATGGCCTTTGTCACAGATTTGACTAATAGAAAGAAGATTAGCAGTCATACCTTAAACGTATACGATATCATGTATTTCAGGAACGCCAGGTAATTTGATCGTCCTCTTCTTTCTTATGTAACAGCAGCTTCCATCTCCAAAAGTTACAGGTCCACCATCAAAATCACTTGTGTTGATAAACCATGAGAGATCTACAGTCATATGCCTGCTACATCCACTATCAAGGAACAATTGAAAAGGTGATGTTGACTTTAGAGCAAAAGATCTCATACTAGCACTACTAACCACATTTGGCTTTCTTATTAGTGTTGAATGACTTTTAAGAGTAGATAAAAGTTGTACAACATTCTTATAAAGATTACAAGCAACCTTTAATCTTTTCTTGAAAGGAAAACAAACATGTTGATAGTGATCATGAGAACCACCAAACAAGCATGTACCAACATTATTAACCTTGTTCGAGAAATTCTGAGCACTCTCAGGTTTCACAAATCCTAGACCTCGCTTATCACCTGACTTACGACAATTCTTCAATGAAGAGTTGGAGAAGTTATTTAAGACCATTGAATATGATTTTACAGATTTCAAATCTTTAAGCTTTGCGATTTCTGCAGCAAGATCAGAGTTGATCTGGATTTGTTCATCTAACTTCTTCTGGAGGTCAACTACCTCTTCAAAGCGTTCTCAAAGCTCAGATTTTTTGATATAAACTTCGCAATGAAGACCATCAATATTTTTTATCAAACGATGTTTTTCGATACAAAGAAAATTGATGAGTTTTTTTTTAATCAGGATTCTCAACCTTATCGATGGTTTTAAAAACACGCTCGATGTTGAGTTTATCCATTTCTGGTGAAGCGTTTACAGAGACAATATTGTCCATCTTCATATCGCTACAAATACACACTTATAAGGTCTTTAATATGTTTTCCCACTCTGATACCAATTAAAAAAGCGGGGGTATAACAACCATACCCAACAATTCGTTTGGCAATCTGAGAGGACTTACTTCAATATACTTTCTAGAGAATTAACTAGACAGTCAGACTCAATCTATAGAAAAATATATACAAGAGCTTATATCTCTATCTCTCAATTCAAACTGCAATCAGCAAATAAGAATTTGCGAGCCCGATTGAATATAAGAGAAGTAACTTGAACGGTACCAAAGACCAATGTTCAAGGATCAATCAATTTCAATCAACAACCAAAGGTTGGATTTCCTAATTGATTGATACAATGCATAACCTGTGATATTTCAATTATATAACAAAATATAATGCGGAAAAGAAATAACACAGACACCAGAATTTTGTTAACAAGGAAAACCGCAAATGCAGAAAAACCCCGGGACATAGTCCAGCTTTGAACACCATACTGTATTAAGACGCTATAGACACTAGCCTACTACCAATGAACTTCAGACTAGACTGTAGTTGAACCCTAATCAATCTCACACTGATTCAAGATACAGTTGTGTTCCTTATATCTCTGATCCTAGCAGGATACTACGCACTTGATTCCCTTAGCTGATTTCACCCACAACCAAGAGTTGCTACAACCCAAAGTCGAAGACTTGATAAACAAATCTGTCTCACACAGAAAAGTCTATTGGAATAGATAAATCTGTCTCCCACAGAAATACCTATGAGTTTTGTTCCGTCTTTTGATAAATCAAGGTGAACAGGAACCAATTGATAAACTAGTCTTATATTCCCGAAGAACAAATTAGTATTATCAATTACCTCATAATAATCTTAATCGATTAACGAAACAAGATATTGTGGAATCACAAATGATGAGACAAAGGTGTTTGTGATTACTTTTCTATCTTGCCTATCGGAGATATTAATCTCGAGCCAATTCTTACAATTATACTCAACACGATAGAAACAGCAATATCAGATCATGCAGCTACATAGAAAATTATTGGGTCTGGCTTCACAATCCCAATGAAGTCTTTAAGTCGTTAACCTACGGGTTCTCGTGAGAAACCTAAGGTTAAAGGAGAATTGACTCTAGCTATGCAACTAGTAACACACAAAAGTGTGGGGATTAGGTTTCCTAGTTGCTAGAGTTCTCCTCGGTTAATGATAGACACATTATTGTGTCTAATATGTCTCAATTGTATATATTGTTAGTGTTCGATTTTGTATTTATTTTGTTATTTTATGTCTTTGTAGGTATTTTTAGAGAAATAAGCTCTTGCGGCCAAACTGGCTTGAAAAGTGGTGTTTTACACCCCAGGATAGAGTACTAAAGGCACCCAAGAAATGCACCGGAAGCACCCCAAAAATGTGTCGGAGGAACCCCGGAAAAATTACTATCTACACCCAAAAATTACTATTTGCACCCTATAAGACAAATGCTAAAGGGACACCCGTGCAGGATTAGGGGGAGGACATGTTCTTCTCAAATTCAAAAAATGAATTTTGGCGGGAAAATATTTTCATTAACAGCAGAATTTCGATCGGATGTTTGGACGTGATTTAGTGAGATTCAATCCCTGAAACTTAGTGGGTAGGCGTGATATGACTATAGAAAGCTAGTATGGGTGATTTTATCGATCAAATTTGGCTGCATAACTCGGTTTAATCCAAACAGGGAGTTGGAGGAAAAACATGAGCTTGCATGAGTTGTGAGAAATTTAAACGTGTACTGCACGTTATTGGAAGACTTAATCGATATTATGGAGCGTGAAGAAGGTATAGAAGGAAAGAAATACAGCTGCAGATGCGTGAAAATCAAAATCAAAGAAAAAAATTGAAAAAATATACCCGAGTAAAAGAAGATTATTTGTAGTTAATGGAGGAGATTCAATGTCACAATGATGTATAAATAGGTTCCTAGGATCACATAGAAGGGGTGTCGGGAGTTTGGGGAGCTGAGAAGGCTTGAGAAGGCGAGAATCAGAGGTTTACAGGCTCTGCTGCTGCGGAACTGAAGAACACGAAGAACATAAGACGCCCAAAAACAGTCGTAACTGCTACAGTGTAAAGGACAGTCTTATATGCTACAGTACAACAGCACTTTACAATTATCGTTCTCTGTAACAAAGGTTTGTAACAAATATAATTGTTACAAAACCCGATTTTCACCATTTTTTCTCCTTTTCATCAATTATAAAACACTTTTGAGCATTAATAAAGATGAATTTTGAGCGTGTTTTCACCATGAAGAGTTAAACCCCAAAATTGGGGCGATGGCGGAAGCCTTATTTCACACTTGGGTAATTATATTTAATTCTTTTCATGACTTTTGCACTAATTTTAATTGAAATTATGATTTGATTTAATTAGTTGTCATTTGATTAGATGGGTCATGCTTAGCTTAGGTGATTTGATGTCCCATGCTTAACATTTACATCTAATATTTTTATAATCTATCTTGACAAAAATAAGAGTCACTTTATTTTATATTTTTATTGAGCTATAATTGTTAAAAGAATTATTATTTGAACCTTAAGAAATGAATTTGGTGGAATCCTAAGCCCTAGTACCTCTTGCACCATTGTTAAATATCTTTGTATATATTTATTTAGTATTTTTAAAAACAATCTCTACAAATCCGAGTGAACGACAACCTCATTTCTTACCACTATCTAAAATTACATCAGTTAACAAAGCATTTAATATTCACCATTAGATGAAAAACTGATTCAACCAAGCTAATATCTTTCAACCGTTAGATCGAACTTAGCTTGTTACACACAAATGAAATGTACCCTCATTTAGGTTTATGTAACCGTACCCTAAACGTGTACACCATGTCGACTCAACAATAGTTAACCGAGGTTAGCCATATGAACACTCTCATATCAACCTTGTTCATCTTAACCATAACTAGTTCAAATGACTCAAATGAAACTAGTTAAAGAGTTGTTCAATTGTTATATTCTCATAGAAGTATACAAGAACACAATTGAAGCAAAATCGGTTTGATTCACTCGAATCAATTCATGAACATTATAGCCACGGTTTGCAAAGATTGCATTCCTTATTTTATAAATGTTTAAGTTCATGTACACAACCGATTTTTAGAACTTTAACCTTCAAGTATGCAAACGAGTACGCATACTTGAAATACCCGGACCAAGATTGGGTTTCGCCAGTATGCAAACGGGAACGCGTACTTCCAATCCCAGCAGAAATTCTTGGCCATGAACCTTACGCCAGTACGCGAACTGTTTCGCATACTTAGGTTCCCGGATTTCTCAAGTCAACAGGTACGCGTACGGGTACGCATACTATGGTTCCCGGACATGGATTACATATGTGCAAGAGTACACAACATGTCATATCCAATAATGGTTAAGTGTTCTGAACTCTTATTTCAATCATTGAAACTTTCTTAGAGGATGACAATAGCCGTTTTCACACACTATTAGCATCAAAGCAATTTTCAAGTTATTGAAATAATCATAACGAAACATTCCAAGTCTACACCAAATGATTGTATCTCACAAACCATGTAAGATGTTACTCGGCAATTTTCACATGATCATCTTTTGACCTGCGTCAAGAGTATAAGATGAACTTGGTTGAAGCGAAAGCTTGCCAACACATATTCCGAGAAATATGTAAGCGAGTTAAACTTAGCTCGAAATCTCAAATGTGTATAATAGAAAACTATATCGTAACACGACTAATGTCTCAATATAGAGAAAGAGAAGAAATAGACTTTCCAAGTGATAGATGAGTTTCAGTCTCCGCATACCTTTTGTTGATGAAGTTCCACAAGCTCTCCTTAGTAGTTCTTCGTCTTCAAATGATGAACGTCGTGAAGTCTAAGGCTCAACTACACAATCTATGTCCTAGTCCGAGACATCTATAAGTAGACTAGAAATCAAGACTTATAGTTTTGATCACTAACATTGACAAAAATGCTTGAGATAGCAACGCATGCGAGTTCGACCGAGCAATGCTCTAACAAATGGATAACTACTTCTTTACCAAATACTTAGATAGGTTCAACCAATAACAAAACAAGGAAGATGAGAAATTCACTACTAGGATTTGAACAAAACCTAGAATTACGCCTTTGAAGAGATGTAGGATACGGTGGATAAATCTTCACCAACCAAACTGGTCCTTAGCTAGAACACCCTTCTTCTTCTAGCTCTCTCAAATCATTACCAGGACACAACTTGGAAGATCCCCCTCTTTCTTCCAGTTTTTCTTCACGTCAACAAAAACCTCTGTTTTGTTCGCATCTTCTCTTGTTCTCACGGACAAGATACCTATCTCGATTTACTTTTCCTAAAATAACTAGGTAGCTGCTTGGAAGATCCCCCTAATGGTTAAGGGGCTCACCTGGACTGTTGGGTCCATAAGGCATGAAAACCCAACAATCTTCACCCTTACGACTTATGGCGAGGTACCTGTCACCATCGAATCTACACTGTTGCTGAAATGTACATGCTTGTACTTCGGTAGTGACTTTGTCATCATATCAGAATCATTTTCATCTGTATGGATCTTCTCAACTAACTCCCCCTGCTTATCAAATTCTATCAGCTTCACATGGCTTATCTCACTCCTATTTTATTTCTTATTTTCACTAACAAGGATATGAAAACAAAACTCTTTTACTCTCTCATCAGAGTTTATACTCTCTTCACCAAAGAAACTTTAATGGTGGTTTCACTCCCAATCCTCACCAAACACTCTCATGGTGGCTCACTTACTCCCCCAAAGGAGGCTACACTCTTTTCCCTTGTTCTAACAACCAAGAGAAGCTTATCTTCTTCGTTGTAAAATGTTTTCATCCACGCCATACTAAGACTGTTACACTTGACAAGTGTTACCAATTTCCGTTACAAGACTTCTGTCACGCTTCTATCACAAACTGTGACTGTTCATTGGTAGCCTCTGTCACACTTCTATCTAACTGTTGTTGTGACTTTGTGACGTTTATGTCTAACTGTTACGGTTTTTAAGCAACTGTGATTGTTCCTCTGTAATTGCTTTCCAGCAACTGTGGTTGTTCTTTTGAAATAGTTTTCCAGCAACTGTGATTGTTCATTAACACTGTATTGGGAATAGATTCTTCTCTCCTTTTGATCGGTGACTGTTTTTCCCGGTTTTCTTACCTTAATAACTACAGAAGAAAGAGATTTTTCTTCAACCATTTTTCCCTTTCATCTTCCTCTGAATCTTCTCTGCAAATTTTCTTCACCGTTTCAAGGTTCATCTCGGTGTTAATCTCCGTTCCAATCAATGGATTCATCTTCCAGGTTAGAGGATTTTGCGTGGGCTGATTTTGTTATGCCATTTTAGTCTCTGCCTTATTTTGATTTATTTTCGATTTGAGATTTCTTCTGCTACTGTTTATCCTTGTATATTTTCTCGTTTTCCCTCATAATATTCCCATACTTTGATTTCCCTGCAGTCTTGTCGTGTCAACTCTGGTCAATAAACCCTCTTCTGATACCAAGGGAAGTCCGGGTGGGAATAAAGTTGTAGTTAGGGTTTCTCAAAAACCTTTACCCTCCTCTGCTTCAATGGGACAGAGGAGGAGGACCTTCACAAGAGGAAATCTTCGCATGATAAAGGAGTAAGAAATATTGTTTTATTTAATTTTTTCGCCTGAAAAAACAATATTGTTTCCTTTGTTTCTTATCTACTTTGTTATGTGAATGGTGTCGAGGGTGATGGTGCTTGTGTTAAGCATAGAGTCAAGAAATCTCTTCATAGCGCAAAAGTTGATATGAACATGGATATGCCCTCGATTGAGGTTGTTTTCCCTTCTGATGTTCAATTTCCTCAGGCGTCAATTGTTCCTTCTCCTATTTTTCATCGTCTATGGTGTCTTATTCCAACATCGCTTCAACAGTTGATCCTGGTCAGATTTCTTCCTTTAGTCTCCCGAATTTTTCGAAAGGGGACTCTTCTTGTGCAACTATCACTCTTGAAATGTTTCCCGCCTCAACGGAACTTCCTCAGGCTGATCGGTCGACAAAGAGGGACATCTCCTTTACTCGCCCTGATGCTGGTGTCTTAACTATTAAAGTCGCCAATGAAACTTCTCCTCCTATTAGTCATTCTTCCGAAAGTGTTGACTCCGGGGTTGAGTCATTTTTGAAGATTCTTAACCTTGCCTTATCGTCTAGTGACGACCCTTACCTTTCTCAAATATGTGGTGCTCTTGTGAAGTTATTCTATAATTCTCCTCCTAACAAACAAACCAGGCGCGAAATTTATACTATCCTAGATCCAAGGATGCATATCTCCCTTGATCATTTGGTGATTCCTCCTATTCAGTTCTAATTTTTCTATTTTTCGCATATACTATTTACTTATCTTATGTCTTCGCATGTCTTGTAGGAGTCTAGTCGTCGCGTGATTCAAATGGAGAATTTTATGAATCTGGTAACATTATCAAGTATCTTAATGATCAAGTTTCCAAGCTCCGTGGGGGACTTTTATCTGAGACCAACACATCCGAATATCCGATAATCTTCGCGCGAAGATCCGATAACTCAGAGGTAATTCATCTTTCTTGCCGCTTGTATCTTCTCTCCTGTTTTGCTTTTGTCTTTGATTCTTAGACTATCTATATATATAAAGATGTGAACCAAAAGACTAAGTTTTCTTGTCTAACTTCTTCTATTCCCATTATGACCATTTTATCATCTTTCTTTCTTCTTGTTGTACCTACCGCGTTAATATATGGAAGCAAACAATCTATGGTTTCTGGAGTAATCTGATGCAGTTGGTCCATACTAATTTCTTCCAATGATATGCGATTTCCTTGGGCAATAGGAATTCTGATAATTTGAGTGAAGTCTAATGGGGTAAACCCTATTTCAAAACTAGGGAAGTGAAATGTATTGGTGGTATGCCACCACCTTTCAAATATACCAGTAGTTTGTTAGTTGTTTTGTTGTTTCAGATAATGTATTTTGAAAATTGAACCAAACCCACAGTCGTCTACAAGTTGACTAGCATGTGGAAATTTACAAACTGCGGTAAACATTTCATGAAGTTGGCTTACACTACTTCGATATTTCAGAGATTTCTGCCTCTCATCTGACGAGATTGGGACTTTTAGTTTATGATCACTATGTTCTTTTGAAGAAACCGGAATTCTATCATTCATAATTCGTTGAAAATCAGCGGAGTACATCGACAACACACATGTACACAAAATCATCACAAAAAAATACATTTTATGCAAAAATTCTACAATGGATATATGTTGTACAAGACCAACAAAAAAAATTAACCACATTATCTATCAAACTACAACAAAATAATCAATCAATCCTAAATTATCCATCCAAATACAATCTCTCTGCCAACATTCTCCCCTAGACATAATACATATTCATTTAATCATCCATCAATCCAAAATTATCAATAACAATACCATATCTAAATCAAGAATCATTCATAAACAACAACTTCTTTGATTCAATAAACAAAATAGCATAGCTTCAATCAACAATGTCTCAAACTATCAAACAACATACAAGGACACATTATAATCAACCTAACATCTCCAATTTAATCATAATCAAACTCAAATTAAATTTAAACCCTAAAATCTGAAACACTCACCTTGGAGGATTTTGTTGATGAAACACGAAATTGAAAAAGGAAAATATTTCACCGGATACTAATGAACAAACCCATTGAATTTTAGCTCCTGAATCGCACCAGAGAGTCTTCAGATCGAAAGGGTTGTGGAGAGGAGAAAAATAGAGAAGAAGAAGGAAGAAGAAGAAATGGCCGAGTGAGGTCGCTTCTGTAGACTTAAACCTATAAAACGGCTATTCAGTAGCCGTATCATGTAGGGAAGGGAAAAGATGGCATCATAGTGAGGTTGCTTCCTTGTGCTATCCTTTCCCTACATATGAGGGATAGGGAAGGGATACCAAGCACCATAGTGCTTGGCCTAATAGTTATATAACTCAGTTTGTAAAAGTCAGGGACGCCACATTTGGCTCAGTAGACTCGTAATTTTCCCGAGGTAAAATTCATAATCCAAAAATCAAAATCGACATAGTTAATACTGGTTTTATCTATTTTTTAATTATTTTTAAGCATCATATTTATTAATATAACATCGAAATTACACATTTTAGTACCGGGAATGATACACATCCCGCAAGTTGTCCCGACAGAAACAGTAAGATGGGTCCTCTTCTGACCCGGCGGTTTAGCAGGGGGTGAGTTTAGGGTGGAACCCACCCCACTCTGAATCCCGTGGGACATAAATCATTTCCGTTTTAGTACATTTTACCGGCTTGATTAGTTGTTAGTCAATTGATTTTTTGATTATTTACATTCAAAAATACAATAAAAGGATATACCACCATTTTTAGTCGCCAACACAGAATGAATTGCTTTATTAAACAATGACCCAAATTTCTGAGTTATACAGAGTGTTACACTTTTTTTTTTTTGGATACGAGTCGTTTGGATCCAGCTGAAATCATCTTATTTATCTGGATCTAACTTAATATGTTTGTTTTTTTAGTCAAATTTGATTTGTCTGACTCAAAACTATATGAGTCAGTGGCTTGGTCCCATGAGTTAGGGGTTCCATACTTGGCTCAAAAGGTCCGAGTCAGAAATCAAATCAGATCAAATTCAAAATATAAAACAAAAAGGTCTGACATCTGACTCACGACGAGTCAGGAGTTAACTCAGATCCAGATCACGGGTCAGATACAAACAAACATAATGAACTTCACCTTGTTATCTTTTTACCTATTGCCGGCCATTGTCATACCTTTAGAGGATATGGAAGTGGTAGATTATTGAACAATATTCTGGTCATTCTTAGATGTTGCCTTCAATACTACTCGTGAAACTCAATTTACTAGATAGAGTACTAAAATTGCCATGGGGTGGAAATATCACTGAGAGACATTTTTTAACTCATGTAGGTTTCTTTTTTTCATTTCTTCCCCTGCTACTCCAAACCAATCTTCCTTCTTCTTCTTCTGGTGGTGCAATGTTCCGATCGTTGTTGTGTAAATCAGGGGTAACTGCCATCATCAGTGGAGAATCTTCTTCTTCATCATCATTAGCAGCAGCTAAGTATTTTCTCTTTACAGCATCTCAAAATCGAAATGTTGTTGTAATTTCAAAATCTAGGGTTACTTCCGTCTTCTATTCCTTCTCAACTTCTTCAGATTCTGATTCCGATTCATCATTTGTGGTTTCTTATCTGATTACTTCATGTGGATTGTCACAAGGTAAAGCAATTACTGCTTCTAAAAAAATCAATTTCTAAACCACTTCCAATCCCGATTCAGTCTTAACTTTACTCAGAGCTCACGGATTCACTGAACTTCACATTTCTAAAATAATCCCTAGTTTCCCAGCCATCCTCTCATATAATCCTCATAAAACCCTTAAACCCAAATTAGAGTTTTTCGATTCCAAAGGGCTTTATGGACTTCATCTCTGATGACCCATTGATCTTGACACGGAGTCTTAGTAAAGGACTAATCCCTTCCTTTGATTTTCTTAAGAGCATTGTTCATTCTGACCAAAAGTCATTAAAATGATCAAGCGAAATGCTTGGATTATCAGTACAAATACAGTTCAAAGAGTGATGGTCAACCTAGAGCTTTTGAGAAATGAAGGCGTCCCTGAATCTAATGTTTCCAAGTATTTAATCCACCAACCAAGAGCATATACTGCAGATGCGGATAATTTTAAAGAGATTGTAGAGAAGGTTAAAGACATGGGTTTTAATCATTTACAAGGCACATTTCTCAGAGCTATACAGGGACTGAGATCAATGAGTGAAGTGAATTGGAAAAAAAAAAAGAGGATGTTTACAAGAGATGGGGTTGGTCTGAGGATCACATTCAAACAGCATTTAGGAAAAATCCTGATTGTATGGTGGTGTCCGAGAAGAAGATTATGGCGGTTATGAATTTCCTTGTGAACGAAATGGGTTATAGTTCATTAAGTATTTCCACAACCCCCGTAGTTTTGGGCTATAGCCTCAAGGACAGGATTATCCCAAGGTGTTCTGTTCTCAGGATTTTAGTCTCCAGAGGTCTGATCAAGGAAAAAATTTGTATAAGCACACTTTCGAAAATGGTAAATGAGTCTTTTCTGGAGAAGTTTGTAATAAAGTATGAGCAACAAGTTCCTGAACTCATGAAGATATTTCAAGGTCAGTTAAATTATCAACAGCTGCTTCAGAACTGAAGGATTTTATGAAACGAATGCGTAGTAACGGTGCGTTGATTGTCTGAATTCACATATTTATATCGTATACAGTACCTTTTGGTTTATACATGTTTCATTATTTCCGAAGTAAAAACTGTGTCACCTCTTAAGCATGAACAGCATGAAGAATATATGTCATGGTGTAGTTGTTTGAATCTTCATTATTGCCATGTTAATTGGTGTGTAGGATTCATGAATTTCAATTGCGAAACCAGAGGATCTCCGGGCAGTGTATGCCTGGACAGAGAGAAATGGTGCATATATTGGTCTGTGTAATGTGTGGTAACATGGTAAGATGGAAAATGAGATAAATGAAAGCTTCACAAAGAGTTGTGGTATGCTCCATTATGATATTAATTTCATTAACAGTCTACAGTCCTGCTCTATTGTCCGCCAACCACTGAATGGCCTTTGCTCAATAAGCTTCCGTACTGCGACTAGCTTTTGTAAGTCAGTCAGGAGTTCCACCTCGTGCCGCATCTATATAGTTGTCATTGCTGCTATAGGTTAACTGGGCTCTTCATCGATGACAGGCTTTTGCAAGAGCTGCCAAGGAAGACAAAGCACAAGTCTGATGATCATATTGTCTGCTTTGTTGTTTTAGTCTGTTTTGAGTATTTTGATTCCATCGCCTTTTGACAGTGTGGGTCTTTCCTCACTTAAGAAGAGAAAGTTGAGGTTTCTGATGCCACTAAACATTGGGAGTTTGAGTTTTGCTGAAACTTGGGTTTGGATATATGAAAGCATGTCTCAGAGATGAAGCACTACCAGCTCCCAGGTATCCACGCTACTATAGTACTATGTAATCTACACCACGCTACTGTTGTTTTTTTGTTGGCTCTTTTGGTAGACAGAGCTTGGCTGTGACCTTGGCTCGTATATGCACTGTATGTCCGTTTTTATTGTATGCTTCTTCTATTTTTCTTTATTCTGTTGGCTCTTTTGGTAGCAGTCTGCTGTTTTTGCCAACTGCTTTTGTTATGCAAATCGAATCTTACATTCTATTGATTACTCATTTTAAGTGGAATTCATTAGTCAGATATAGTACTCTTGCCTGAGAATGTATGAATGAAATGGATTATGATTCATCAGTTGTTGCTGAAAACCCAGTAGTTTTTTATTATAGCTTGAAGGGAAGGATTATCCCAAGGTGTTTTGTTATTAGGATCTTAGTCTCCAGAGATCTGATCAAGGAAAAAGTTGCTTTAAGTATAAGCACATTTTCATAAATGGTAGACAAGTATTTTTTGGAGAAGTTTGTAATAAAGTATGAGCAACAAGTTCCTGAACTCATGAAGATTTTCCAAGGTCAGTTTACTTACCAACAGCTACTTCAGAACGGAAGGACTTTATGAGATGAATGTGCAGTATGGGTATGTAGATTATCTGAATTCACATATTTGCATCGTACTACTACCTTTTGGTTTATACAATTTTGTCATTTCCGATGTAAAAATTGTGTCACACCTTGTGTATAAACAGCATGAAGAATATATGTCATGGTATAGTTGTTTGATTCTTCATTTATTGACATGTTTATCTACAACTGCTGTGAAGGATTCATGAATTTCAATTGCGGCAGCGAAGGGTGTATACTTGGAGCTGCCTGGGCAGGGTATGCCTCGATAGAGAGAAAGGTTGCATGTATTGGTTTTGTGTAATGTGTGGCAACATGGTAAGATGGAAAATGAGATAGATGAAAGCTTCACAGAAATTTGTGGTATGCTCCATCCTGATATTTCTTTCATTAACAGTCTACAGTCCTGCTCTACTGTCCACCAACCACTGAATGGCCTTCGCTCAATAAGCTTTCATACTGCGACTTGCTATTGGCAGTCAGTCAGGGGTTCCACCTCATGCTGCATTTATAAAATTGTCATTGCTACTATAGGTTAACTGGGCTCTTCATGGACAGGTTGTTGCAAGAGCTGCCAAGGCAGACAAAGCACGAGTCTGATGATCATATTGTCTACTTTACTGTGGCTTTTGGCTTTTGGCTTTTGGCTTTTGACAATTTGTGTCTTTCCTCACTTAGGTGGAGACAGATTGGAAGTTTGAGTTTCGCTGAAACTTGATATTGGAAAAATAAAAGCACTACCAGCTCCTAGGTATCCACATTCCACACTACTAGAGTACTGTGTAATATACACCACAAGATGTGGTCTCAAGAACAGTCTGCTGGTTTTGCCAACTGCTTTTGTTATGCAAATTGAATCCTATATTCTATTGATTACGCACTGGAAGTGGCGATTCATTATCCAGATATAGTACTCCTGCTTAGAATGGGCTATCACAAGTCTTTTTTTAGAATGTTGTAGGGTAGTATATCTTTCAAGCCTTCAATGATCCGAATAATACTCCTCTGATCAAATTCCTTCATTTCTGATGCCACTAAACATTAGGAGTTTGAGTTTTGCTGAAACTTGGGTTTGGATATAGGAAAGCATGTCTCAGAGATGAAGCACTACCAGCTCCCAGGTATCCACGCTACTATAGTACTATGTAAACTACACCAAGCTACTTTTGTTTTTCTGTTTTCTGTTGCTTTTCTGTTTGCTCCTTAGGTAGACAGAGCTTGGCTGTGACGTTGGCTCGTATATGCACTGTATGTGCGTTTTTATTGTATGCTTCTTCTATTTTTCTTTTTTTCTGTCGGTCTGCTGTTTTTGCTAACTGCTTTTGTTATGCAATTTGAATCCTACATTGTAATGATTACTTATTTTAGGTGGAATCCATTAGCCGGATATAGTACTCTTGCCTAAGTATGTATGACTGGAACCACCTGGATCTGACTGAAATCACCCAAATCATTCTAGATCTGACTCAATGTGTTTTTTGAGTCAGACCTGACTCAACCAACTCAAAAATATGCAAGTCGAGTCAGAAAGGTCCGAGAAAGAAGGCAGCATTAAACTTCAATCGATGCCAGTATCTTCCAAGCCTTCAATGACTTGAAAACAATACTCATCTGATTCAATTCCCTCATTCAAAGAATTCCTTCCCAATCTTTATCTTGCATCTATGTATATCCTTTGGAATTGCTTTCAAGAACAGCTAATTCTTTTTTGTTTTTCTGTGGTGGTTGTCATATTCAATTTCAGCGTAAACGGCAATAACACATTGGAAATTGCAAAAGATACCAGTTTTCGATGGAGACCTTTCTTTGTTAATTTTATGGGTGGAGTTTCGACTTTTTGTCCTTCCAAAATTTCAAAAGTTTGAAACCTTTTTTCTTTCTCTGCACATTTCATTACGCGTTTTCTTTGACCCAGCATCACCTACCATTATGGCCGTGTATCAATGCAAAGAAATTGAAAGGTCAACACATGACTTTCAGGTTAAGGTAAGAAAATATGGTGATGAATGTTGAGTGATCTGAGTTCGAAATTTGTCTGGCAGCACCGAATTCTTTATCAGGGACCTAAATTTGAAACTCGTCAATGCCAGTGATCTGAATTCGAAATTTGTCAGGCAACACAAAATTAATCTTTATCAGTGACCTAAATTCCGAAACTCGCCCATACTAGTGAACTAAATTCCAAACTCGTCAACCAGAGAGCCGAGTTAGAAACTTTCCTTCGAAACTCGTCAACCAGAGAGCCGAGTTAGAAACTTTCCATGTTGAGCGTTTGACGCACCACTTGTGTCAACTAGCCAATTTCAAATTGCCAAAACACACAAAATAATGCACTAGTTGCATAAACTAGTCTATCAACTTGCCAAATTACATGGCATTCAGAAACCATAATCCAAAGGAAATGAAATGAAATTTACACAAGCAACATGAGATAATTAAAAAGGAAGAGAAAGGAAATGGTATACATAAACCAGTACAGAGGAGGAGCTAGAGAGATACATACACATAGCCATTAACAATTCATAATCTAATCTAAAGGCAGAAGACATGATTTAACAACAACATCTGCACTGCACATTAGTCTCAGGCTCTGATAATAAATACTACCTCTCATTGCTCTCAAATTTTTACCCGACTAGACCCGACCGGCCAAACGGACCGTTTTCATTCCGGTCATCGACCAAATCATAAAATCAAATCATTCTGATTAATAAAATACAGAGAACAATTCAAATTCAAATTTCAAATATACCCAATTTCCAGCTTTTGTGCTGTGTTGTTCAAATCTTGTTCTCGAGCTTCTCGGCTTTAACGATCGGATTCGCTTTGATAATTGCATCTCTTCCAACAGCTTTGTAATCAAATGTACACCCATGTTGTTCTGGATACCTATGTGTAGAACAAAATCTAATTCCACATTTGCATTTGAATCCCGTCAATCCGACTCTTTTTTTGCATGTCAAGCATCTGTTTGGTTTCGCTGCAACCGCCGGTGAAGCTACAGCCGGGATTTCGGACGGCAACGGACTCGCAACAACAGGTGGATTTCTTAATTCAGATGAAGACGATGACGGTAGAACTAAAGCCGGCGCAGAGAACAATTTTGTTGTTGTTGTTGAAGCTGTTGCTGCGGCGGATGAGGTAGATTGAACGGTGGATGGACCTGCTAGTGATTTCTCAACAGCGAATTTAGCCGACGAAGCTTGTTCTTCGGTGAGACGGTGATCCCGGTAACATTTAGAACAAAGATTTAAGGTCGCCGGACTCCCGAAGAATCCACAATTGTTTGCACATAGTATATGTCCTTCTGGTTGTGCTTGACATCTCTGTTCTTCTGCCATATCTTAAGATTCTTTTGTGTATTTTTCTCTGTATCCGATCAGCTGATGAATCTAGAAGGTTTTGAAAATCCAAATTTCTGAAAAATATCAATTAGTCCGAAATTCAATTATCTGCAGCAGCCTGAGGTCAAAAGTCTGTCTAAATCCTAATCTACTGATAAAAATTTGAAAAAAAATTAAGAAAAAAGAAAACTAAATTTTATGAAGATAATCAAAGAATTTTAATCAAAATACAACAAGATGATAATCAGAAGGAGGAGGAGGATGTGAATTACAAACCTGATTGATTGATTGATTCAAGACTTTGAGGATTTATTCAGTTGATCGGGAAAAGAAATCTTCCTTCCTGAGCTTCTGAGAATGAGAGAAAATGAGAGAAATGAAATGAAATGAAAGAATTATAGAAGAGAGAAAGAGATTTTTTTATATTTATTTATTAATATAATGAGAGAAAACAAAGACGGGCTGGAATTTTAACTTTATGGAGTAATTTAAGTAGTAATTTAATTTTAATAATAATTAATTAAAGAAAAAAGTCGTTTTTTTGTTTATCCTAATCTTTTCCTCCACGCTAAACCACTGAATTTCTCACCTCCTTCACCTAAACAACCAACCTTTTCTTCTTTTTTAAAATAAAATTAAATAATATTTCGTAAAATTAAATAAATTATTTTGCTGGTTTTGCGAAGATTCTAAATACTTATCCCCTGGCCATCATCATTTTTCTCTTTCTTCTTTTCGAAAATATTCTTAGTTTTTGTTCTGGTGTTTGTTTCTTTGGCTCTTGGTATAATACATGTGGATTATTACTCTGCCACGTGGTACCACCGTCGTGGCAGGTGTTTGTGTCTTACCGGCCGAATGTTGTCGGCAAATCAGTTGCTGATAAGAAGGAAGTGAAATGACTGAAAGCACGAGAAAAACTTAGTAACCAACATTTTAAATTTACAATGCCAGCCAGCCAATTATGTGTGTGCTAGCGTAGAGCCGTGAACATTTTTGAAAGAGCTTCTAGTAAACTGATTTTATTAGTGACACATGTACTGTCTGATTTTTTCGATCCGATAGATAGCAACCACCATTATAGGATTTCAGCTGATTTTAACCCCAAACCATATAGAGCTACTGTGACATGTATTGAATGGGAAAACGCAATTTTTTTTAATTTTTTTTGGGAAGTCTTGAAATGATGCTGATTTGAGTACGCATAAAAGCATTGTGGTCGATACGGGCCGGTGTCTGCCGTGTTGTATCTGTATTTGTTGACACTAATTCAAGAAAATCTCAGTTTATATATATATTTATTTATTTATTTTTTGGAAAAAAGGTAAAACCTCGATACATATATTGATAAAACCGATTTAGGACATCGGAAACCTTACAACAATTTTTCAAGATCACAAAGTAGTCATACAATTTATAGCATTTCCACCAATTCTTGCCTAACAATTCTGAACACATTCAGAAGACCTTCTTCGCTCTCGCAAAGGAGAGGAACCAACAACTCGGGCCAAACTAGATTTGAAAACAAAACTAGAATGTATCAATGCAAAAAGCAAAGACTGGATCAGATCCAACCCATTGTTCTTCAGGACATGTAAATAACATGAACTGGAGTTTTTTAAATTTAGATTGCCTAATGCAATCAAGGTAACAGGGACCCAATTAACAGTGGCCAGTAACAATAAACAGGTAACAGTAGCCAAGTAACAGTAGCAGTGGTAGTCTAAATGGGTCTTTAAGTGTCTGAATCGGAACAAATCGGGCTGACTCGGTTTTGGAACAGTTGTACCAGTAGTTGTAGAAGAACTTGAAGATGATCTTGATCTATTTTTTTCTGTCTTAGTTTCCATCAAAGAACAACAAACAGCAAGCCTAGAGATCAAGTCTAAAGAAATGATCCCAAGATTACAAATTACAGGGACTAAACAAGGAAATATAAAAATTATCATATACCTAAATCTAACATCCGAAAACAGAGATCTAAATTTTGCTTGCTCTGTGAAACAAACTAAAAAAATTTAGATCACATACAGATAAAATAATATTACAATCTACAATCCGATTAACACCCGAAAGAGAGAAAAATCCTAAACTCCAAGGATTAGGAGTAGAAGATATAGAAATTACCACTGATATAGTTATTGTTCCATTTTGCTCGCATATTTGCACAGAAAAAGCAGACAACATGCTCTGATTTCTTTGTTGTGATATATCACAACCAATAGATGCTCTAGCCGGCACGAATCGAAGCAGGAAAAACATGAAATTGAACACTAAAATCAGTACCGAAAATGAAACCGTAAAGGTCACTAAATCTAAATTAAATAATCACAGTAGGTAGATCAGCAGAAACAAGATCGAATGATGATGATTGATCTGCTCAGATCATCTCCAAAGGAACCGATCTGAGCAAACAAGATTTCAGGCAGTTGGTGTTTCCGTTAAGTGAAAAGTTCTCAGAGAGAGAAAGAGAAAGAGAAAGAGAGGTGTTCCTCAGTTTTTATATATATATGTTCGGATATTCAATACATATCTACGACTACAAACCGCAGGCAATTGTGACATATCAATATGACAAATAGGGTCAAGTATAAAGATCAAGGATGCTCAAGTTTTTGTACCAATTTGAGAAGACAGTTTTTTGGTTGAATAGCCCTTAGATTTGAATTCCTGGGTCTATAAGACAAGCAAAATATGACCATGGGAGAAGTAACCAAGGATCCAAACTATACTGTTCTAATGTCCAAATCTGGATATACTGCCCAAAATATTAAAAACGTGTAATTACAATAGACCATTATACCCTTAAAACAATTGTATTTGGTCGCTAAAGAGAAACGGATATCCAATTTTGATTTTGATATGTAGACTTGAAAAAACGATCTCTAATTTTTTGTTCTAATCGATTGATTTCCTATCAAACTCTTCTCTAATCTTTGCTCAGTTCAGTAAGTTTGATTCTGGTATTTCACATAAATTTTGTTTGAATTCTAGTTTTGTTTGATCCAATCAAAACCGGTGTTCTACAATCTGGTGTTTGATCCATATTTTCTCTCTGAATCTCTCTCTCGTGCTCGCAAGAATTTCACATACTTTCGTGTGAATTACATAACGATCTTATCTACTGTTATTGTATTCTCGTTGATAACGAATCCGATACATAGAAACAATCTTATCGAGGTTAAAATCTTCATATTTTTAGTATTTTCATCAACCTATTCTCTGCTCAAATTTTAGGATTCTTGTACCCTTTTGACACAAAAGAAGAATTTGGGAGTGTTGGGTGAATTGACTGGTTTATTGTAAAGATTTTGATTTGATTTTTTTGGGGTTGAGGATAGGAGGATCCTTATTACTCATATAAAGTTGGTTCCTTTAAAGATTTTTTTTTGCCGGGGATCTGTTACTACTACTGCAATGAAGGTCATGAACAATGGAATATCAGCTGATCTTGGAGAAGGTGACCACTTAAATTCTGGAAAAAAAATGAATTGTTATGTAATTTTTTTATGTTTTAGCAGCTTAAATTCATCAATTTTCATTATGGGTGTGGTTTCAGTTTGCTGAATGTTACTGGAATTGTCACTTTTTTTATTTGAGTGAAATTGGGTACATGGAGTTAAGACTTTTATAGTCTATCTCTCTAAATCGCTTGTTTGCTTTTAAATACGTAATGGGTGTTTGTGCACTTTGGGTTTTCAGGGTTTGTAATCTTTTCAATATGAATACCATGAAATGAAATACTACTTTGCAGGAAAATTGGGTTTCGTCTGGTGATTTGGTTTCTGCCAAAGTTACACCTGGGTGCATAGTACACAGTTTGACATGAAAATACATTTTTGCAAAGTTGCGCCTGGGTGCATAATGCATAATCTGACATGACAATGTGTTTTCTAAGCTTGTACCTAGGTGCATAATGCACATTTGTAGGTTGCACCTGGGTGCATAATGCATAATCTGACAAGATTCAGAATTTACAAGGAAATTATTTGCCAATAAGGACTAATATTACTTCGATTTTCGGATTATGTTCTACAAATATATTTTTATCTAGATCATATCAAAAGATCCAGATTCATAATTAAAAGACGAAACACCAATAAAGATAAAATTACAAATAAAGAACTTAGTTCTAAACTAAACGACATCATTAATCTTCTTTCTTACAACAACTTCGTTCATCTTGGAGAATTCTATATTCAACTTGTACTTGTTCTTTCCTCACCTTATCCATTACAGTATCTTGGCTTGGAAATTCATATCCATTTTTCGTCACCCAATCCATTAAGTACTCAACACAGATTTCGGAATCAACGCTACTGCAAAACCATCAGATTATATGTTTAGACCAAGATGAAAAATATTTTTTAACCAAATACTATCAGTGCATCTGAGTTTACTGCAAGATGAAAATCAAATTTTAACAAAATCTAATCAAGATGCACCTGGAGTTTACTATAACATGAACACCAAACTTGACCAAATGCAAGATGCGCTCAGGTGCATCTGCAACATGAAAACCAAATGTAATCAACATGCATCCATGTGCATCTGAGTTTACTGTAAGATAAAATTATTAGATCAACAGTCCAGGCACATCACTAAGTTAAACAGGAGAAAGAAATTAAAATGTAATGGCAGTGCTAAAAGGAAATTAAATTTTACAGTTGGAAATTAGTGAGTGATTCAAGTAATTTGGAAGAAAACAAAACAAAAAAAGAAGAAGATGCAGATCGTAAACCCTCGTCTTGAGAAACTGCCGAGAGGACGCCTGCTACTGACCTAGCCTCAACATTGACTGCCAAAGATAATCAAATTTCCAAGTACACCACTGGCTAATTTTAACAAAATCAAGATGGACCCAGGTACATCTATATTTACTGAAAGATCAAAATCATTAATCAAATCGAGGATTATCCCAAGGTGTTCTGATTGGTACTTCCATTTATATGCCTATTGTTCGGACCTCCATTACCACTGCCATGGCTTTCTTAGAGATACGGCATAACTTCAAAATTTTAGGTAAAAAAAATGATTTTTTATCTTTCTAGAGTGTTTGGTCGATAAATTCAGGGACATGTTGGACATTTCAGTTATCTTTTAAGAAGTCAATCCCTCCCTTAAGATTTCAGTTCCCTCCTCATAATCCTTCCCTCCTCAAATCCATTATTTCCCTCCTAATAACAGGACTCTTGTTTTTCTATGGAGAAGAAGAAGATGATGTTAGTGATAAAGGTGGTTGTTTTTCTATGGAAAAAAAAGGGTTTGGAATTGGTGAGAGGCTCTGTGTTTTGGGGGGAAAAAAGGGTTTGGAATTGGGAGAGACGATGTTGTCGATGTAAACAAGGAAAAGAATGTAAATTGTCAAGGGTATTCCGGTCTCTTTTTAATGTCTTTTTCACCCAGGCACATAGTTTAGCAATCCAATACTCCCATGCTTTATGGTTTTTGGGCATATGACCCATTTTCCGTTTGAAAAGATAAATAGTATATTTGATTGTTATTAATGGAAACACGAATAAACTGGAACTAACAAAGTTATCTACACCTCTATTACATTGAAAATATTCACGAAGAGTAACGTTAACCACCTATTAGTCACCAAGTATCTGATACATACAAATAGGATATCAATCGGAAAACACAAAGCATTTATGGTTTATATTGCTTATTCAAAACTTTGAAAAAGTTAACTCGAACTCCAATATTTTTCCTCTGCTAAAAATCTGTAGTCTCCCGGTAAGAGAACATAACTTTTCACCCAACTAAGCAAATTTTTTTTTTTAATTTATCAAAAAAGAGAGAGAAAATCCTTAGTATAAACCAGTAACGATCAGTGTCATTTATACTGCCATATTGTGTCCATATCTATGAAGACCGCTGCTCCGATGAAAGGAGAGTTATCTATCAATATATGTATATCAATACATATTGGCTAGAGTAACGGATACAAAAAAAATCAGGAGATTTTGTGTGTTTATTCTTAGTCTTACATTTAACTATTCCAGATGGATGGAATTCTTGTATTTATCTAAATATAATTTGATAATCGTGAGTTTACCACTCTCCATTGAATCTAATCCAGTATTTATCAAATGATATAGATCACATTTTACTTAAAGATCTACAAACAACTTATAATTTTATTTGGATTTTTATATTTATTTAGGATCTGGGTTGGCTATATCATTTAAACAGGAGGTGGCCAACTCAGGCACGCCATTAGCTGATTGAACTGAACTGAGAGTCAGATAAGTAACATGGCATATTAAAAATGAGTCAATGACGTTGGAGAAAGTCACAACCTACACCAGACCAGACACTCTCTTTATAGGCTTATACGGAGTCACGTGGTCCCACATTCAGCTTTCGGTTTTGGTGGGACCATATCGCATGAGTTGGATTATCAATCATTTCACATGATTGATGCTGACATGATGATCATCATCATCATCATATCTTGCCTCCTTCTGTATTATAATGAATCTTCTCCATGATACCAAACAACACTTGGGCCTTAAAACGACAAAAACATGATGGGCTTAACACAAATAGCCCATGACATCTCAATAATTTAAATCAGGATGTTGACTGATTCTGACTGACTCATGCTATGAGTTGACCGCCAAATGAAAGACAATGTCAAAACTTGGGGGTTACTTAAGACTTAAGAGCCATCGGCCATATTTCTCACTTCCATATTGTTTGTTGTCAGGCAAACAATGGGAACAAATATCATTCATTATTCATGCAGCCGATTTTGAATAAGAAAAAATGGAATTAAGAATTTTGGGTTGATGTAAAAGGTATCATTTTCAGATTATTGTTAAATAAAATTTTAAGATGATTTTCGGCATAATTTAAGGCAGTGTTTTGGTGATAATGATGTGAATTGTGGTTGAGTAGATGATGGACATCATCTTATCTTATCTTTAAGTTTTATTTTAGGTCCTATCCATCATTCTAATACCACTTGATAAGAAAGTTAGCACACTAATATTAGCAATATGAAGTATGAACAGCAAATTATAGGTAAAATGGAGAAAAAAAATCATTAAAGGAAAAAAAGAAAAAAAGAGAAACAACTTTCAATAAAATGAGTGTCTTTTTCTCCTTGTAGTATTCCATGAAATTCAAGTTGTGAAAATTTTCCAATGAACCTTTTTCAGGTATCTGAATAATGACTTGGACACAAAACCAGTTCATACTTCCACTGCTGCTACGGAATCAAAAGCATTTACAATGTGTACATCAAAAATAGAGGATTTTCTAGGAGCTTATAGAAATCAACAAGAAAAAGCTAGAGAAAAAGAAAGGAACTTTCTAAAGCTGTTAGGCAAGCCCGGCTTTTAATGTTTTTGTTGACAGTCTCGTAGAAATGGGTTAGCAGGGGCGGATGTCACATAATGCAATGATAAAGCCATTAGTTGATCTGAGTTTAGATCTTATTAGTGTCATTGTGCCAAGTCTTATATCGATTAAAATAAAATAAAATAAAAAGGAAGCTAGGAGGTTGTAGGCTGTAGCTGTACCCCTTATGCAAAGAAGCAAATGCAAGCGACATCAAAGAAATTCTTTTCAATACAATGGCAAAAAGTTGCGCCTATATAAAATTATTTGGATATGAGATTCGAAACGTGGAATTTGGTTGCCCAACAAATTCAATATCCTATCTTTTCCTCGCCGTTTAACTTTTAAAAGCGATTCTGTGGTATATTAATAGAATAATATGTATTTAGCCGGTACAATCCATTCGCTAGTTGGATAACCGCTATCAAACCAACAGTTCAACTTATAGAAAAGTAACCTCGAACATCTTGTAGTGTTGGATAACCGCAACCAAACCAATGTATGGAACTGACACCCTTCCCAGTAAATTGATATCCTTATTAAGAGCCATGGAATTTGTCTGATCAGTAAAGTAGAACTGTCCGACTATCTGAAGCAGAGATGCCTAGATAACCATTTAATTTGTAGATATCACCGAAATAAATAGATAAATAAAGGATTGTGAAAGTTGAGTTAGGCAGAGACGGTTGTGAAATCCATAGGGAAGTACGTATGGATGGGCTGGTAGTCTGTAGCTATATATTTAATATGCAAATGCAAGCGGCGTCAAAAAAACGCTTTGGCAAAAATGTTGCACATATAAATTGTTTGGATATGGGATTTTAAACGTGGGACTTGGATGTCCAGTGAATGCAATATCCCACCTTTGTTCCCACTTTTTTAATCTTTATCTAGTATTGTAATCCTAAGGCCAAGTATATTATAGTTGGCCATTTTGTATCGAAGAATGCAAATGTGAATATATTTTCCAAACTTGCATTTATTGATAGTGAGATTTTGCATTCTCTAATGTAGATAAATATCATCTCTCTTGTGTATTCATGCATCGGTGCACAAGATAACCAACAGAGGTGTATTTCTTAGCTTATAGTGATGGGAACTTAGTTTCTGTCCGAACAATTTCAGTTTTCGTAACTGTTTTTTAGATTCGACATTGCGGGTTTTCAATTAAATTTTAGAAAACATATTAGAAATTGAATACAAAAACTAACTTTCCTTCATGCATTGGGTAGCTATAACGAGGGACAGATATATTCCCCTTTCTGCCAAGATAAGAGATATCGCCACATTATAGCTAAGTGATCGCTCATAGTGATTGGCTCTTAACGTGGTTAAAGCTAAGCCAGGTGCACTACCTTAATGCCTGGCCTAATACAATACAATTAAATTAGACTTGTGGATTAGTCGATTTCTTCACGAATTGATTTTAATTACTTGATGTACAAATATATATAAGATAATTGGTTTGTGCAATAGTCATAAATCGCCACCATAGTATTTTTGCAATGGGATATTATGATGGAATAATAAAATTCCAATTTACCGTTAAATTAGTATTGCATTCATACTTTGTTCTCCATTAATTTTTATTTTAAACGTGAAGGGAAAAAATATTCTTGAAAATCTCGTTTATAAGAAAAGGCCTGCTACCTACAAGCACAGGTAGCTAGGCAAAGAAAGAAACCAATAAACTGTAAACCTACGCTTATATTCCTTTTGATAGTTGCCAATTAGAAATGAAACAAACTATTGAAGAATATATTTGAAACAAAGATATTCGTTTCAAATATTTGTGCTTTATTAGTCTGATTCATGAGTTTGACTGAATTTTAATCTGTAATTCTTTTATGTTTACTTTTATAATTTGATGTCTGAAGTCTGAACTGCATGAACGGATGTTTCGTTACTTAACCATTCAGTGACAGTTTTTCGTTACTAGTTAGCAACGTTTGTCGGTTACAAACCGTTTGTGCACATAATCCATTAATCTCTCTAAATCTATAAATTAAATTTCATAAAAGATCTAGGGTCTGGTGGTGGAAAATAAAGTTCATCCTTTTATGTTATCAAATATGCTTCGAATCTATTAATAAAAGAAGAAGTTCGGGCATGTAATTATTCTCGATTGCTTTCTTTGGGAAGTAGTTGTTATATGTATTTTTGTTGAATGAAATGTTATGGGTTGTGTTCTTAGAGTGACAAATTATTTTTGTTATTGAGATGTTTTTCGAGTTCTTGGTCATGTTCTTGGCAAAACATATTAGAAAAACAAAATTGGTTTATATGATATATGTGTTAATGAACCTTAATCCTTAATCCGTTAAGAACTAATTTTCAAATATGTGTAATGTATTTGGTAACATCCAACTAATATATCGAATCCCTCATGGATGACAACTCAAATACTGTATAACAAAGGGAGAAAGAATATGTATCAAACACCAACAAAACTAGATTAATCTTTTGATTCCGAGGAGATTTCTTCTCCAACCAACGCCGGCGATTTAATAAAATCCTTGTCATTAACAATCATCGACCCTACGTATAGTACACTACATAATAAGACAGTATAAGATAAAAGACATAAATCATAAGGAAAGAAAGAGATGTGTCTAAATGTAAGTAACATACATCATTACAAAAAAAATAGACATACATATAAGTAGGACCGAACTCAACTTTACCTCTTACTAATGCAAAAGATTGCAACACTTCCCCGAAATGATGATAAGTACATACAAAATAGCCGACAAAAAGACTATCCAAAATACCCCAAAGACGAAACTTGTGACTTTTAAGTTCATTCCAAACAAACCTCCCACGGATCCAACCATACTCTACATCATGCAAAATGTTGTCATAAAAAACTAGAAGTTGTAATGACTCCTTTGATCTGAGGCTAATAGTGTCTCAATTCTGTCCCCGCAAATACTCAGGCATTCAGATATCTTCAAAAAGAAAACGATAGATGATCTACCATGCGTTGGATGAAAGAAATGTAAAATGTTAGAGGGCTAAAAAAAATAAAAAAGGTTTGATTGACAAATATAAAAGACAGTCAAACATTTTATACTACACACACGAGGATCAATAAATCAGAATTCTCGTTGAGAATGGGAGGATATATGAAATTACAATGACCGTTGCATATGATTCGATCATACCCTAAATAATCAAGAGCCCTCCGCCCACCTGTCCCAGAAGACTCCGAACTACAAAAAATTTGTTTCACTTGATCATTAGCCACTGAGATGCTAGGCATATATCTTTGTTTAACAAATAGAGAATGAGTATTAACAAGTGTTTGGTAGAGTTGATGGGAGGGGAAATTGGATTCTGTAGTAAACCTGGGTGCGGTAGTACCTGGGGGTGAAGCTTAGCTGGACGAAATTCAAGTCGCGTATTTATCAGCTTATTCATGAGAATTTTCTTCCTATGAAAGGATACATGCACAACTTGTGTGAGGACTTAAGAATTCTCAATTATTTCAAAGTGAAGCATAGAAGAGTAAAACAGATGATCCCAATTGAGTGTTGTTGGAGGCCTCAAGAACCTGATGAGTTATTGCTCTGCTGTGATGGAGCTTCGAGTGGAAATCCTGGGAATGCAGGTGCAGGCAATGTTGCAAAGGGACCTGATTGTAGTGTGTTGGGTGCGCAGATTTTGGGCTTGGGAGTTAATACGAACTATATGGATGAAATATATGCAGCTATTTCAGTCCTTGAATGGTCAGTGCAATGGGATTTCAGAAGAGTGTTGGTGCGTACTGACTCTACTAGTGCAGTTCAAGCTTTCATTAATGGTTCTATACCATGGTTTGTGAGACAAAGATGGTTGGCAACGTGTGCTTCATATGACTCTATTCGTTTTGAACACGCTTATGGTTAAGCGTGAATGCAATCTTGCTTTAGGAATTACTGAATCTTATGTGGGTAGACCTAGCTTTCTTCATTCTATTGAAGGGCCTGGATCTACTTATTATCGTTTTAAAAAGATTTTTAGTTTTCTTTTTGGGCCCCTTGTAGATACTCTTTGTAATTTATGTTTTTTTGCCAATTTGGACTTAGTAAAAAAAATATGTGTAGAGAGAGAAAGACAATGAAATTAAGGAGCTGCCCTTCAAGAGAACTCTTTTTTAGAAACAAAGGACCCAGGTGTCAAAGAAGGAAATGGAGGGCTCTCTTTTATATGTTTGTAGAACATGAGTTTGCTTTGAGGCTTGTTATGTTCGCGACTAATGCTTTCAAGCTCAGTCTTTGCCGCTTGTACACCCCGATCCTACTAAAAAGGTGGATAAATTTTATTCCTCATTTCGCTTAAGTACCACGGCTTTTACATATCATACTATTGAGACTCAGGGAAATCTATATGGTAATCTTAAGTACCACGGCTTTACATACCACGACGTTTAAGATAAATACTTATATCTTAAACCCTAAGGAGATATGAAATCCTAGGTTAGCTAACCCGAAGAAATACAATTGTATTATGATCATCAATAAAATCTCTCCTTACGAGATTCCTTCGTGGATGTAGGAACAACTAGCTGAACCACGTTAAATTCTTGTCTCCTTTATTTATCTTTTTTTATATGATTTTTACTGGATTATAATATAAACTGTAGTAGGCTATAACAAGTTAAACTATCAAGAAGTAAACAAATCATTCTACATTAATTAACTCTATCTTAACAACTTAACAAGTACCTTCTCAATAAGTTGCTTTCGACAGGCAACCGCTCTGGCAGGTAAACAAAACAACTTCAACTCATCTTTTTTATGAGACTGTTGCGTTATTTGTAAGGAGTTCACAAGAATCAACAAAGCATTCCAATTTCATTGAAATTTCTTGTAGGCATGAATCTACAACAAGTGACATAAATGCTCTAAATAGATCTATTTCTGACTGAATTTGTTATTGTGGAGTAATATTAACTAAATCCTGCATTACCAACAATATCAAAAATGCAATAACTAAGTTGAATTTTGTGTGTCATACATCCAATTTTAAAGATAAAAAAACCCTACATACCTACCTGATAGAGATTATTTTCTTGTTTCTTAGGAAAAAAAAATAAAAATAAAGATAGAGATTAGTTATAATATGCATACCTGATAGTGCTTGTTTGATTGTGCTAATAAATCAATTTCCGACATCTTATTAATATATATATATATATTTCAGAGGTATGTTTTATTTATTGGGAGAATAAAAATATAAATTTGAAAACCCTAAAATAAGATTCTCAAATATTTCGGTTTGGGATTTAACGTTGAGTATCAAGGAATATCATTAAACAACGAAAGAATAAGAATTTTAGCATGTGTTCAAATTACTCATTATATTGACATCTTGAACTTTCCTTAATTGTAACTCATATACCGATATTCACACAAGCCCTAAAAATATGTAAAACCGGAAACACAATATATGTTAATGGGACCGATCCTGCAAGAGATCCCCAATAGGGATCGGTCGTGCTATATATCCTTAATAGGAATCAGACCACCAATCCGATTGATTCCTTTCAACTACGAAACATGTTTTGCAAGTCACTTTCTTAAACTCTTGTCGTTAAACATAGTTTTCTAAGCATGGAATCAATCCTAAGTTCATTACACAATCTAATAACAAGTTACAAATATAGCATCTATGTCGCAATTACGAAGTTCAAAAGATAGACGTTACACTTCGTAATTCAATGTACACAAAGTTGTGACACAATAACTTGTATATTCTTCCTTGACAAGTCTCTATTACTAGATTTTCATATTTATAACTTCGCATGTTATTTTCATCCTAAACGACTTGAAAGTAACGTAGATAGAAATGGAAACAAATCAAGTCTTGTATTACTAACCTCAAACAGAAGGATGATGTATTTGTTGATTTCGATACGTCTTCAGGTTCTTCAGTGTAACACGAGTTTGTCTCAATATTTCTAGACTTCCTAGTCTAACCTAACGAAGTTGACTCTAATAAACTAATCAAGCGACATTGAGTTTTTGAAATAGAATATCACAACCAACCTTGACATACCAACGCTTGACGGCTTCAACCGAGCTATGCTCTAATACTAGTAGAATATTTATTCTCTAGAAACAACTGCATTTTTTTAATACCTCTACATCTCAGGGTCCATAACTAGTTGTTAAAAGTGAAGTATAGCATTTAGTACGTGGATTTTTAACTTTTTGTACTTCATCATTCCACCCTTTTATTAAAACATATTTATGTTGTCTTTTGAGAGAACCAGACGAAATATACCTATTAGAGCATGAAAGATTAAGATTTTCTTGATGTGGTTCTTCTGGCGGCGGCGATGGTGGGATAATCCACCCAACCCTTATACGACTCTCATCATTTATCAACACCTTTATATCCTTTGGACTAGATCCATCGTGATTCAGATATACACCATCCAAATATATGTTTATATGATTCAGATGATCGATTTCTTAACATTTTGTTGTTGTTGATTCGATGGATTTTTCTAAAAGCTTTTACATTCATTGACAATGGAATAATACCTCTTTATGTTAAGAGACCTGGAATCACCAGATCTAGCTAGTAACCTAATTTCAACTTGAATGTTCTCTAGAATTATAAATTTCTCTTCTTCATTCGTTGGAGGACCGGTCATGAAATCTTCCGACATTATTTTCATTTTGCTGAAACCCTAACTTTCCGTAACAAGTCTATTTTACCTTTCTCTCTCACTTAAACCAAGATAACTAAAAAGCTACACAGACAAGCAAAATTGAATTTTTTAATTTATAGAAATCATTTCTACACAGCACCTCCATTGACATCTGATCATTTAGACATCAGTAATTCCTCCTCAGCTAATCAACTCCACCAAACCGCTTCAATCGAATCCATCTTGAAACCCGTGAACGTTAATTTTATAGACCATTATGGCGGTGGTAAGGATAATTTAGTCATAAAACTATGTCCCACACAAATTGTTGTCTTTTCTATGTCAGATTATCAAGGATGTGTCCAGTATTAATTTCCCCCTCACGCAGTTAAACTTAAGGGAGCTAATTCAGTGAAGACACGAAAAGGTCACGTAACTCAATTCTAAAAAAATATCTTATGCAATTTAAAACATTTAGCTTACACTCGATGTACAAAAAAAAAAAAAATCTGAAAAACATTTTAAACACTCTTTGATTATAGCCACATGAGGTATCTTATAGGGATTAGTCGTGGGAGAATTAATATTATGGATTTAATGTATTTAAATCCCTAGAGATTTGCATGGAGTGCAAGAGAATATATGAAATTAAGGAGAGTTTAGAGGTTTTAAATTAGGAACTTTGAGACAGTCTGAAAGTTTTAGGGAGTTTATCAGAGGGAGTCTAATAGAGTTTGGGAGAGTTCAAATAAAAATGTTAGATTAAAAAAATGCAACTATAAAAATGTCATGACGGCTAGTTTCATTGCCTAGATTTTATAATGTATATGTATTCACAAACAAAACAAAGATGATAAATAGAATGATCAAGGATAGTAACAAAATGTGTCACATAAAAAAGTTTACAAGCAGATACATTACCCATATATTTGGGTTTATTGTAACACAAGGTGCAATACCGCTCGTTATCGGTCGATTCTAACAAACACATTAGACTTATCTCATAGTCGACTTTGTTTAGCATTCATTTTTGTTTAATGAACCACAAGTTCATTTTGACAAGTTTTGAGAATTTTCAAATTTTAATAATTTCAAACCATATTGTCGAAGAAGAAAATTTGATATATATATATATATATATATATAATAATCAAACAATATATCGAAACATATATAATCATAACAATTGTTGCGCAAATTGTAAAAGTTAAACTGGAAAATTGAACATAGATGATTAAGCGATTACGAGTTAAACATTAGTAGTTATAGTGTAAACCAGGTCACCTGTTACACAAACCTTTTACCAGATATAAAGCTTGTTGGGCTTTTCAAGATTTCTAGTATGGTTTGTTACTAACTACTTCTGTCACTAGAGTATAGTCCGGATTGGACCAGTTTTAATATCATCCCATCCAATCCAATACATGATCTAGCATCTAACGGATGCAGATGACGTAATGGATTTTATTTAAAAAGAAAAAATTACAATTAACGACAACAATAATAACATACCTAAATTATCATTATAAAGGATAAAATATAA
Source organism: Papaver atlanticum (assembly GCA_023531105.1). Classification (NCBI taxonomy): domain Eukaryota; kingdom Viridiplantae; phylum Streptophyta; class Magnoliopsida; order Ranunculales; family Papaveraceae; genus Papaver; species Papaver atlanticum. The sequence continues at coordinate 963,815 of JAJJMB010010711.1, forward strand.
TTGTACTTGTTTTATCTCTACCTCTCAATTTCAAGCTCTAAAAATCGATAAAAGTAAATGTTAAAGAAATAACATGACTATATAGTGGATCATATATAACTAGCATTCCACTCTTAGATTTTACGAAAATTTCATATATTAAATGTAACAATTATGTCCAACGGATTTTCAAGACAACATTCATTTACAATCCAAACACTAGATCCTACAAATTGCATCCCAATCCATTAATGTTCGGGTCAGACATCAACCCAAAAAAAAGAAAAAAAAAGAAGAAAAAAAAGAGGCTTGATCGTATCCGCCGCCGATTTCATCCCAAATGCTCACCCCTACCCCTATCCCTACCCATATAAATAACGATGTTTTGGGGACTACCCCAAAACAGTGGGGGACTTCTCTTCAAATTTGGGAGTGGATATTTGAAGTAATTTTGGGTCACCCCTTATCTAATATATTTTTTAATACCAAATTTACCCTTGGTAATTAAATTAGTTAGTTTATTGATTAGTTAGTGTTAGTGTAATGATTAATTAGTGATTAGTGAGTTATTAATAGGATAGTTTTGTTAGAATGAGATGAAGAAGAAGGAGAAGAAGAAGAAGAAAAGATGAAGAAAAATAGGGAAGAACCCAAAAAAAATTATTTTTAGTTTAGTAAATATGATATGAGTGATTCATGTGATGATACCTCCTCCTCAGAATCAGAACCTCCTTCATCTCCTAAACTATTTGTCAATACTTCTAACGATCCGGGTATGAGTTATTTCTTAGATGATGAATGCTTTTTTCCCCAAACTCAAGCTAACGACCCAAATGATGAATTTTATCAGCCACAACCAGAATATGAAGTTATGGTTACTCAGGTATGTCTCAAATTTAGTTAATGTAGCTTGAATTGTGCAAAAAATAGGCCAAATCGAAAATTTCAGGAAGAAATTTCGGCTAGGTGATAGTAGTTCGGTTAGCAATTCTGCCGAAAAGGTAGCCGAACTCTCCTGTATGTGCAGTTCGGTTACTCATTTCAGCATACGCAGGTAACCGAACTCTGTTTTAATGGAGGTTTTTGAGAGTTCGGTTATGTTTTTCCAGAAAACGTTGCCGAACTAATTTTATAGAGTATACAGTTAATGGTTCGGTTCAGTCGAGTTTATTCCTTTTGTTACCGAACTTTATGTTCGGCAAGCTCGCAAATCACCTTCATTGAATAGATAACCGAACTCTATAGTTCGGTTTAGTCGATTGTATTAATTATGTTGCCGAACTATAGTTTTGAAATATCCAAAGAACAAGTTCGGCAAGATTGCAAAAAAAATTTCATAACCGAACTTTTTGTTCGGAAGGATCGCATATTATGTTTACATTGCCGAAAATATAAGTATTTCTTATTTTTAGTTGGTATTGACGTTGTGCTATTACTCGTAGGTTCCATCTGATCCAATAGAACCAATGGAAAATCAACCTACCCCTGTTGATATTTTGTACGATGACACGTCCCATCACTACATGAATGACTTGGTATTCAAAAGTCCTTTAGAGTGTAAGAGTTGGGCTAGACAACATGCACTAAAAGACATGTGCGTATTAGTATTGAATGGGAGAGAAAGCAAAACCCGCTTTGAAATGGTTTGTGAGAGAAGCGGTGATCCCGATAAAAGCCACAAGAGGAAGGGTTATGTTTATAAAGGAAAGACAAATAGGAAGAACAAAACTTTCTCAAAGAAGATTAAATGCCCATTCAAGCTTGCATTTAATTACAACAAAGAATTGGGTAGATGGGTTCTCTACAAGGTTATGGAAGGTTGTCATAACCACCCTCGTCCGGAGCATCTTGAAGGACATTTCATGGCGGCCAAGCTAACTCCTGAAGAGATGGACAAGGTAGCTAAAATGAGGAAAATGGATCTTTCACCGATTAAAATGCTCCAAATACTAAAGGAGGATAACAAGGATAACCACTCATCTTTGTCCACCATTTATAATGCAATAGTGACAATTAGAAAGAAGGAATGGAGAGATAGACAAGTGATGCAACAATTGTTTTTTTTTGGCCAAAGAGAAAGACTACGCGGTTCAAAAGGATGTGGATTCGGACGGAGAGATAACACAACTCTTCATTGCGCATCCAACGAGTGTTCAATTGGCTCAATGTTTTCATGAAGTTCTCATAATGGATTGTACTTATAAGACAAACAAGTACGAGATGCCATTGTTGAATATTGTTGGGCGTACTTCGACGCAGTCACCGTTTACCGTGGCGTTTTTTTTTTTAAGAGACGAGCAAGAACCTAGTTACATTTGGGCACTACAACAAGTTAAGGCAATCTTCCGAGGTGATGATATTCCCGAGGTTATAGTGACCGACAATGAAGTCGCATTGATGAATGCAATAGAGGTAGTGTTTCCATTAGCACACAATATGCTTTGTACATTCCATATATGGTGTAATTTGATAAATAGGTGCAAGCCAATAATTTGTCCACCCAAGAAAAAAGGATATGAAGAGATTAAGATGCTACCGGAACATGAACGAGCGGATGCAAAAGAGGAAGTTGAAAAACAATACGCTCTAAATTACGCTAAATGGGTTACTTTCAACAGTGAATGGGAATCATTGTGTTGGTCTTTTACCGAGGAAGAGTATCATCTAAATCTTGCGGAGTTTATCGCCCATTGGGATACTCCCGATTCTCCCGGTGTTGTATCGTATGTTCTTCGCCAATGGTTGGAACCACACAAAGAGAGGTTCGTTAATGCCTATACCAACCAATATAAACACTTGGGAAATCAAGCGACAAGTTTAGTAGAGTCGGCTCACCATCGGTTGAAGAAGAATCTCTTTGGATGTGTTGATAATTTCGTAACCGTGTGGAATGCTATGGAAAATTACTTCAAGCGTGACATTGATAGAATTAAAGAGAAATTCCAAAAAACCCGTATATTCAAAATGACCGGAAAATACACCGACCACCCATTGTTCAAGGGAATCCATTACAACGTATCTCGGCAATGTATGAAGTTGTTGATCATAGAAGTCGAGTTGATTGATAAGTGGGAAACCAAGAGGGATGAGGTGTGTGTATGTAACATGAAGAAGTCTATGGGACTCCCTTGTCGCCATATGATAATCAACTACGAGCATGGCGTAATCCCTTTAAGCGACATTGATCCATATTGGAAGCATCTAAGTTTCATCCCTCCTCCAAAGGGAGAAGAAGCCGGAGAGGAGTTTGGTGATAACGACATGGGTATAACCGTACTAGAGATGTATCGCGGCATGAACAAGCTCCAAAAACAAATATTTTGGGATGACATGAGGAAAATCATATATCCACAAACTTCGGAGAATGTTTATGAACCGTCAAAAGGCAAACGCAAAGGTAGGCCAAGCAAAAAAGAAACTAAAAAACAACTAAGAGAATATGCAAAGGTGTTACGTAAGAAGAAAAGTGAGCAAACCCCATTTACTAGAGATCCTTCGGCCCATGAGTATACCGCGGAAATGTACTTGGAGCAAACCAAGAAAAGGGGTAGGAGTATTGAGGAGAAAGGAGAAACAAGTGAGCGAGATTTGAAGAAAAAAGGTACGATGTGTCCATCTCAACCAAGCCAACCATCTTCCGGCGACGTGAAGCTTAAGTCTCCAATTTGCCCTATTCAACCATCTTCCCTAGACGTGAAGCTTGATGCTCCAAATAAAGACTATTTGAATGATCTACCTCTATACATTAGAGAATACGTTATATCCACCGACGACGTTCCTCCGGATGGTAATTGTGGTTTTCATGTTGTCAATCAGCAACTTGGGCCTTTCATCGAAGGTGCAAAGCTAAATAATGGGTGTGCAATCACTCATATAAGGCAAAGGTTGTTGTCCAAACTAAAGGAGAATCCGGCATTTTACAAGAAAATGTTGTGCGATGGGGTGGGTAGTCTCAATGAGCAATTTGTTAAGTATCAACGTCGTCTTCATGGGGGCCATCCGATCACAAGGGATTATTGGATGAGCATACCGATCTGTGGACACTTAATCGCCGAGGCTTTTAATTGTGTGGTTCATTATTTATCAAAGTATGCTAGTTTCACCTTCACCCCGAAAACAACCGTATGTGTCGAGCAACTCAAATGAAGGAGATGTGTGATGGCATTGACTAACAACAACCACTTTATAGGCCTTCGTTTAAAACCCGATTGTCCACTGCCTCCAATATCCGGAAACTCTTTTTGGCCTGCCTTTTACTACAATACAATGTTGGGTTGGTGTATTATGTATGAGCATAACATGGAGATGTGGAAAGCTTTGTCGAAATCTGATGAAATTGTACATGAAGGTCGAATTTCACTTGATGGTGATTAAATGACACATGCAATGGAACTAAGTATGCTTATCAATGTAATACTATGTTTTTTGAAGTGTGGTATTCATTATCGAGTTAATGCTAGTATTCTATTGAGTTGACAGATAATAGTTCGGCAACCTGTATTTTTGTGCAGGTAAAGTTCGGTTACCTGGTGAAAAAATACAGTTTGCCGAACTCATGTTTTATATGAGTCTTCAGAGAAAGTTTCGGCTACCATTGATATTATACTTTCCTAACCGAACTAGAAAGTTCGGTTACAAGCTAGAAATTTAGATAACCGAACTTTTTACCTGAAGCCTCAGGGGAGATTTCGGCAACCAGTTTAAATGTTGCGAGGTAACCAAACTCTGTCTTCGGCAACCTTGTAGTATTTAGCTGTTCGCCGAAAATTCAGTTCGGTGACCATTAATTAGTTACAGGTTACCGAACTTAAAGTTCGGTAACCTGTGTTTAAATTTCAGGTTGCCGAAAAACATCCTGTATTCAAAATTTCTTCCATATAAAATTGAAAACACAAACCCAATTTAAATTAAAAAAAAAAAACAAGGTTCTAAAACAAATATAAAAGTTGTTATACATACCAAACTATGAAATCCTTAACTAATTGTGTAAAACACACAAACATACGAAATTAAACCATACGAAATCCATAACTAAGAAGTTTTTTGAAACTAAAACCATACGAAATCACTAACGACCACCATGACGAACCCTTTTACCACTTCCTTGTTTACCACGAGTTTTAGGTTGAACTTCCTCATCACTTGGGGTTTCATCTACTCGTCCGGTTTCCTCCATGGCGCGACTTGAACATTCTCCTTGTTGTCGACCCCTCTTCAATTGCTTAGACCTACTTGGCTCCATCATTCTTTTAGTTATAAGACCCTCCCACTCGCCGTAGTAGTAGGTTTGTTCCTTAGTCGACATCGGCTCTCCACTGCGGATTTTAGCCATCAATTTCTTCAATCATTTCGTACCCTTCTTCACCTGATTCCAATTTTAAGCATAAGTAAATATATTTTCAATACTTTCAAACAACAAGGAAGTATAAGAGAAGACATTTTCTTACCACATTATCCCATAAAATTTTTGCTTCTTCTCCACAAATAGGCATCTCCTTCTGAGCTCTCTTAGCCTCCCTCTCCTTTTCCTTCCCCTTCGCCTTATCAGTCTTAGCTTGTTGTTCTCTATTTATCACAAAAGGATGACTAATTTCTTGATAAAACACCGTATAATCTTCATCACATGCATTTACATCTCCACCACAAGGTACACAATCACCTAAAGGTAAGTAGTAGTTACGAAGTGCATTCCAATGTCCTACCATAGGAGTTGGTTCATGTTTTGGAACAAAATATTTCTCGGTGTTCTTTGTTCCTTGAACCACCAAATTGAAATTTTCATTCTCCACGTCGGGATCCATTTGGACACAACAAATTTGTCTTAGTATTCTCCTTGGATTATATATTGCGTATCCATTAGGATACCAAATTGGTCCATAGTAAGCCGTGACGGTAGAGAAACCATTCAGATCTTCTTCATCTACAGAGACATTATCGGGTACGGCGTATGGGTGAAATACCACATCGTTCACCGTAAGTTTATCCAATTTCTCCCTCAACGAAGTCAACTGCTCTTCTTTAGACTTCTTTTGTGCGTCCAAAAACAACCATTTTCCCGTTGTAGGTTCGTCATAGGGATAAGCTGTCTTTTCCCTAACCAATCCCAATGAAGGGAAGTGGTCATAAATCCAAACCTATGCGAAAATACGAAAATATTAATCCATATACATGAAAATTGATTTGGAAGCATAAAATTTAGGCGAATAATTTGCTAACTAACAATGTAAAAGTTCACCTGAATAAGAGTTAAGTAATCTCCAATTTGATTTGTCTTAATCCTCGACCCTTTGCTCATCTCTCCTAGAACAAAAGAAAGCACCCCAGTGGCCCAAGAGTATTTGTTAATCTCATCGAGATTCTCCAAAACCTATAGATAATGTGCATCCACCCTATTTCCAGAAGTGTCGGGGAAAATGACGGTTCCTAGCTGATATAACCAATAAGCGGTGACATGATGCCTAAGGGTCTCCTGGTCCATCACCAACTTTCCTTTCTCCACCTTCTTTCTTGTCCCTCCAAATGCTTCCTTCAACTTTACCAACTTGAATTTCTTCAACCTCTTCTTAAAGGCTCCATTTGTCTCTCTTGTATTATACTCATCGCCACGTTTAGGGGACCTCACAGAACGTCTAAACTCACATTGAGCCTTTCTTGCATCCCATCCTAGACATTTTAGAGCCAATTCTTCAAGAGCTTCATAATGCATCGAGGGGTTGTAGCCTTCTCGAAGACATTTACCTTCCACTGGTAAGCCGGTTATTCTCGAGCAATCATCGGGAGTAATTCCCATCTCGCCAAATGGAAGATGAATTGTATATGTCTCGGGATAGTACCTCTCAAGAAATGCGGATACGGCAACAACGTCAAAATCCGCATGTGCATCCTCTATAGCTCTCCATAACACACACTGTTTCACCTTTGCTTGAAAATCGTCACACTCCAAAGATAGATCCCATTTGAACGCCTTTTGACGCCGAATAAGACGTACTGCATCATTATGATCCTACGAAAAAAACATAACACTATTAATACTTGACGAAACATGTCCCAAAAAAAAAAGTTTTTTTAGGTAAAAATGAACTTAAAGAATACCTTTGTCGCATAGATCTTCGCAGCCCATGAGTGTTTGTAGCCAAACAATGTGGCCCCTCCATCATTTGGAGTACCATAAGTTGGGTTCACTGGTGGCAAACACAAATTATCAGGGGGAATGTGTGAGTATCTATCACAAGGCGGCTTCCGCTTCTTTTTCTCTTTAACAGGAACTATTTATTGCTCTTCTTCCTCTTCCTCCAGTTCATCCTCTTCTTCCTCTTCATCCTCTCCCTCCCCTTCTTCCTCTTCTTCCTCTCATTCCTCATCCTTCTCTTCCTCTTGTCCTTCTCCTTCTTTTCCCTGTCCTTGTTCTTCATCTTCTACATTTTCAACGTGTTCTCTTTGTTGTTCAACCTCTTCATTTCCTTGGTCTTCATTTCCTTGCTCTTCTTCATCATCATTCTCTTCTTCAATAACATTATCAATTGTATTCTCCATCACCTCTTGATTGACTTCCTGTAATGATCCCCCTCCATGTTTTGCATTTTTAGTACCACGGTTTCGGAAATCCAGGTGTATCCTACCGCGAGGGGTTGGAGTTCTCAAATCTTCGGCTACGTGGGGATTAGATTTTTTCCCTTTGTTCCTAACGAATGAAAACCACATTATTAGCTAAACAGAATATTGTCTTATCAAATAAAGATGAACATGGGATTACATCAAACACAAAATGTTAACAGACTAAAGTTCGGTTATCTGGTATAAGTTGCGAGGTAACCGAACAACAAGTTTGTATGTGACAGATCAAAGTTCGGTTACCACATAGAAAGTGCGAGGTAACCGAACTATATTTTATCAAAGTTCGGTTACCTATATAAATTTATCGAGGTAACCGAACTCATATTTTTCATATAAAGGAGTTCGGTTACGTTATTTTTAAGCGAGCTTACCGAACTTCATAGTTCGGTTACCTTAAAATTACTAATTGGCCAAACTGTTCTTCATATTGAAAGTTCGGTTACCTATATAAATTTTTCCAGGTAACCGAACTCGAAATTTTCATATAAAGAAGGAGTTCGGTTACATATTTTTTTTTGCGAGCTTACTGAACTTCATAGTTCGGTTACCTTAAAATTACTAATTCGCCGAACTGTTCTTCATATTCAAAGTTCGGTTACCAAATTCTAGGGTTTTCAAAATTTCTCCTAGCCGAAATCTATACTGTAACTACCATTTTCAATGGTTTTTGATGATTTCTTCAACAAAAAACGATTCAAAGGAATGGGTATGAAGGAAATTACCTGCGGATTTTCATTTTTATGGAATCAGACTCCTTGGTTGATGTTGGATGCTTCAATTCGTCTCCCAACTTTGGTTGAAGTTGTTTATCAACTTCAAATTGATTTGGGAGATTCGCTATGCTAGCCAGACCCGGACTCAATCCGGGAATTCTTGGTGTCTGCTTAGAACGCATTGTTTTATAAAATTGATTAATCGACGATGAATTTTTTCAAATCGACGATGTATACGAAGAAGAGGAGAAGAAGAAGAAGAAGAGGAGAAGAAGAAGAAGAAAATAAAAAATATGTGTTTTAAAACTGATTTTTGGTTTTAATTTAGGGGTTAGATTAGTGGGTAGTGGTTAAATTAATGGGTTATTAGGATTAGTTATAACCTTAATTAGAATAAGGGAAGATTAGTCTTCCCTAATCTTTTAGGACACCCCTTAAAATTTTGGGTGGACATTTGAATAACAAAGTAGTCCCCCACTGTTTTGGGCTAGTCCCCAAAACATCGTTCCATATAAAGGATATAATTTTTTATCATATTTTTGTCGTGACAGACCAAATGGCTTCCCGGGATAAAGCCCAAGTTAGTCGTTGAAACTAGTGGGGCTAGCCCACACCTTAGTTCGGCTTTTGTGCCTCCTTATTCATGCATTCCTCTCTAATGATACTGTAGACTTTAATTGGTCATGGAGGATAATAGTCGGAAGTAAAAAGGAATTGCTTCGGAGATATTAATATTTTGGAGACATGTTCACACTATCACACATGTTGAGAGACATTTTCTTAACCAAAATCAAACGATAAGGTATTTGAAGCTAATATTTTGGGAATATGTTCGTCTTACAAAGCTCTACATATCCATAAAAAATGAGCTCATTCCGAAATACTAAACTTCACCATCTACCAATCTTAATTTTAACGGTTGAAAATTAGTCGACTTTCAATGGTCAATTTTCAAAGTAATAGATGGTGGAGTTATACGTTTCAGAATGAGCTCATTTTTTGTGGATATGTAGATCGTTGTAAGACAAATATATCCCCAAAATATTGTTTTCAAATACGTTACCGTTTAATTTTGATTAAGAAAAATGTCTCCAAACGTGTGAGATAGTATGAAAATAACAATGTGAGGGAATCCTCCACTTTAAACTTTGTTTGGAACTTATTTTTTTTGATTTTTTTAACTTTTAAAAGTAAAAAAAAAAAAAGCTTTATAAGATGTATTCGGACATTTTTTTTTAGCATGGTTTAAGTAATAGATTCTTTCACCTCCCTAACTAAAAAGCCACCGACAGTGCAGATGCTTAAGAGAGTCACGAACACCACTATTCTTGCGTATGATAAACAATACATAAATTAACTTAGAGATACGAGTATGAGTTCACTTAATTTGCAACGTATCTAAACAAACAATCACTGAATTAAAAGATATTTGGGTGAATCATAGATGATAATTTTGAGACTAAAATAATTCATCAAACATTAAACCAGTTTGCAAAATCCAATTAAATCCTAAAAAAATAGTCTAGCGGGAGTCTCCATTAACTAATACTCCTTCCGTCCCAATTTAATTGAAGGTTTAGGTGTTTCAGTTTGATTAAGAAACTAGAAAGAGATTAATTACTTTCCATATATATCCCTCCATAATAATTATTAAAATATTTAAATCTCCTAATTTTTTGTTCCTTGTTTCTAGTGGTTAATTTCAATGTAGGGATAAATCAGGAAAAAAGTGAAAAAAAAATATGAAAACCTTCATCTAATTTGGGACTTAAAAAAATCCCATAAACCTTCAAGTAAATTGGGACGGAGGGAGTATATATATTTCGGTATAATGGAAGAGAGTCAACAAAATATTATCTTTAATTATCACTTTCCTTGCTTGGTGTGTAATTTTCTTTTTATACCTAACTAACCCCTTATAAATAGCTAAGTGAACGATCCATGAATGTAAAAGCATCTCATCAAATATTAAGTAGGAGTAGCCGGTGATTCGAGAGTGACGAGGATAACTGATGAGCTTTACAAAATTTCAGTGAGAGGTACTATTAAAGTCTTAAAAACCTCATGAAGTGGTGAGATAAAAACCCTCACATCCCTCTTACGGGTTTATAGCTCATTGTAGGCCTATTCCTATACACCGTGTCAAAAACATCCATTTACCATACCAGGTGGCATTGCAAACCAGCCGAGCCACTACGGAAAAACAACTTATTGAGTGATAGTGTCTCTATCGAGCGCTATTGACTATATCGCTAGGGATAAAGACTTTATCGCTGGATATTATACCAATATAGCTCGGTGGGAAGTTTAGCGACAATGACTATTCATTGTCGCCTATAAATAGGTAATTTTCAAACTAAATATTTACACCAAAATTTTTACATAAAATTTTTCTCTATTTGTCTCTTTCTCATTTTTTTTATATTTCTCAAAATGGCAGAATTTCAAACCCAACTTGATTCAGTAACACAACTCGATTTTTCAGGAGTAGTACTTGAACATGCTGTTAAGAAGATATGTAATAGTTATAAAGAAATAGGTAAAAAGAAAATAAGTCTTGAAGTTTTATTAACCAACTCAAATCTGCAACTAAGAAAGGCAATGAAGAGTTCAAGGCAAGGCAAATTTGAAGGCAAAGGTACTCCATTCATGAGCACATTGATCGGAAGTTATATGAAATGAAGAAGATAAACAAGATGAAGAACATTATCCCAGATTTTTATTTTTATAGTCTATATGTTAAATTATTATTACATAGTTTTATGTCTTGTAAAATGACTAGGTAATGATTAATTCAAAGTTTATATAAAAAAAATGAACATTTGTTTTATGAATTTTGAAAATTTGACTCGTATTGTTAAAAATTAAGCTTATATTCTTAATTCAGTCTTACATTTTAATTAGACTCGCATTTTAATTTCAACTAATAAAGTAAGACAAATATTAAAACTTACATCTGAGCTAAAGTTGACAATTAAGAATTAAGACATAACTAGTACAACTGTTGCCACGGTGGGAGGGCCGACCGAAGAAGAATCTGAAGATGGGGTTTGTCGGCGACTACTTTCGCTCTGTTTAGGGAAAAATGATACTTTCGCTCCATTTCGAAAAAAGTGATACTTTCACCCCGTTTCGGAAAAAGTGATACTTTCGCCCCGTTTCATAAAAAATATCACTTTTTCTGAAATGGGGCGAAAGTATCACTTTTCCCGAAAAGGAGCGAAAGTATCACTTTTCCCTAAACAGAGCGAAAGTATCACTTTTCCCGAAACAGGGCGAAAGTATCACTTTTCCCGGAGTGAAAGTATCACTTTTCCTGAAACGAAATGTGAAATTATCACTTTTTTCTGAAACGGAAAATTAGTCGATCCATAAACCAAAATATGGTTGCATGATGTGTTATGCATCCTTTGTGGTGGTTTGCATAATGGCTATGCATTCAATTTTCGTGAATTGTGCCTAAAATGAAAGTACCACTTTTCTTGAAACGGGGGGAGTACATCGTTTTATTAGTTGCAACGGAAAATTAGTTGATGCATAAACCAAAATATGGCTACATAAAGTATTATGTATCCTTCGTGGTGGTTTGCATAATGTATGTACATTTAATATTCTAAAATTGTGCCTAAAATGATAAATACCTCCGAATTTTTCGTTAAAATTCTAAATTTGATATTGTTGTTTGTACTCATTGCATAGCTTTTTTAATTACCTATCCAAAGAGATAAAATTTGTAAAATTCCAAGGCACGGATTTTTAGATATGTTATATTAAAGTTTGCTTTCCAATTATACCCTAAAAAATAGGATACATAAGGAGTTATAGTAATTGGACTAAAAGGGAGGGATAATTGTGTCAAGTGAAAAAGACCAACCATGGACACAAAATCCAATCTTTTTGTGTCAATTGATGACTTATAATTTACAAATAAGTGGCCATATACAGGTCCTCCCTCGCTTCGCTCGGTAAGCCCAAATATTGAATATATCTGGGCAACACTCTTAAGATCTCAAAATAACTTCCATATTGGAAATCTGCTCTGTTGATGCGACGCCACTCCGCCCGACACCCTTGTTTAATGTCTATCATGGTTTCGCCATTCCTCGTGTTTCGAGACGCTTGCATTATTAAAGCAACATATAAATTAATTTCCTTATTGATTACCGTGAAGAGGTGACTCAATCCGTGCGCATCGCGATTTTTGAGGTTCATTGTTTCTTCTTGAAATTTCACAAATATGTTTTTCCAAAATGGTTGGACTTGGAGTGCACTACCAATTGATAGGACGATCAATAAAAAAGACATAATTCCTACTAAATATAAGAGAAATTTGCTATTTGGTCCCAAGCCCACATACTTAGTTATAGTAGGGTCCAACAGGGTTTCACCATTATCATTAGGTCCATAATATTTTGAAAATAAGAAAATGACCAAAAGACCCTAGTAGTTACCATGTGTGAAGAATTTCGCATGTAAACCACGTCTACATTTACGGTTTTCTTCCCCGTACAAAACCACAGAAAACATTCAGAAAATCGTTTATGTTTTCTAATGTTACGGAGAAACCTAAAAAAAATTCAGAGATAATCTCAAATCAGAGAACCAATTTCCGTGAGATCAAAAACAGATCTCAAAAACAGCAAACCCAAATCAGTTATTTTGAAACCAATCATAAAAATGCAAAAACTAAAAACCTAGATTCTGATTTTACAATTTGATTTTCCAAAATGATTACAAGAAGAATCAAGAGAACAATTGAAGAAGTAGAAGTAATAAAGGATGATAATACTGCTCCCAGGTCATCAGAAGATGTTAGAGCATAGCTCGGTTAAACCCACCAAGCGTTGGTATGTCAAGTTTGGTTGTCATATTTTAGTGAACCAAAACTCATTTAAAGAGTCGCTTGATTATTTACTAGAGTCAACTTCGTATAGGTTAGCTAGAAAGTTACTAGGATATGAGACTTACAAGTATTACGTGAAGACTTGAAGAATGTGAAGAAGTGAAGAACTACAACGACGACATCATCCTTCCACTTGAGGTTAGTAATATTTGACTTGAACTGTTTCATTCCTAACGTATCTTTCAAGTCGTGCATATTGAAAACATACCTGCGAAGCTGTGAATGATTATACTCTAGTTAGACATAGTAATAAAGAATTACAATACGAAGTATAACGTCTATCTTTTGAACTTCGTCTATAAGATATCGACATAATCGTATGAATGCTATTGTGATTATGTATGGGTATGGGTGAAGATTTCGTCCTAGGAAACAATGTTTTACATTCGTTTAAAGGAAGTAAATTCACAAACTTGTTTTGTGAATCGAAAGGGAAATCGCTAGGCTTATTGGTATTGTTATTCATTGCAAATCTTTTGAATTACCAATATGTGTATTTAGTATAACCGTTCATAACTTGTTTATGTATCTTGGAAAAACTATTCACAAGGCCTGACTTTTGTATTGGTATGACTTTTATTAGTGAAACCGATCTTAAGTAATCACCTGAGATGGTAAGATCGATATCTTGAAATTGGCGTAACTAAATACTAGCCATTGGGAAACCGATCCTAGTAAAAGGGGTGACCGATCACAAGAGAGAGTGTGATCAATCCTTGTAAGAGGTTTAAAAAGTTTTAGTAAGTTGGTGTAACCGATCCTATAACTTGGTCAACCGATCACAAGTTTTACCATAATAAGTGGTAACCGATCCTAATACTTAGTTAGCCATTTTATGGTAACTAGTGTAACCGATCCTAGTACCCAATTGGAGGTAGAACCGAAACTTTATGTTGAGGTAGAACCGTGAAACCCATTAATGGTGATTTGATATGATAATCAATCACATAGTTCTTGGAAGTCAGATGAACCAATTCTAAACTTGTTTGGAAGTGTGGCAACTCGGTTCCAAGATTGTAAATATGAAAAAGGATTTACAAAGTAAAGATGTCGACATACTTTGAATATGTGCAGTAACTCTTATCTTTTATTGATCAAAGATATTCCTTAATAGCTAAAGGAGAATCCCGGATCGAAATGAATTGAGAATCTTTTAATTAAGGTTTTTAGTTTTATATGCCTTTAATTTCCAGCAATTAAAATGCATATCTTTAGAAAATAAAAATTAGTAATGTGCATTTATTAGTTGGAGATTTTCTAAGAGATTTCGGTTAATATTTGGACAGAGCATTTCCAGGAATTATGAAAACCGAATTTGGAAATATATTGCATATCTTGAGAATATTTTCGGTTTTGGAAATTTCTTGGTGTCCAAACTTCCTTGGTCTATGAATATTGAAGTTTGCATTTCGAGCAAACTAATCCTCAGAGCCAGCAAAACTACCTAGTTGTGTTGTTACTGGTGGAGCCGCCTATTCGGAGAGGAAAGTAACCTAATTAGGAGAAATCTCTTACGGCCGCTCGGTTTAAAGACTTCTTTGGGATTGAGAAGCTCTATTAGTACCATTGGTGGGAAACTAGATAATTGCAGTTTATTACTCCCTCCGTCCAAGTTTAGATGAAGGTTTTGGGATTTTTGCAAGTCCCATATTACTTGAAGGTTTTCCTATTTTCCACAAAAATTTCCCGATTTGTCCATGCTTTTGAATCATACATATACATAAAATATAATATAAGCTCAATTTCCCAAATGAAAATTTTAAATAATCCACTAGATTCCAAATCCACACTAACATCTAGGAATTAAAAACTAAAAATTTAAATATTTTAGGAGATATTTATAAGGGTATATTTGGAAAATATATAATCTCTTTCTTTTTTCTTAATATGTGTGAAAACACCTTCCCCTTCATTTAAAATGGGACGGAGGGAGTATTAGTTTTTGATTGATTTGATTGACTAACGGTTGTTGAACTTTGATTGCACCTAGTTTGTTTATGCTTGAGAATCTTCTCTTCTGATATAAGATTCACTCAAACTAGATCGAAGTTTCGACGGGATATCTTTAGACTATTTGTAGATCTAAATATGTCTTGTGATAATCCATTGTTAACAGACTCCGTTCTGTGTGTGATTGATCACAAGAGATTCAAGTTGTTTGTGTGCAGGTGTTTATTGAAGATCAAAGAAGATTTGAAGACAAAGAAGATATTTGGGTTCATAATCTTTGGTGTGCACAAAACTTGTTTCGGCTGGAAATGGATCCAACTATAATCGGTTTATCTTTGTGATAGATTGGATTGATTAGTTGAGTAGATCGGCATCAATACAATTCTTTGTGATTCAAAGTATTGATTGCAAAATCTAAACAATTACTTTGTTGTTATTGGATAGATCTAAGAACCTGACAAAGGAGTTTATTGGGATAAACGGAAGATCCTTTTGTTAAACTCATATCACGTTGTTTGAAAAGAGTTGTTACCGAACAGATTTG
The DNA here is from genome assembly GCA_023531105.1 of Papaver atlanticum. Taxonomy (NCBI): domain Eukaryota; kingdom Viridiplantae; phylum Streptophyta; class Magnoliopsida; order Ranunculales; family Papaveraceae; genus Papaver; species Papaver atlanticum. The sequence goes on from JAJJMB010010711.1 coordinate 979,518, forward strand.
TTGTTCCTTTACTGTTTGGAATACGAACCAAAAGAATTGTTCCAAGTGCGTGACTTATTGCAAGTTGGAGGCGCAGGGATACTGAGGGAACTAGGTGAACTATAGGTTTAGTTGCTTGGTCTCAACTATACGAAGTTGGTTTGATTTTGTATAGCGGCTTAATTCTGAGAGTATTCAATTCTGGACTAGGTCCCGGGGTTTTTATGCATTTGCAGTTTCCTCGTTAACAAAATCTTGTTGTGTCTTTTACTTTTCTATTTCCGCAATTATAATTGTTTTATTATAATTAGAAGTAAGATACACAAATGTTAATTCATATTTACTTGATAGCAATCCTATAGTGTTTGGTTAAGTTCGAACCTATTATCAAGTAAACATACTTCGCTGTTGTATTATCTCGATCTTGTATCCATAGTCAATCACACAAGTTATCTTGTTGTCGTATTGTCTCGATCTCGTATCCATAGACGATCACACGAAGTGAGAACCGATTAGTTATATTGTTTCGACTCAGTCCATAGACAATCACTTTCGGAGAAAGTACTTATAGGTGGAAAAGTTTTAGATTGAGGTATATTTGGGTACCCTCATCTTTTCAGAAGAAGAATCAAGAAGATCAACGAGGAAGAAGATTAAAAAGGTAGTAACACCAAAATCAAAGAAGAAACCTGTTTATAGTTCATCAGAAGATGATTATGAAGAGTTATAAAGACCGAAAGCAAGAACACAGACTAAAAAGAATAAAAAGGTTGCAAAACCAAAGAAAGGTACTATTTCTAACACTTTTTGTTAGTTTTTTTTTTTCGGGACATAGACCAACCAGTACATATGTGAAGTACTGATGAAAAATGGTCTATAATTTACATGCAACTTGCAGTTTGTGTTTCTAGCACATAGATTTTCCAATACATATCTCAGAAACTGTTGAATAATAATCAAAAGTGACATGCAATTTCTTTGTTTCTCATACGTAGAACCACCAGTACATATATTAAATACCGAGGTTTTTTATGAATATGGGTGTTTTTTGGCAGTACATAAGTCCAATACTGAATGAGTAACATTTTTTATGTGTCCATATATCATTGTTTGTATTTCTAGCATGATGAATATGCAGTACATAAGTCCAATGCTGAATGAGTAACATTGTTTATGTGTCCATATATCATTGTTTGTGTTTCTGGCATGATGAATATGCAGTACATAAGGCTAATACTGATTGTTTATGAGATAATGATCTTTAGATGCAGTACATAAGAACAATACTGATTTTTTGTGTTTCAGGCATGATGAATTTGGAAGTGCATAAATGCTATACTGAAACAAAACTAATTAAATTTTGCAGGGAAGGTTGTGCAAAAATCTGTTAGAAAGTTGTACAGATCCTTCACAGCACTACATAGTCTGGTTGCCAAAATGAAGTTGAGTAACTATACTTTGAGTGAAGCCCAATTAGAAACGATAGGTGAGTCTTTTTATGGACAAATATTCTTAATGTTCTGGTACACTACGTATACAGAAAGTCATTGAGAAAAGCTAGAAGGTGTTGTAAAAAAGTACTTGAAGTGTTACAAAAGGGGTCGAGTCAAGAATGAGCTCACATTTGAGTTCGTTAGAAGCGGTGAAACACACATTCTCACATCAACACCAAAAAAATTGTCTATTATGTTTGGAATGCCAAGAAAGGCAGGAAGAATAACTGATGACACCAATTTGATGGGGGGTGGTGGATGGAGACAGAAACCATTCTACATTAGACACTTTGGCAGGAGCAACATGGTTACAAGACCAATGCTACAAAATGCGATTCTAAACCTACTCAAGCGTACTGGAATCAAGAAGAAGAATGGTA